>JBBGZY010000722.1:3422500-3877952 GCA_037952925.1 Lithobates clamitans | reverse complement strand
CATTTTAGACCCAAAATGAGTCCAAAATGACCAAAAATCGCACCCCCGGCCCTTTTACCCCAAAATGGGTCCAAATGACCAAAATCGCACCCCCGGCCCTTTTATCCCAAAATGGGTAAAATATGACCAAAATCGCACCCCCAGACCGTTTAGCCCGAAATGGGTCAAAAATTACCAAAATCGCACCCCCGGCCCTTTTAGCCCAAAATGGGTGCAAAATGACCAAATTCGCACCCCCGGACCTTTTAGCTGAAAATGTGTCAAAAATGAACAAAATCGCACCCCCGTCACTTTTATCCCAAAATGGGTAAAATATTACCAAAATCGCACCCCCAGACCGTTTAACCCGAAATGGGTCAAAAATGACCAAAATCGCACCCCCGGCCCTTCTAGCCCAAGATGGGTCAAAAATGACCAAAATCGCACCCCTGGCCCTTTTAGACCAAAATGGGTCCAAAATGACCAAATTGCAACCCCAGCCCTTTTAGCCAAAAATGGGTAAAATATGACCAAAATCGCACCCCCGGACCTTTTAGCTGAAAATGAGTCAAAAAATGACAAAATCGCACCCCCGGCACTTTTAGCCCAAAATGGGTCCACAATGACCAAAATCGCACCCGGCCCTTTTAGCCCTAAATGGGTAAAATATTACCAAAATCGCACCCCCAGCCCTTTTAGCCCAAAATGGGTCCACAATGACCAAAATCGCACCCCCGGCCCTTTTAGCCCAAAATGGGTCCAAAATGTCCAAAAGCGCACCCCCAGACCTTTTAGCCCAAAATGAGTGCAAAATGACCAAAATCACACCCCGGCCCTTTTAGCCCAAAATGGGTCCAAATGACTAAAATCGCACTCCCTCCTTTTAGCCCAAAATGGGTCAAAAATGACCAACATCGCACCCCGGACCTTTTAGCCCAAAACGGGTCAAAAATGTCAAAATCGCACCACTGTACCTTTAGCCCAAAATGGGTCAAAAATGACCAAAATCGCACCCCCGGCCCTATTAGCCCAAAATGGGTCAGAATTACCAAAATTGCACCCCTGGCCCTTTTAGCTCAAAATGGGTAAAATATGACCAAAATCGCACCCCTGGCCCTTTTAGCCGAAAATGGGTCAAAAATGACCAAAATTGCACCCCCGGCCCTTTTAGCCCAAAATGGGTCAAAAATGACCAAAACCGCACCCCCGGACCTTTTAGCCCAAAATTGGTCAAAAATGACCAACATCGCATCCCCGGCCTACTTAGCCCAAAATGGGACAAAAATGACCAAAATCGCACCCCCGGATCTTTTAGCTTAAAATGGGTCAAAAATGACCAAAATCGCACCCCTGGCCCTTTTACCCCAAAATGGGTCAAAAATGACCAAAATCGCACCCCCGGCCCTTTTAGCCTAAAATGGGACAAAAATGACCAAAATCGCACCCCCGGACCTTTTAGCTTAAAATGGGTCAAAAATGACCAAAATCGCACCCCCGGTCCTTTTAGCCCAAAATTGGTCAAAAATGACCAAAATCGCACCCCCGGCCCTATTAGCCCAAAATGGGTCAGAATTACCAAAATTGCACCCCTGGCCCTTTTAGCCGAAAATGGGTCCAAAAATGACCAAAACCGCACCCCCGGACCTTTTAGCCCAAAATTGGTCAAAAATGACCAACATCGCATCCCCGGCCCTCTTAGCCCAAAATGGGACAAAAATGACCAAAAATCGCACCCCCCGGATCTTTTAGCTTAAAATGGGTCAAAATGACCAAAATCGCACCCCCCGGATCTTTTAGCTTAAAATGGGTCAAAAATGACCATCATCGCATCCCGGCCCTCTTAGCCCAAAATGGGTCAAAAATGACCAAATCGCACCCCCGGCCCTTTTAGCCCAAAATGGGACAAAAATGACCAAAATCGCACCCCCGGACCTTTTAGCTTAAAATGGGTAAAAAATGACAAAATTGCACCCCCGGCCCTTTTACCCAAAATGGGTCCAAAATGACAAAAATCGCACCCCCGGCCCTTTTATCCCAAAATGGGTAAAATATGACCAAAATCGCACCCCCGGACTTTTAGCTTAAAATGGGTCAAAAATTACCAAAATCGCACCCCAAGCCCTTTTAGCCGAAAATGGGTCCAAAATGACCAAAATCACACCCCCGGCCAATTTAGCCCAAAATGGGTAAAATATGACCAAAATCACACCCCCGGCCCTTTTAGCCCAAAATGGGTCAAAAATGACCAAAATCACACCCCGGCCCTTTTAGCCCAAAATGCGTAAAATGAGCATAATCGCACCCCCGGCCATTTTAGCCCAAATGAGTCTAAAATGACCAAAATCGCACCCCCGGCCCTTTTAGCCCAAAATTGGTCAAAAATGACCAAACATCGCATCCCCGGCCCTTTTATCCGAAAATGGGTCAAAAATGACCAAAATTGCACCCCCGGCCCTTTTAGCCCGAAATGGGTCAAAAATGACCAAAATCGCAGCCCCGGCCCTTCTAGCCCAAGATGGGTCAAAAATGACCAAAATCGCACCCCTGGCCCTTTTAGACCAAAATGGGTCCAAAATGACCAAAATTGCAACCCCAGCCCTTTTAGCCAAAAATGGGTAAAATATGACCAAAATCGCACCCCCTGGCCCTTTTAGCCGAAAATGGGTCAAAAATGACCAAAACCGCACCCCCGGACCTTTTAGCCCAAAATTGGTCAAAAATGACCAACATCGCATCCCCGGCCCTCTTAGCCCAAAATGGGACAAAAATGACCAAAATCGCACCCCCGGACCTTTTAGCTTAAAATGGGTCAAAAATGACCAAAATCGCACCCCGGCCCTTTTACCCCAAAATGGGTCAAAAATGACCAAAATCGCACCCCCGGCCCTTTTAGCCCAAAATGGGACAAAAATGACCAAAATCGCACCCCCGGACCTTTTAGCTTAAAATGGGTCAAAAATGACCAAAATCGCACCCCCGGTCCTTTTAGCCCAAAATTGGTCAAAAGGACCAAAATCGCACCCCTCGCCCTTTTAGATGAAAAGGGGTCCAAAAGGACGAAAATTGCACCCCCAGCCCTTTTAACCCAAAATGGGTGCAAAATGACCAAAATCGCACCCCCTGCCCTTTTAGCCCAAAATGGGTCAAAAATGACCAAAATTGCACCCCCGGACCTTTTAGCCCAAAATGGGTCAAAAATGTCCAAAATCGCACCCCCGTACCTTTTAGCCCAAAATGGGTCCAAAATGACCAAAATCACACCCCCGGCCCTTTTACCCCAAAATGGGTCAAAAATGACCAAAACCGCACCCCCGGACCTTTTAGCCCAAAATTGGTCAAAAATGACCAACATCGCATCCCCGGCCCTTTTAGCCCAAAATGGGACAAAAATGACCAAAATCGCACCCCCGGACCTTTTAGCTTAAAATGGGTAAAAAATGACCAAAATTGCACCCCCGGCCCTTTTACCCCAAAATGGGTCCAAAATGACAAAAATCGCACCCCCGGCCCTTTTATCCCAAAATGGGTAAAATATGACCAAAATCGCACCCCCGGACCTTTAGCTTAAAATGGGTCAAAAATTACCAAAATCGCACCCCAAGCCCTTTTAGCCGAAAATGGGTCCAAAATGACCAAAATCAACACCCCCGGCCAATTTAGCCCAAAATGGTAAAATATGACCAAAATCACACCCCCGGCCCTTTTAGCCCAAAATGGGTCAAAAATTACCAAAATCACACCCCGGCCCTTTTAGCCCAAAATGCGTAAAAATGAGCATAATCGCACCCCCGGCCATTTTAGCCCAAATGAGTCTAAAATGACCAAAATCGCACCCCCGGCCCTTTTAGCCCAAAATTGGTCAAAAATGACCAACATCGCATCCCCGGCCCTTTTATCCGGAAAATGGGTCAAAAATGACCAAAATTGCACCCCCGGCCCTTTTAGCCCAAAATGGGTTCAAAATGACCAAAATCGCACCCCCGGCCCTTTTAGACAAAAATTGGTCAAAAATGACCAAAATCGCACCCCGGACCTTTTAGCCCAAAACGGGTCAAAAATGTCCAAAATCGCACCCACTGTACCTTTTAGCCCAAAATGGGTCAAAAATGACCAAAATCACACCCCCGGCCCTATTAGCCCAAAATGGGTCAGAATTACCAAAATTGCACCCTTGGCCCTTTTAGCTCAAAATGGGTCAAAAATGACCAAAATCGCACCCCCAGCCCTTTTACCCCAAAATGGGTAAAATATGACCAAAATCGCACCCCTGGCCCTTTTAGCCGAAAATGGGTCAAAAATGACCAAAACCGCACCCCCGGACCTTTTAACCCAAATTGGTCAAAAATGACCAACATCGCATCCCCGGCCCTCTTAGCCCAAAATGGGACAAAAATGACCAAAATCGCACCCCCGGTATCTTTTAGCTTAAAATGGGTCAAAAATGACAAAATCGCACCCCCGGCCTTTACCCCAAAATGGGTCAAAAATGACCAAAATCGCACCCCCGGCCCTTTAGCCCAAAATGGGACAAAAATGACCAAAATCGCACCCCCCGGACCTTTAGCTTAAAATGGGTCAAAAATGACCAAAATCGCACCCCCGGTCCTTTTAGCCCAAAATTGGTCAAAAATGACCAAATCGCACCCCTCGCCCTTTTAGGTGAAAAGGGGTCCAAAAGGACGAAAATTGCATCCCCAGCCCTTTTAACCCAAAATGGGTGCAAAATGACCAAAATCGCACCCCCTGCCCTTTTAGCCCAAAATGGGTCAAAAATGACCAAAATTGCACCCCCGGCCCTTTTACCCCAAAATGGGTCAAAAATGACCAAAACCGCACCCCCGGCCCTTTAAACCCCAAAATGGGTCAAAAATGACCAAAACCGCATCCCCGGCCCTTTTAGCCCAAAATGGGACAAAAATGACCAAAATCGCACCCCCGGACCTTTTAGCTTAAAATGGGTAAAAATGACCAAAATTGCACCCCCGGCCCTTTTACCCCAAAATGGGTCCAAAATGACAAAAATCGCACCCCAGGCCCTTTTATCCCAAAATGGGTAAAATATGACCAAAATCACACCCCCGGCCCTTTTAGCCCAAAATGGGTCAAAAATGACCAAAATCACACCCCGGCCCTTTTAGCCCAAAATGCGTAAAAATGAGCATAATCGCACCCCCGGCCATTTTAGCCCAAATGAGTCTAAAATGACCAAAATCGCACCCCCGGCCCTTTTAGCCCAAAATTGGTCAAAAATGACCAACATCGCATCCCCGGCCCTTTTATCCGAAAATGGGTCAAAAATGACCAAAATTGCACCCCCGGCCCTTTAGCCCAAAATGGGTTCAAAATGACCAAAATCGCACCCCCGGCCCTTTTAGACAAAAATGGGTAAAATATGACCAAAATCACACCCTGGCCCTTTTAGCCCAAAATGGGTAAAATATGACCAAAGTCGCAAACCCTGCCCTTTTAGCCCAAAATGGGTCAAAAATGACCAAAATTGCACTCCCGGCCCTTTTATCCCAAAATGGGTCCAAAATGACTAACATCGCACCCCCGGACCTTTTAGCCCAAATTTGGTCAAAAATGACTAACATCACACCCCGGACCTTTTAGCTGAAAATGGGTCAAAAATGACCAAAATCGCACCCCCGGACCTTTTAGCCCAAATTTGGTCAAAAATGACTAACATCACACCCCCGGACCTTTTAGCTGAAAATGGGTTAAAAATGACCAAAATCACACCCCCGGACCTTTTAGCTTAAAATGGGTCAAAAATGACCAAAATCGCACCCCCGGACCTTTTAGCTTAAAATGGGTCAAAATGACCAAAATCGCACCCCCCGGTCCTTTTAGCCCAAAATGGGTCAAAAATGACCAAAATCGCACCCCTCGCCCTTTTAGGTGAAAAGGGGTCCAAAAGGACGAAAATTGCACCCCCAGCCCTTTTAACCCAAAATGGGTGCAAATGACCAAAATCGCACCCCCTGCCCTTTTAGCCCAAAATGGGTGCAAAATGACCAAAATCGCACCCCCTGCCCTTTTAGCCCAAAATGGGTGCAAAATGACCAAAATCGCACCCCTGCCCTTTTAGCCCAAAATGGGTGCAAAATGACCAAAATCGCACCCCCTGCCCTTTTAGCCCAAAATGGGTGCAAAATGACCAAAATCGCACCCCCTGCCCTTTTAGCCCAAAATGGGTCAAAAATGACCAAAACCGCACCCCCGGACCTTTTAGCCCAAAATTGGTCAAAAATGACCAACATCGCATCCTCGGCCCTTTTAGCCCAAAATGGGACAAAAATGACCAAAATCGCACCCCCGGACCTTTTAGCTTAAAATGGGTCAAAAATTACCAAAATCGCACCCCCGGCCCTTTTACCCCAAAATGGGTCCAAAATGACCAAAATCGCACCCCCGGCCCTTTTAGCCCAAAATGGGACAAAAATTACCAAAATCGCACCCCCGGACCTTTTAGCTTAAAATGGGTAAAAAATGACCAAAATTGCACCCCGGCCCTTTTACCCCCAAAATGGGTCCAAAATGACCAAAATCGCACCCCCGGCCCTTTTATCCCAAAATGGGTAAAATATGACCAAAATCGCACCCCGGACCTTTTAGCTTAAAATGGGTCAAAAATTACCAAAATCGCACCCCAAGCCCTTTTAGTCGAAAATGGGTCCAAAATGACCAAAATCACACCCCCGGACAATTTAGCCCAAAATGGGTAAAATATGACCAAAATCACACCCCCGGGCCCTTTTATCCCAAAATGGGTCAAAAATGACTAAAATCACACCCCGGCCCTTTTAGCCCAAAATGCGTAACAATGAGCATAATCGCACCCCCGGCCATTTTAGCCCAAATGAGTCTAAAATGACCAAAATCGCACCCCCGGCCCTTTTAGCCCAAAATTGGTCAAAAATGACTAACATCACACCCCCGGACCTTTTAGCTGAAAATGGGTCAAAAATGACCAAAATCGCACCCCAGGACCTTTTAGCCCAAATTGGGTCAACAATGACTAACATCGCACCCCCGGACCTTTTAGCCCAAATTTGGTCAAAAATGACTAACATCACACCCCCGGACCTTTTAGCTGAAAATGGGTCAAAAATGACCAAAATCGCACCCCAGGACCTTTTAGCCCAAATTGGGTCAACAATGACTAACATCGCACCCCCGGACCTTTTAGCCCAAATTTGGTCAAAAATGACTAACATCACACCCCCGGACCTTTTAGCTGAAAATGGGTTAAAAATGACCAAAATCACACCCCCGGACCTTTTAGCTTAAAATGGGTCAAAAATTACCAAAATCGCACCCCCGGACCTTTTAGCTTAAAATGGGTCAAAAATGACCAAAATCGCACCCCCGGTCCTTTTAGCCCAAAATGGGTCAAAAATGACCAAAATCGCACCCCTCGCCCTTTTAGGTGAAAAGGGGTCCAAAAGGACGAAAATTGCACCCCCAGCCCTTTTAACCCAAAATGGGTGCAAAATGACCAAAATCGCACCCCCTGCCCTTTTAGCCCAAAATGGGTGCAAAATGACCAAAATCGCACCCCCGGCCCTTTTAGCCCAAAATGGGTTCAAAATGACCAAAATCGCACCCCCGGCCCTTTTAGACAAAAATGGGTAAAATATGACCAAAATCACACCCTGGCCCTTTTAGCCCAAAATGGGTAAAATATGACCAAAGTCGCAAACCCTGCCCTTTTAGCCGAAAATGGGTCAAAAATGACCAAAATTGCACTCCCGGCCCTTTTATCCCAAAATGGGTCCAAAATGACTAACATTGCACCCCCGGACCTTTTAGCCCAAATTTGGTCAAAAATGACTAACATCACACCCCCGGACCTTTTAGCTGAAAATGGGTCAAAAATGACCAAAATTGCACTCCCGGCCCTTTTATCCCAAAATGGGTCCAAAATGACTAACATTGCACCCCCGGACCTTTTAGCCCAAATTGGGTCAACAATGACTAACATCGCACCCCTGGACCTTTTAGCCCAAAATGGATTAAAAATGACCAAAATCACACCCCCGGCCCTTTTAGCCCAAAATGGGACAAAAATGACCAAAATCGCACCCCCGACCCTTTTAGCCCAAAATGGGTCAAAAATGACAAAAATCGCACCCCCGGACCTTTTAGCTGAAAATGGGTAAAATATGACCAAAATCGCACCCCCGGCCTTTTTAGCCCAAAATGGGTCCAAAATGACCAAAATCGCACCCCCGATCCTTTTAGCCCAAAATTGGTCAAAAATGACCAAAATTGCACCCCCGGCCCTTTTAGCCGAAAATGGGTCAAAAATGACCAAAATCGCACCCCCGGCCCTTTTAGCCCAAAATGGGTTCAAAATGACCAAAATCGCACCCCCGGCCCTTTTAGACAAAAATGGGTAAAATATTACCAAAATCACACCCTGGCCCTTTTAGCCGAAAATGGGTCAAAAATGACCAAAATTGCTCTCCCGGCCCTTTTATCCCAAAATGGGTCAAAAATGACTAACATCGCACCCCCGGACCTTTTAGCTGAAAATGGGTCCAAAATGACCAAAATCGCACACCCGGCCCTTTTAGCCCAAAATGGGTAAAATATGACCAAAATCGCACCCCGGGTCCTTTTAGCCCAAAATGGGTCCAAAATGACCAAAATCACACCCCCGGCCCTTTTAGCCCAAAATGGGTTAAAAATGACCAAAATCACACCCCCAGGTCTTTTAGCCTAAAATGGGTCCAAAATGACCAAAATCACACCCCCAGCCCTTTTAGCCCAAAATGGGTAAAATATGACCAAAATCACACCCCCAGCCCTTTTAGCCCAAAATGGGTCAAAAATGACCAAAATCGCACCCCCGGCCCTTTTAGCCCAAAATGGGTTAAAAATGACCAAAATCACACCCCCAGGTCTTTTAGCCCAAAATGGGTCAAAAATGACCAAAATCGCACCCCCGGCCCTTTTAGCCCAAAATGGGTAAAAAATGAGCATAATCGCACCCCCGGCTATTTTAGCCCAAAATGAGTCCAAAATGACCAAAATCGCACCCCCGGCCCTTTTAGCCCAAAATTGGTCTAAAATGACCAAAATCGCACCCCTGGCCCTTTTAGCCCTCATTTTGCACCCATCTTGGGCTAGAAGGGCCAGAGGGTGCGATTTTGTTCATTTTAGACCAATTTTGGGCTAAAAGGGCCGGGGGTGCGATTTTGGTCATTTTGGACCCATTTTGGGCTAAAAGGGCCAGGGGTGCGATTTTGGTCATTTTGGACTCATTTTGGGCTAAAATGGCCGGGGGTGCGATTTTGTTCATTTTAGCCCAAAATGAGTCCAAAATGACCAAAATCGCACCCCCGGCCCTTTTAGCCCAAAATTGGTCTAAAATGACCAAAATCGCACCCCTGGCCCTTTTAGCCCTCATTTTGCACCCATCTTGGGCTAGAAGGGCCGGAGGGTGCGATTTTGTTCATTTTAGACCAATTTTGGGCTAAAAGGGCCGGGGGTGCGATTTTGGTCATTTTGGACCCATTTTGGGCTAAAAGGGCCGGGGGTGCGATTTTGGTCATTTTGGACTCATTTTGGGCTAAAATGGCCGGGGGTGCGATTTTGTTCATTTTAGCCCAATTTTGGGCTAAAAGGGCCGGGGGTGCGATTTTGGTCATTTTGGACCCATTTTGGGCTAAAAGGGCCGGAGGGTGCGATTTTGGTCATTTTGGACTCATTTTGGGCTAAAATGGCCGGGGGTGCGGTTTTGGTCATTTTTGACCCATCTTGGGCTAGAAGGGCCGGGGGTGCAATTTTGGTCATTTTTGACCCATTTTCGGCTAAAAGGTCAAGGGGATGCAATTTTGGTCATTTTTGACCCATTTTCGGCTAAACGGGCCGGGGGTGCGGGTTTTGTCATTTTTGACCCATTTTGGGCTAAAAGGGCCGGGGGTACGATTTTGGTCATATTTTACCCATTTTGGGCTAAAAGGGCCGGGGGTGCGATTTTGGTCATCTTTTACCCATTTTGCGCTAAAAGGGGAGGGGGTGCGATTTTCGTCATTTTTGACCCATTTTCAGCTAAAAGGTCCGGGGGTGCAATTTTGGTCATTTTAGACCCATTTTCGGCTAAAAGGGCCGGGGGTGCAATTTTGGTCATTTTTGACCCATTTACAGCTAAAAGGTCTGGGGGTGCGATTTTGGTCATTTTTGACCAATTTTGGGCTAAAAGGATCGGGGGTGCGATTTTGGTCATTTTTGACCCATTTTGGGGTAAAAGGGCCGGGGGTGCGATTTTGGTCATTTTTGACCCATTTTTGGCTAAAAGGTCCGGGGGTGCGATGTTGGTCATTTTTGACCAATTTTGGGCTAAAAGGGCCGGGGGTGTGATTTTGGTCATATTTTGCCCATTTTCAGCTAAAAGGACCAGGGGTGCGATTTTGGTCATTTTTGACCCATTTTGGGCTAAAATGGCCAGGGATGCGATTATGCTCATTTTTGACCCATTTTGGGCTAAAATGGCCAGGGGTGCGATTATGCTCATTTTTGACCCATTTTGGGCTAAAAGGGCCGGGGGTGTGATTTTGGTCATTTTGGACCCATTTTGGGCCAAAAGGGTAAGGGGTGCGATTTTGGTCATTTTGGACCCATTTTCGGCAAAAAGGTCCGGGGGTGTGATTTTGGTCATATTTTACCCATTTTGGGCTAAAAGGGCCAGGGGAGCGATTTTGGTCAGTTTTGACCCAATTTTGGGCTAAAAGGTCCGGGGGTGTGATTTTGGTCATTTTTTACCCATTTTGGTCTAAACGGGCCAGGGGTGCGATTTTGGTCATTTTTTACCCATTTTGGGCTAAAAGGTCCGAGGGTGCGATTTTGGTCATTTTTTACCCATTTTGGGCTAAAAGGGCCGGGGGTGCGATTTTGGTCATTTTGGACCCATTTTCAGCTAAAAGGTCCGGGGGTGCGATTTTGGTCATTTTTGACCCATTTTGGGCTAAAAGGGCCGGGGGTGCGATTTTGGTCATTTTGGACCCATTTTCAGCTAAAAGGGCCGGGGGTGCGATTTTGGTCATTTTGGACCCATTTTCGGCTAAAAGGGCCGGGGGTGCGATTTTGGTCATTTTTGACCCATTTTGGGCTAAAAGGGCCGGGGGTGCGATTTTGGTCATTTTGGACCCATTTTGGGCTAAAAGTTCATGGGGTGCGATTGTGGTCATTTTAGACTCCTTTTGGGCTAAAATGGCTGGGGGTGCGATTATGCTCATTTTTACCCATTTTGGGCTAAAAGGGCCGGGGTGTGATTTTGGTCATTTTTGACCCATTTTGGGCTAAAAGGGCCGGGGGTGTGATTTTGGTCATATTTTACCCATTTTGGGCTCCAGGGATCATGGATTATATACTTGCAAAGCCACAAATGTACATGGAGCTTAATGTGCCTCTTTAGCATTAAAGATGCTCTCTAAGTAAAAATAACTACTGCATTCAAAATACAAACTTTATTGGTGTTAGGTCCAATTTTTTTGTATTTTTAAGTGGAATACTTTTTGAACCTTTTTTTTTCCATCTATCTATCTAACCGTTATATACTGTATAGATGAAACACTATCTAGTGTGCTACTAATGTGAGAATAAGCAAAACATAGTTTTGTTCATGGTTGAAGTCGATGTAAACCATCACATACACCCAGTGAAGTGAACAGCCTCAGATGATACACAAAGATTCAACAAATCTCCCTACATAAGTTTTACATGTATATTTGCTGTCTTCAGCTTTATAAATTCTTTAGAAAGTGCACATGGTGTTACAGATTTTCTCTTCCTGTTCAGCACTGGGAGTGGATTTTTGGCATATAGCCAAGACAGCTGATTGGAGGAACGGCACACACCCCCTCTCCACACTGGTAAAGGAGGGAAGGAATGTGCAGAGCTCTGCTGTGAATCAAGCAGCTCTGTGTTAATCTATTTATAGCAAGCTGATAACAGAGCTACGGGACAGAAGAAATACACAGGACTCAGTGCTTTGGAGAGAGATAAGAAAACACTAGAGATAATACAGATATATGTGCCAGGCTCAAATTTCATGAATTGGGTTTACATCCACTCTAACCGGTTCCGGACCAGCTGCCGCAGTTACACTGCGGCAGGTTGGCTCTCCTGGGTTCACCTGGAGCACCCACGGCGATTGGATTAGCTTCAGAACCGATCAGTCTCCAGGCCTAGGCCAATGATTTCTGACCTGGACATGGTGATCAGTTCTGGCAAATGGAAGACTGTCCCCCTGCCTGTAAGTGTAAACACAGGCAGGGGAAGTGATGTCATCTCCCTCTCTGGAATTCTGCGTCAGCCCCAGGCAGCATCAGATTAGTGCCAGTAGCGGTAACACCCACGCACACACCATACACCTCCCTTAGTAGTATAGTGTGAACGAATCAATATATTTGATCTTATCACATCTATACTAGCATCCCCAGTAGTTCAGGGTTCCCAAAAACGCAGCGTTAGCGGGATCAGCCCAGATATCTGCTAGCACCTGCGTTTAGCCCCTCCGCCCAGCCCAGCCCACCAAAGTGCAGTATCAATCGATCACTGTCACTTACAAAGCACAAAACGCATAACTGCAGCATTCGCAGAGTCAGGCCTGATCCCTGCGAACGCTAACAGTTTTTTCGGTAGCATTTTAAGCAGTCGCTGACAATCAAGTGCTCAACTAGTTGTACCAGTACATTTAGGGGCCAAAATATTCTATCGAAGGTACACTAGTGAAGAGGCCTACACGTTTCTGAGCATGACAGATGAGAGTGAAGAAGAAGTCACTCATCTGTCAGATTCAGGCTCAGAATACAAACCTGTAGACAGCAGCGGCACCCTGACAGATAACTCTGACGACAGAGTAGTGGTCCCTGCCAAGGTCAGGCGTACCAGACTCTGTTCTCCTGCTGTTGAGGTGCACGAACCGCAGGGCTGACGTATGGAGCAGAGAGCCAGAACTACTGCCGCTCATCCTTCTGGTGAACTGGAAAGCACCAGCAGTCTAGAACATTCTGGTCGTACATCCAGCAGTGCAGTAACACTTGGTGACGTGGCGAGTCCCATAAGTGCAGTTCAAGCTGGTGTGGTGGCAAGCACAAGTAGTGTCCCACAGCCACCAAGAAGACAAACACAGGCCCGTCGAGCCCAAAGTGCCCTTCCCGTGGCATTTGCCAATCCGAATTGGGAGCCCACAGCTTCTGCAGCACCCGTACCTCCCCATTCACTGACCAACCCGGAATTCAGGTGGATTTTATGTCACTTGATTTTTATTCGCTGTTTGTCACTGGAAGATCTCTATAGATCTATTGTGGACCAAAGCAATTTGTACGCTGGTCAATTCATCGCCGCTAATCCCCAGTTGTCCCTTTCCAGATAATGGAAACCTATTAAGGTTTCCGAATTTAAGACCTTCCTGGGCCTATCCCTTCTCATGGACATAACAAAAAAAAAGAAGATTACGGTCATATCGGTCCGCTGACCCAATTTATCATATGCCCGTGTTCTCTGCTTGCATGACCAGGACACAATACGAGCAGATCTTGCGATTTATGCACTTCAACGACAATGCACTCTGTCGTCCTCGGGGTGACCCTGGATTTGATCTGCTCTACAAAATTTGGCCCCTCGTAAATCACTTCAACCAACAGTTTGCAGCCTTGTTTACTATCGATCAAGTTGTCTGCGTTGATGAGTCCCTGATTAAAATTTCTGGCAGCTTGTCTATCCAACAGTACCTTCCCAGCAAGCGTGCCAGATAGGGGGTCAAGATGTATAATCTCTGTGACAGGGCAACAGGCTATACATATAGTTTTATGGTTTACGAGGGAAGAGATCACTTGGAGCCGGAGAACTGCCCAGACTACATAGGGAGGTGCTGGTACGATTGTGTGGGACATGGTGTCACCCTTATTCAAAAAGGGGTACCACTTGTACGTGGATAATTATTAAACAAGCGTGCCTCTTTTATTCACCTTTTTTATTGTGGAATTGGCGCATGTGACACCGTGCAATCTAATCGCTGGGGCTTCCCCCAACGGTTTGTAGAGTCCCAACTTAAGCCTCAAACACACGATCGGACTTTCCGACCGGAAATGTTCGGTGTGAGCCTGTTGGCGGTAAATCCGACCGTGTGTATGCTTCATCGGACAATTGTTGTCGGACTTTCCGCCAACAAATGTTGGCTAGCAGGTTTTCAAATTTTCCATGGACAAATGTGTGTTGTCTGAATTTTCGAGTGTGTGTACACAAGTCCGTCGGTCAAAAGTCCAAAGTACAAACACGCATGCTCGGAAGGACGAGCCGGAAGCGGTCGGTCTTGTAAAACTTGTGTTCATAATGGAGATATCACATTCGTGACCAGCAAATTATGAAATCTCTCTCACTGCAGCGCGTTCTCTTCTTCTTTATAATGGTATAATAATAAATAGAGTTCTGACAAACCTATTTTTTTTTCTAGTGATTTCCAGAATAATATTTGTTTTTTTTTGTGTCAAGTTACCACAACACCATTATTATCTCGTATTTTTTAAGCTCAAAGATACAACTATGTTGGTGTCCCTTGTTAATTTGACATTGTATTTTTGAAATGTACCTGCCTACTCACAAACTGTCCTTTTTTTAAGTAAAACACACTTTTTATTCAATAGGGAGAACAAGGTCATATAACAATCAAGAGGAAGGCAACAATGGAGAAACAGTTGGAATTGGTGAAGCGTTTGTACCCCAGGGCAGACATAAATTATTTGAATTTCAAAATTAACCTGAGGAGTCCATTTATAGGGAGCACAATATGGTCCTGGACTCCGAGAGATCAGGAGCAGCAGCAGATGACATATATGGTCTTACTGTGGTCTTACAACAGCCTGCGTTTTTTGCCAGACCAGACCGAACCAAGGCCATCACTCTCAACACTTCCTTCCACACAAATTAAAGAAATTAAACCAAAAATGCATTCTCTGCACCAAAAAAAAATATATAAACTCAAATTAAACAAAAAGAAAATTATAAATGATACTGGTGATAATCCCCAGACCAGCAGTCTTGTTGGGGGTGTTGTGGCTGCATTGGCCATGGTCCGCCATGCTGCTGTGGTGGGTGGGGTGGCTGTGGTGTTGGTGGAGGAGCATGGTCGATTTCACATATGTGCGTTTGCGGGGTTATTTGGCCCCTCCTCCCCTTGTTGAGGAGCTGAAGGATGATTTCTTCACACATACTGCACTGGTCTTCCTCCATCTCTTATAATTTGTTGCCCATCATGCATCCAAAAGCCTCCTGGGCATCAGCGGCGGCGTAGTACACCCCGGTCGTAGTCAAACCAGCACTGCAGTAACACTTGGTGACGTGGCGAGTCCCATAAGTGCAGTTCAAGCTGGTGAGGTGGCAAGCACAAGTAGTGTCCCGCTGCCACCAAGAAGACAAACACAGGCCTGTCGTGCCCATAGTGCCCTTCCTGCTGCATTCGCCAATCCTAATTGGGAACCCACCACTTCTGCAGCGCCCGTACTTCCCCCATTCACATCCCCAACCAAATGCAGTCGGCTGCATGAGAGGCATTTTTATGTCCTCCCGAGTACCCCTACCCAACAAACCCCCCCAAAAAAGATGTAGTGTCTGCAGCAAGCGCGGATATAGGCGTGACACCCGCTATTATTGTCCCTCCTGTCCTGACAATCCTGGTCTTTGCATTGGTGAATGTTTTGAACGCTACCATTCACTAGTTGAGTATTAGCGTAGGGTACAGCATTGCACAGACTAGGCACACTTTCACAGGGTCTCCCGAGATGCCATCGCATTTTGAGAGACCCGAACCTGGATCCGGTTACAGTTATAAAAGTTACAAAAAAAAAGTGTAAAAAAAAAAAAAACACAAACAAAAATATAAAATAAAAATAGTTGTCGTTTTATTGTTCTCTCTCTCTCTATTCTCTCTCTATTGTTCTGCTCTTTTTTACTGTATTCTATTCTGCAATGTTTTATTGTTATTATGTTTTATCATGTTTGCTTTTCAGGTATGCAATTTTTTATACCTTACCGTTTACTGTGCTTTATTGTTAACCATTTTTTTGTCTTCAGGTACGCCATTCACGACTTTGAGTGGTTATACCAGAATGATGCCTGCAGGTTTAGGTATCATCTTGGTATCATTCTTTTCAGCCAGCGGTCAGCTTTCATGTAAAAGCAATCCTAGCGGCTAATTAGCCTCTAGACTGCTTTTACAAGCAGTGGGAGGGAATGCCCCCCCCCCCCAACGTCTTCCGTGTTTTTCTCTGGCTCTCCTGTCTCAACAGGGAACCTGAAAATGCAGCCAGTGATTCAGCCAGCTGACCATAGAGCTGATCAGAGACCAGAGTGGCTCCAAACATCTCTATGACCTAAGAAACCGGAAGCTACGAGCATTTTATGACTTAGATTTCGCCGGATGTAAACAGCGCCATTGGGAAATTGGGAAAGCATTTTATCACACCGATCTTGGTGTGGTCAGATGCTTTGAGGGCAGAGGAGAAATCTAGGGTCTAATAGACCCCAATTTTTGCAAAAAAGAGTACCTGTCACTACCTATTGCTATCATAGGGGATATTTACATTCCCTGAGATAACAATAAAAATGATTAAAAAAAAAAAAAATGAAAGGAACAGTTTAAAAATAAGATAAAAAAATAATAATAATAAAGAAAAAAAAAAAAAAAAAAAAAAAAAAAGCACCCCTGTCCCCCCTGCTCTCGTGCTAAGGTGAACGCAAGCGTTGGTCTGGCGTCAAATGTAAACAGCAATTGCACCATGCATGTGAGGTATCACCGCGAAGGTCAGATCGAGGGCAGTAAGTTTAGCAGTAGACCTCCTCTGTAAATCTAAAGTGGTAACCTGTAAAGGCTTTTAAAGGCTTTTAAAAATGTATTTAGTTTGTCGCCACTGCACGTTTGTGCGCAATTTTAAAGCATGTCATGTTTGGTATCCATGTACTCGGCCTAAGATCATCTTTTTTATTTCATCAAACATTTGGGCAATATAGTGTGTTTTAGTGCATTAAAATGTAAAAAAGTGTGTTTTTTCCCCAAAAAATGCGTTTGAAAAATCGCTGCGCAAATACTGTGTGAAAAAAAAAAATGAAACACCCACCATTTTAATCTGTAGGGCATTTGCTTTAAAAAAAATATATAATGTTTGGGGGTTCAAAGTAATTTTCTTGCAAAAAAAAAATATTTTTTTATGTAAACAATAAGTGTCAGAAAGGGCTTTGTCTTCAAGTGGTTAGCAGAGTGGGTGATGTGTGACATAAGCTTCTAAATGTTGTGCATAAAATGCCAGGACAGTTCAAAACCCCCCCAAATGACCCCATTTTGGAAAGTAGACACCCCAAGCTATTTGCTGAGAGTCATGTTGAGTCCATGGAATAATTTATATTGTGACACAAGTTGCGGGAAAGAGACAATTTTTTATTTTTTTTATTTTTTTTTGCGCAAAGTTGTCACTAAATGATATATTGCTCAAACATGCCATGGGAATATGTGAAATTACACCCCAAAATACATTCTGCTGCTTCTCCTGAGTACGGGGATACCACATGTGTGAGACTTTTTGGGAGCATAGCCGCGTACGGGACCCCGAAAACCAAGCACCGCCTTCAGGCTTTCTAAGGCCGTAAATTTTTGATTTCACTCTTCACTGCCTATCACAGTTTCGGAGGCCATGGAATGCCCAGGTGGCACAAACCCCCCCCAAATGACCCCATTTTGGAAAGTAGACACCCCAAGCTATTTGATGAGAGGTATAGTGAGTATTTTGCAGACCTCACTTTTTGTCACAAAGTTTTGAAAATTGAAAAAAGAAAAAAAAAAATTTTTTTTCTCGTCTTTCTTTATTTTCAAAAACAAATGAGAGCTGCAAAATACTCACCATGCCTCTCAGCAAATAGCTTGGGGTGTCTACTTTCCAAAATGGGGTCATTTGGGGGGGGTTTGTGCCACCTGGGCATTCCATGGCCTCCGAAACTGTGATAGGCAGTGAGGAGTAAAATCAAAAATGTACGCCCTTAGAAATCCTGAAGGCGGTGCTTGGTTTTCGGGGTCCCGTATGCGGCTAGGCTCCCAAAAAGTCCCACACATGTGGTATCCCCATACTCAGGAGAAGCAGCTGAATGTATTTTGGGGTGCAATTCCACATATGCCCATGGCCTGTGTGAGCAATATATCATTTAGTGACAACTTTGTGCAAAAAAAAAAAAAAAAAAAAAAATTGTCACTTTCCCGCAACTTGTGTCAAAATATAAAACATTCCATGGACTCAACATGCCTCAAAGCAAATAGCTTGGGGTGTCTACTTTCCAAAATGGGGTCATTTGGGGGGGTTTTATGTCATCTGGACATTTTATGGCCTTCAAAACTGTGATAGGTAGTGAGGAGTAAAATCAAAAATGTACGCCCTTAGAAATCCTGAAGGCGGTGCTTGGTTTTCGGGGCCCCGTACGCGGCTAGGCTCCCAAAAAGTCCCACACATGTGGTATCCCCGTACTCAGGAGAAGCAGCTAAATGTATTTTGGGGTGCAATTCCACATATGCCCATGGCCTGTGTGAGCAATATATCATTTAGTGACAACTTTTTGTAATTTTTTTTTTTTTTTTTGTCATTATTCAATCACTTGGGACAAAAAAATGAATATTCAATGGGCTCAACATGCCTCTCAGCAAATTCCTTGGGGTATCTACTTTCCAAAATGGGGTCATTTGTGGGGGTTTTGTACTGCCCTGCCATTTTAGCACCTCAAGAAACGACATAGGCAGTCATAAATTAAAGGCTGTGTAAATTCCAGAAAATGTACCCTAGTTTGTAGACGCTATAACTTTTGCGCAAACCAATAAATATACACTTATTGACATTTTTTTTACCAAAGACATGTGGCCGAATACATTTTGGCCTAAATGTATGACTAAAATTGAGTTTATTGGATTTTTTTTAGAACAAAAAGTAGAAAATATCATTTTTTTTCAAAATTTTCGGTCTTTTTCCGTGTATAGCGCAAAAAATAAAAACGGCAGAGGTGATCAAATACCATCAAAAGAAAGCTCTATTTGTGGGAAGAAAAGGACGCAAATTTCATTTGGGTACAGCATTGCATGACCGCGCAATTAGCAGTTAAAGCGACGCAGTGCCGAATTGTAAAAAGTGCTCTGGTCAGGAAGGGGGTAAAACCTTCCGGGGCTGAAGTGGTTAATGAATAAATCTTAATATACTACACTATGGAGCATCCTCTCTTTTTCCATCATCCATCTGAGACTATTCAAGATTTACCACTGATTGTGGAAGAGTGTTGTGCTGTGGCCGGCGGAGCTTTGTCCCTGGAGGCTTTGACAACGACCGGTAGCTCGTCCCCGGTATACTGTTCCACTACCTCTGGGTACACGCTTGATTCGGCCCACTGGAGGCAGCAACTACAGGTGAGAGGCTGAAGGAAACGATCAGCGCACTCCAGAATTTGATTGGATCAATAGACTCACTATCGGATATTGGCCGTCACAGAGCTCTGGTCACTGCACTTGCACTTTTCTCATCAACTTCAGAGGATTTTTACCGTGCTGTTATCGGGAGTCGCACGTTACTTTTCTTATACTGCACTTTGCGTTTGTTTGGACATTTATTCATTAGCCTCAGGGTTACCAGTCCATCTGCATTTATTTGCACACTCAATATTGCACTTGCACTTAGATATCACTTGTTATTATTATTTCTCAGGCTGCTATTTGTGGCACCGTATGAAAAACTATTCTGTATTACACACTATTTTGATTTTATGTGTATGGTATTATTATTAGGAGTTTAACATTTGGTACATGTGATTGTTTATCATTGCTATGTATGCACGATGCACTTTGTTTAGTGAAGTCATGATATTATAGTTTTTGCACATTTTCAATGTCATTTTTACTTACCTGATTATTGCATGCTACATGGAGTATATTCTGTGCATTTAATCACTTTCACATTAGGAGTCCACATATTACGCTTATTTCATTGTTTATTATTGTTCTATTTACACAATGCGTTTTGACTAGTTGGTCACTTTATTTCATACTTTTGTGTACAGTTTATTGCCACTTACTGGATTATTGCACGCTACATTGAAGATTTTTTATTCAATCACCTTTATTTGATTTTTGGAATTTAGTATTAGATATTTGATTATAGATGAGTAAGCGCCACATATACATTTATCCTATTATTTTTGAGTTATGTGAGTATACTTTTTATGTTGGCAGCTTCTTGTGTGTATTTACGAGTGTGGTTCTTGCGCACTAGTTATATCATTTGTTGCCTATTGCTCAAACATGCCATGGGCAAATGTGAAATGACACCCCAAAATACATTCTGCTGCTTCTCCTGAGTACAGGGATACCACATGTGTGAGACTTTTTGGCAGTCTAGCCGCGTACAGGAACCCAAAAAACAATCACCCCCTTCAGGCTTTCTAAAGGCGTAAAATTGTGATTTTGCTCCTCACTACCTATCACAGTAACTGAGGCCCTGAAATGTCCAGATAGCACAACCCCCCCCCCCCCCCCCCCCAAATGACCCCATTTTGGAAAGTAGACTCCACAAGGTATTTGCTAAGATGCATGGTGAGTATTTTGCAGATCTCATTTATTTTTGAAAATGAAGAAAGAAAAGAAAAATGTATTTTTTTTTCTTTCTTCAATTTTCAAAACTTTGTGACAAAAAGCGAGATCTGCAAAATACTCAACATGCCTCTCAGCAAATAGCTTGGGGTGTCTACTTTCCAAAATTAGGTCATTTGGGGGGGGGGGGGGTTGTGCTACCTTGGCATTTCAGGGCCTCCAAAACTGTGATAGGTAGTGAGGAGTGAAATCAAAAATGTATGCCCTTAGAAAGCCTGAAGGCGGTGATTGGTTTTTGGTGTCCTGTACACGGTTAGACTGCCAAAAAGTCCCACACATGTGGTATCCCCATACTCAGGAGAAGCAGCAGAATGTATTTTGGGGTGTCATTTCACATATGCCAATGGCATGTTTTAGCAATAGATCATTTAGTGACAACTTTGAGCAAAAATAAAAAAAATTTCATATTCCCGCAACTTGTGGCAAAATATAAAATATTCCATGGACTATATGCCAATCAGCAAAAAGCTTGGGGTGTCTACTTGCCAAAGTGGGGTAATTTGGGGGCGGGGGGTTGTACTACCTTGACATTTTATGGCCTTCGAAACTAATTGGTAGTGAGGAGTGAAGTAAAAAATTTATACCCTTAGAAATCCTGAAGGCGGCGCTTGGTTTTTGGGGTCCTGTACGCGGCTAGGCTCCCAAAAAGTCTCACACATGAGGTATCCCCATACTCAGGAGAAGCAGCAGAATTTATTTTGGCAGTGGTGGAATTACCAGGGTCGCAACAGTCGCACTTGCGACGGGGCCTGGCATTCAGCCACTGGGGGTGGGCCCAGCGGGGTTGCTATTCACACACGGCTCTGAGTGGAGAACGTGTCTGTCATGGAACAGTAGCACAGAGACCCCGGCATTAACATTCTATTTACCCGTCCGTCCTCTCTTGCAAGGGATGAAAGAGGACACACAGCTGATCTCACTGCTCCATGTCCCCCTCCCCTCTCCTGTGTGTTCCGCAGGAAATGTGAGCTCCTTAGCTTCACACTTGACTGCCCGCGGAACACACAGGAGAAGGGAGGGGGAGAAGGGGGAGCAGTGAGATTAGCTGTGTGTCCTCTCTCATCCCCTGCGAGAAAGGACGGACGGGCAAATAGAACGTTAATGCCGGTGTCTCTCTGCTACTGTTTCATGACAGACACGTTCTCCGCTCAGAGCCGTGCTGTCCTGAGAAGGCAGACGGCACTGATGGAAATGAATAGCATTCACTGATGAGCACTGATAGGAGGAATTTATGGGCACCAATGAGCACTGATAGAAGGCACCAATAGGCTGCACTGATAGGTGGCATTGATGGGCACTGAGGAACACTGATAGGCAGAACTCAGGCAGTATTGATGGGCAGAATTGTAGAGTACTGATAGGTGGCACTGATGGACGTTGTTAGGCGGCATTATTAAGCACTGATAGGTGGTGCTGATAGGCAGAATTGATGGACACTAATAGGCAGCATTAATGAGCACCGATAGGTAACACTTGTAGATGGAAATGATGGGCACTGATGATTTGGGCACTGATTATCAGTGTAAACAATTTACTGACATTCTTGACAGTTAACGGCAGTCCTTTCCTAACAAAGACACAGCGTGGGAGGAAAGGGCTGCGGATAACCGGCAAGTCTGTTTACATGATCAGCTGATCACATGGTAAAGGGCCGCTGTGATTGTGCTGGATGCACGTCCCAGGGGTCATGCGGGAAGCATGGTTTTGGGAGGCTGTCCATGGACACTCTCCCAAAATTGGAAGCCCGGGGCTCGGATGGAAGGGGGGCCCATCATGGTTTCTTGCAATGGGGCCCTGAAGGTTCTAGTTATGCCTCTGTATTTTGGGGTGTAATTCCACATATAACCATGGCATGTGTGAGCAATATATCATTTATGGACAACTTTGTGTAATTTTTTTTTTTTCATTTTTCAATCACTTGCCACATAAAAAATAAAATATTCAATGGGCTCAATATGCCTCTCAGCAATTTGTACCTATGGGCTTGGGTAAAATGATAACTCTCTCTCTGGAGTCTATACCTCTCTTTATACAAGAAAGGACTTTGCTCGCTTTGGAAACCGCAGCTTGGGATTGCATTTTATTATTAAAATGATTGTAAAGCTTTGTTATTTATAAAAGAACAAACATGTGTAGCGGTCACATATTTGGTATATAACTTAACGCAGGGCTTGACAAATTTGCTTGGAATCTAGGAGCCAGCTAAAAAAGTTAGGAGCCAGGTTTTTTTTTTTTTAAACGACCGACAAAGCTTTATTTTCAATATAAAAATTAACCAATCTTAAATTTACACAGAGACGACTAGAACTAATGTGACTGCTTTTATTTCCTGCCATGCAGGTACACAAGATCACCATATTCTCGCTAAGGATCCAATCAGGTCCGCCTGAAAAACTGACAGGTGAACCTGATCAGACAGCCCGTGTGAAAGGGGCCAAGCAGGGAGATGACAAATAATAAATTCATTTTAATTAACCACTTCCTTCCCACAGGACGACTATATACGTCCTGTCTTTGAAGAGAAATACCGTTGTTATGGTAGCAGCTAGCTACCATAACCCCGGTATCTTCTTCAAGAGCCGGTGGTTCTCTTTCAGATAAAAGTGGTCTCTGCAGCAGATTAGCAGCGAGATCACTTTTATCGGCGGCAGGAGAGGGGCCCCCCTACCGCCGCTCTCCGGTGCCCTTCACCGCTTACCGTGGCCGTCGGTAACGGCGGAGGCGATCCGGATCTGTCCCTGGCCTGACATGGAGACAAGTGAGAGGAAGATGGCCCCGCCCATCTCCAAGTCATTGCAGGGCGGAAGCGACGTCAAATCGTCACTTCCACCCATAGCTCTTGAAGGGACATTTTTTTTTTTTTTTTCAAATGACAATTTTTTTTTTTAATGCATTTTAGTGTAAATATGAGATCTGAGGTCTTTTTGACCCCAGATGTCATATTTAAGAGGACCTGTCATGCTTTTTTTCTATTACAAGGGATTTTTACATTCCTTCTAATAGGAATAAAAGTGACTTTTTTTTTTTTTTTTTAAAAGAACAGTGAAAAAACAAAAGTTAAAATAAATAAGAAAAAAAAAAAAATTTAAATGTGCCCCATCCCTTGTAATAGAAATAAAAGTGACACCATTTTTATTTTTTTTTAAAAACAGTGTAAAAATAAAAAGTAAAATATATAAGAAAAAATAATAATTTTTTTAAATGCGCCCCGTCCCGCCGAGCTCGCTTGCAGAAGCGAACGCATATGTGAGTAGCACCCGCATATGAAAGCGGTGTTCAAACCACACACGTGAGGTATCGCCACTATCGTTAGAGCGAGAGCAATAATTCTAGTCCTAGACCTCCTCTGTAACTCAAAACATGCAACATGTAGAATTTTTTAAATGACACCTATGGAGATTTTAAAGGGTAAAAGTTTGTCGCCATTCCACGAGCGGATGAAATTTTGAAGCGTGACATGTTGGGAATCAATTTACTCGGCGTAACATCATCTTTCAAAATATAAAAAAAATTGGGCTAACTTTACTGTTTTCTTATTTTTTAATTAAAAAAAGTATTTTTTCCCAAAAAAGTGCGCTTGAAAGTCCGCTGCGCAAATACGGTGTGACAGAAAGTATTGCAATGACCGCCATTTTATTCTCTAGGGTGTTAGAATAAAAAATATATATAATGTTTGGGGGTTCTAAGTAAAGGGAAGGAGATGAGCAGGCAGTGAAAACAGGTAGGGAAAGCTGCTCCATTAGCATTGGTGGATGTCTTGTCATACCAACGGCCACCACCAGAGGGCGCCCGATTGCAGAAGGAACCAGGAACCATAGGACTGCAGTAGGCCGCAAAGCCGGGGCCTCAATTACCGGCGCGGCCCAGCGCGATGGCGGCGGGGGGGGGGTGGTGTCGAACGGACACAGGATACCTCAGCTGTGCCGCCCCAGGCGCCAGGTCGCTAATTCTAGTCGCAAATGCGACCTGGCGCCCGGGGTTTGTCGAGCCCTGACTTAACGTATGTTATATCTTAGCATCTGGCGCCATCTAGTGGCTAAAATATGAAAGGACTGGATTTTTATTTTTTATGTTCAAGAAGTTAACATGGAAGTGTTTGTTTGTTTACATTGGACATTAACTTGACCTACCCATAATGCCCATTGACTCGCATGAACATCAGGAGAACTGAACTGCATTGTGGGAAGACTATAAAAGAGCTCAGCGTGGCCATCTTAGGTCTCTTGGAAACGCATGGCCAGCTTGGGAGGATCTGTGTGAGGTCTCCCGCACAGCGCGGTCTACCTCCACCGAAGAGCGATCCGAGCAACAATACTGCGACACACCTGTGAGCTGGGCTGACGGCAGGGCAAGATTGGGAAGGAGCCAGAGGAACCTGTTGGAGCCATCTGAGAGTTCTGGAGTGTCCCGTCATGTGGCGCGGAGCAGTGCGGTAGTGCAGGCCGGAGATAGGACCCTGTACACCAGAGCGTAATTCTCTGCCAACGCTGACCTGGTTGGGTGAGAGGGCTGTTGCCCAAAAGTTTCTTTGATGCACTTTTACATATTCATCTATACAATACAGAGTCGCTGGGACCCATAGTCCCACAAGCAAAGTCAAGAGGATTAAACTGAGTTAAAACTAGGCCTCGGGCCTGTGTCTCATTGAGGAATTGGTACTGTGTCATTGGCATCAGAGATAGCTGCAGTACTGCTTCATCATAATTTTGATTAAATATCCGGCTTACTTTTATCAGGAGTAACTAACCATTGGACTACAAATTCACTTTGTTCATTGCTAGCAGAAGAAAGAAGAAAAGAAGGACTGTCTAATAAAACACAAGGCTTTGTGTTTATTGCCATATTAAGTTTTCTGTGGTATCAGATAATGGGAGCTTCCTAAATATTGTACTACACTTTTTCAGCAATTATGATTTAATCGTAATTACAAAGCGTAAATAGGATAGGATAGTGCTCATAGTGAGACCAATTCACTCTGTCATTTATCCTATTTTTTTCTAACACATTATCAAGAAGTTATTTCAAATACTTTACATCTGTATAATATCTTTGTAAGTGAAGTCGGTTGACTGTGAGACTACGTTGGTCTGACAGTACAACCATTGTAGTGTTTACAATTACAGTAAACAAAGTTATTATACAAGTACAACCGTGTGAGTGTTGCGTTCCTTTGCATCATCAAGCAACTGGAGACTAAAAGGTATAGCCAAAAAAGGTATATTCCATTGTGTATTGTGAACTTGCCTTTAGAGTTTTTTTGACTGTGCACTATTATACGACAGTTGTGTCAGGGGGGCTGAGAGAAATCAAAGGGAGAACAAAGCAGAGTACAGGCCCAATCAAAATACAGCAGCTCCTTCGGGGGTCAGTGCTACACGCGTTATACTTACCTGCTCTTTGCAATGGGTTTTGTACAGAGCAGCCCCTGATCCTCCTCTTCTGAGGTCCCCCAGCGGTGCTCCAGGCTCCTCTCCTCCTTTGGGTGCCCCATTGGAGGGCGCTCTCCCTGGGGGAACCCTTGCTGCTGCGTCCATTGACACAGACAGTAGGACTCGGCCCCACCCCGTCTCCCAGGTCACTGGATTTGATTGACAGCAGCGGGAGCAAATGGCTCCTGTGTCTATCAATCTATTCAATGAGTTGTGATCATCCTCGATGCTGGAACAATTGTGTTCAGGTAAGTAAAAGGGGGGCTCTGGAGGGGAATTTGCAGCAAAGGAGGTTTTTCACCTTAATGCATAGAATGCATTAAGGCGAAAAACCCTGAGACTTTACAACCCCTTTAAGCTTATGATCTACCAAAACCCCCAGATCCTTCTCCACCATTAATTCCCCCAGTTGTACTCCCCTAGTATGTAAGATGCATGCATATTCTTAGCCCCCAAGTCCATAACTTTACATTTATCAACATTAAACCTCATCTGCCACCTAATTAGACAGTGCATTGAGGTCGGCATGTAAATTAGAGACATCCTGTAAGAACATTATTTCACTGCATAGCTTGGTGTCATCTGCAAACACTGAAATTGTACTTTTAATCCCAGACCTGATATCATTTATAAAGGTATTAAAAAGTAAGGGTCCCAGCACTGAACCTTGGGGTACATCACTGATAACCTTAGACCATTCAGAGTACGAGTCATTAACCACTACTCTCTGAATTCTGACTTTCAGCCAGTTTTCTATCCATTGACAAATAGATTTTTCCAAGCCTGTAGACTTTACCTAATGCCGCGTACACACGGGCGGACTTTTCAACTGGACTGGTCCGACAGACTTTCCAACGAACGGACTTGCCTACACACGATCACACCAAAGTCAGATGGATTTGTACGTGACGACGCACACCGGACTAAAATAAGAAAGTTGATAGCCAGTAGCCAATAGCTGCCCTAGCGTCGTTTTTTGTCCGTCAGACTAGCATACAGACGAGCGGATTTCTGGGTCCGGCGGAGTTACGACGTAATGATTTGAAGCATGTTCCAAATCTAAAGTCCGTCAGATTTGCGACTGGAAAAGTCCGCTGAAGCCCACGCAGATCTGATTGTCCACCGGATTTGGTCCGTCGACGTCCGTCAGACCAGTCTGGTTGAAAAGTCTGACCGTGTGTACGCCCCATTACACATGAGCCGTGTGTGGGGAACTGTGTCAGACACGTTTTCAAAATCCAAGTATACCACGTCCACAGCCACCCCTCTGTCCAAGGTTTTACTTACCTCCTCATAAAAAGAAATTAGGTTTGTTTGACAACTTCTGTCTGTTGCCTAAAATAGTTTTTCCCCCAGCAAGAACTCATCTATGTGGTCTTTTATTAAACTCTCCAGTATCTTCTCGACTATAGAAGTTAAAATAACAGGTCTATAGTTACTTGGTAAAGACTTTGATCCCTTTTAAAATATGGGGACCACATTGGTCCTGCGCCAATCCAGTGCTTAAAATTCTCCATAGGAGACACTTAAAACACCTTTACAGGTTACCAGTTTAGAGTTACATAGGAGATCTGGTGCTAGAATGTTCGCTCTCACCCGGACGTGCGCGAAAATACCTCACATGTGTGGTGCGATCACCGTTTACATATGCTTGCGGGAGTAAAAGTATAAGTTCGCATTTGCATGTACGCGCGGTGGGACAGGGGTGCTTTTAATTTTATTTTTATTTATTTTATACAATTCTCATTTTATTTTTCACACTTTCTTTTTGGATTAGCTTTATTGCCATCACAAGGGATGAACAACATCCCTTGTGACAGCATGGGCCGTGACAGGTCCTCTTTATGGAGCGATCAAATCTCTCCTCTAGCCTCCCATGCAGCCGATTAGCCACAGATTGGTCTGATCGGCTGCGTTCCTGGCCGCTAGCGGCAAGGTAAACAAAGAGGCGGAACCAAAAGTGAGGATAATACTCGTTGCTCCTGGTTTCCAGGGTTACAGAGAAAGATAGGAATGACGTCAGTCCCTCTCTCTGTTCAGTGCAGCAATTTTTGTCGCCCACATCAATCCCGGGCTCTGTGATGGGAAGGTAGAGTCCGGGAAAGGCATTGGTCTTGGGAGGGGGGTACCCCCCCTTCTGGCACCCACAGAAGTGATACTGATACTCAGAAACCCCAAACATTATATATATATATATATATATATATATATATATATATATATATATATATATATATTTTAGCAGAGACCCTAGGGCAGTGGTTCTCAACTCCAGTCCTCGGGACCCACCAACAGGTCAGATTTTAAGTATTACCTTGGGGAGTTGCAGACTAGAGTACTGCAATCACTGAGCAGCAAGAGATATCACCTGTGATGTATTTCAGTTATCTTGCAAACCTGGCCTGTTGGTGGGTCCCGAGGACTGGAGTTGAGAACCACTGCCCTAGGGCATAAAATGGCAGCTGTTGCAATTTTTTATGTCACATTGTATTTGCACAGCAATTTTTTAAACACAAGTTTTTTGGAAAAAAAAATACTTTCATGAATTAAACACTAAAGTTAGCCCAAATTTGTTTTGTATAATGTGAAAGATGAGATTACGCAAAGTAAATAGATACCTGACGTATCACGCTTTAAAACTGTGCACACCCGTGGAATGGCGCCAAACTTCAGTACTTAAAAATGTCCATAGGTGACACTTTAATTTTTATTTTTACAGGCTACCAGTTTAGAGTTAGAGGAGTTCTTGTGCTAGAATTATTGCTCTCGTTCGTTTGCGGCAATACCTCACATGTGCGGTTTGAACACCAGTTACATATGCACGCTTGACCTACCTATGTGTCCACTTCTGAGTGCGAGCACAAGGGGATGGGAGCGCTTTCAATTTTTTTTTTTACACTATCCCTTAAAAAAATTTTTTTGTTCACGTTTATTCCTATTACATGGAATGTAAATATCCCTTGTAATAGGGCTTTTATGGAAAGATCTGGGGTCTATAAGTCCCCACATCTCTCCACTATGCTGGAAAAAAACAAAAAACAATCTCAGGCTTCCCAGAAAAAATCCGACAGTGCTTACATCTGCCAGCACTGGAAGTGATGTCATGACATTGCCTACGGCCTCCGAGGGTCATAGAGATGGCCAGGGACCATCCAGGTAAGCTGGGAGAAGCACTGATATATAGATATATCTATATATAGATCTATAGCTATAGATCTATATATAGATCTATATCTATTTATATATACAACCCCTGGCAAAAATGATGGAATCACCAGTCCCAGAGGATGTTCCTTCAGTTGTTTATTGTTGTAGAAAAAAAGCAGATCACAGACATGGCCAAAAACTAAAGGCATTTCAAATGGCAACTTTCTGGCTTTAAGAAACACTAAAAGAAATCAAGAAAAATAATTGTGGTGGCCAGTAACAGTTAGATTTATAGAACAAGCAGAGGGAATACATTATGGAATCACTCAATTCTGAGGAAAAAATTATGGAATGACCCTGTAAATTTTCATTACAAACACTAACACCTGCATCAGATTAAATCTGCTTGTTAGTATGTAGGTAAAAAAGGAGTGATCACACCTTGGAGAGCTGTTGCAACAAGTGGACTGACATGAAGCATGGCTCCAACACCAGAGATGTCAATTGAAAAAAAGGAGAGGATTATCAAACTCCTTAAAGAGGGTAAATCATCACGCAGTGTTGCACAAGATGTTGGTTGCTCAGTCGGCAGTGTCTAAAACATGGACCAAATACAAACAACATGGAAAGGTGGTTAAAGACAAGCATACTGGTAGACCAAGGAAGACATCAAAGTGTCAAGACAGAAAACGTAAAGCAATATGCCTTGAAAACAGAAAATGTACAACAAAACAAATGAGGAACAAACGGGAGGAAACTGGAGTCAACATCTGTGACCGAACTGTAAGAAACCGCCTAAAGGAAATGGGATTTACATACAGAAAAGCTAAAAGAAAGCCCTCTCTAACACCTAAACACAAAAAAACAAGGTTACAATGGGCTAAGGAAAGGCAATCGTGGACTGTGGATGATTGGATGAAAGTCATATCCAGTGATGAATCTCGAATCTGCATTGGACAAGGTGATGATGCTGGAACTTTCATTTGGTGCCGTTCCAATGAGATTTATGCAGACGACTGTCTGAAGAAAACATGCAAATTTCCACAGTCAATTATGATATGGGGCTGCATGTCAGGTAAAGGCACTGGGGAGATGGCTGTCATTAAATCTTCAATAAATGCACAGGTTTACATTGAAATTTTGGACACTTTTTTCTTATCCCATCTATTGAAAGGATGTTTGGAATGATGAAACCATTTATCAAGATAATGCATCTTGCCATAGAGCAAAAACTGAAAAAATTCCTTGAAGAAAGACACATAAGGTCAATGTCATGGCCTGCAAACAGTCCGGATCTCAATCCAATTGAAAATCTGTGGTGGAAGTTAAAGGAAATGGTCCATGACAAGGCTCCAACCTGCAAAGATGATTTGGCAACAGCAATCAGAGAAGGCTGGAGCCAGATTGATGAAGAGTACTGTTTATCACTCATTAAGATTAAGTCAATGTCTCAGAGACTGCAAGCAGTTATAAAAGCCAGAGGTGGTGCAACAAAGTACTAGTGATGTGTTGGAGTGTTATTTTGTTTGTTTGTTTTTCATGATTCCATAATTTTTTCCTCAGAATTGAGTGATTCCATAATTTATTCCCTGTGCTTGTTCTATAAATCTAACTGTTACTGGCCACCGCAATTATTTTTCTTGATTTCTTTAAGCCAGAAAGTTGCCATTTGAAATGCCTTTAGTTTTTGGCCATGTCTGTGATCTGCTTTTTTTCTACAACAATAAACTGAAGGAACATCCTCAGGGACTGGTGATTCCATCATTTTTGCCAGGGGTTATATTATATATATAATTTTATATATATATAATTTTTTTTTTTACAGCCGGCCATTCCCTGCAAAGTAAAAGCAATCTGGATGCTTGGAACTGCAGGCATCATTCAGATATCTCCACTTAAACTTAAGAATGTCATACGACCTCCACCATAGGTTAAGTGGTTAAACCAAATAAAAGCAAACTACCCACCACAATCTAGTTTAAAAAAAATACATAGTAAAAAGGAAAGATTGGAAAGACATTACTTAAATTTAAAAATCAGGTCAACATTTATTTAGCTATGTACAATGATTTTTATTCTATATTTCAAACAATGTTAGAGAACAGTCTTTGAAGTGATCATATAAAGTGTCTTCTACATGATGCTCATCACAGAACAAAATTGCAAGGAAATCAGAAGAATTGATGACGTCTTTGGGTTGAATGCAGTTCACCTCAACCTTGCCGATACACCAACACTGCTAGTCCAGTTGAGCAGACTTGTTGAAACAAACAGCAGCTAAAAATGAGAGAAATAGGGTTAGAGAGGAGACATTTGTAAGCATAGTCCTTAGTGTATTTTATACTCCTGCAGCCAAACCTACTTTCTATTTATTACATTTTCCCATTAGCATAAATTTACAAAAAACAAAAAAAAGACAAAAACCCAACTAGACAACATAAAAGAGATGAAAGTTTTCATGGTAAAGTTTACTTGTGTTTAATCACTTCCGGACCGCCGCACGACGATGTACGTCCAAACTTTGAAGGGGGATACCGGGGTTATGGCAGCAGCTAGCTGCCATAACCCCAGTATCCCCGTTTTCGTGCGGCAGCTGGCCTTCTGATAAAAGTGGTCCCTGCGGCGGATTCACCGCGAGATCACTTTTATCGGTGGCGGGAGAGGGTCCCCCCCTTCCGCCGCGATCCGGTGCCCTCCGCCGCTTACCGGAGCCGTCGGTAGAAGCAGGGGCGATCGCATCCATCTCCGTCCTGTGCCTGGAGACGAGTGAGGCTAAGATGGTGCCCACTCGTGTCCATGACACTGCTGGGCGGAAGCGACGTCAAAACGTCACTTCCGCCCACGCCTCTTAAAGGCATATTTTTTTAAATGTCATTTTTTTAAATGACTTTTTTTTATTGCATTTTAGTGTAAATATGAGATCTGAGGTCTTTTTGACCCCAGATCTCATATTTAAGAGGTCCTGTCATGCTTTTTTCTATTACAAGGGATGTTTACATTCCTTGTAAAAGGAATAAAAGTGACAATTTTTTTTTTTTTTTAAAACAGTGTAAAAAAAATAATAATAATGTAAAATAAATAATAATAATAAAAAATTACCCCCCCGTCCCGACGAGCTTGCGCGCAGAAGCGAACGCATACGTGAGTAGCGCCCGCATATGAAAACGGTGGTCAAATCAAACATGTGAGGTATAATTCTAGCCCTAGACCTCCTCTGTAACACAAAACATGCAACCTGTAGAATTTTTTAAACGTCACCTATGGAGATTTTTGAGGGTAAAAGTTTGACACCATTCCGCGAGCGGGCTCAATTTTGAAGCGTGACATATTGGGTATCAATTTACTTGGCGTAACATTGTATTTCACAATATAAAAAAAATTGGGCTAACTTTACTGTTGTCTTATTTTTTTATTAAAAAAAAGTGATTTTTTTTCCCAAAAAAAGTGCGCTTATAAGACTGCTGCGCAAATACGGTGCAAAACAAAGTATTGCAATGACCGCCATTTTATTCTCTAGGGTGTTAGAAAAAAAACATCTATAATGTTTGGGGGTTCCAAGTAATTTTCTAGCAAAAAAAACCTGTTTTAAACATGTAAAATCCAAAACGAGGCTGGTCCTTAAGTGGTTAAAATCAGTTGCACGCTCAAAGATTAACTGGTACAAGTTAGGTTCTTTTCACACGAGTTTTGCAATCAGGTTAGCCTGTCCATTTTTCATACAGATCTGTCAAAAGCTCCATTTAAATCTACGGATTTACATCGGCCTGTCTTCAAATCCGTCCATTTCCAAAAAAATTGAAAAAGTACTGTCTTTTTCCATTTTTCCAGACCTCAACTTGATGGATCTGAGGTAGCCTGATAACATGATGTAAGTAAAGTTGGCCATAGATTGAACATGAGGTCTGAAGAAGTCTGATGTAAAAAAGCAGAAATACATTGAATGAGCACAGATTCAGACCATGGATGCCCTGCCGGACAGACTGAAACTAACTTCTCACCCAGTCATATGCATTGTTCTACCATGTTGAAGATGTTCTGTTACTTATCTTACTGCTTCTTCAGTTCTAATACTCCGAATCATTCCTGACACTTAGGCCATACATAGATGGATAAAAAATAAATTTTCCCATTAACATAGCATAACTTTAAAAAAAAAATTAGCTGGTTACCTTTTCATGTGCTTTTAACTTAAAACTCCTTACATGCTCTCCCTGTTTTGAGGAGTAGAGCAACTTTTAACCCCTTCGCACCTAACGGTAAAACAAATCTAAATGCCCAAGCCCAATTTTGTGACGTTGGCATGAGTTAGTAAAACTGTACGTATTGTATGGAAAAGACTGCACTAGGTTGAAAACTAAATACAAATTGCAATAGCTGCTAGCACATGAACTGTATGCTGGAAGAACAACATAAAAGAAAATAAGATCGCGTTGGTTCAGCACTTGGGACCAAAAGTCAGATTTACACAGTCATAATCAGTCCATATAAGAACATTCCCACTTCAAAATAAAAACTTGGAAAGTGGCGATTGATAGGTAAAGGAGGAAGGAGTGTACAGAAAGGAGCCGTGACCATAACCCAATTCACACTGCCTCTTACCCCTCAGTGTGAACCCACACCAAGGAATGTCAAACAAACCTTTTCAAAAGTAGTCCTGGAATGGTGTCACTGGAGCTAAATAAGATACTCCTCCACTGCCCACAATATCCATAGTGCTCTCAGAGGTATGGAGGAATGAAAGGGCATATCATGGTGTAGTATGTCATGGATGACAAAAACGCGTAGGGTGGAGGCGTGATGCAACACTGTTGCGCACTGGGACGTGGTGGCCATTTTGATGGTTAGAAACATTTGGTTTCTCTTTGTATTGATGCCTGTTTGAAATGTTTATCAAGTGAGTGCAACACTTTTTAAAACAGGCATCAATACAAAGAGAAACCAATTGTTTCTAACCATCAAAAATGGCCTTCTACACTGCTCAAAGTTGGGCATATAAAATGAGCAGCAGAGGGGGGATTAATGGCATTGTATACAAATAATGCTACAGTGGGTTTGAATGTTTATATGAAATGCAAATGGTGTGTCGCGGGAAGACCGGCTCCAGTAGAGCAGCCAATTACTATCCACATTGCCTATGAACTCTGTTCTGCTGGAACCACAAAGAGCATATGCACAATGGCAAATCACTGGCAATGCATTCTACACTGCACCCAGGTCGGCATATAAAATGAGCAGCAAATGGGCAGTTAACAGCATTGTATATAATGCTACAGTGGGCTTTGGGAGGGGGTCCTGTCTAAATGCTGCTCTAGCAAATGGGCTGCAAGACATATATGGTTGTGTCTGAACTCTGCTCTGTTGGGACCACAAAGAGCAATTTCGCCAGCTACTGGCTACACTATACTTGGACAATAATGAATAGTTTTCATTGAAAAACTTTCATATTTTTTAAATTAGGCAAGTTTAAACCCATTTGTGTGGGAATGGCATGTGTCATACCTTTTCCCCTTAGGGGAGAAGACATCCTGACCCAGTGCCTCAAGTCTTTTTTTTTTCTCCCCACTTCAGCAAACACTGTTGAGAGACTTATTCAACTTTACATTCATTTACTGTCTCCTTCTCGGTTTCACATCATTGTGGTATATTCGCAGAAGTTTATTTTTTTCATTTCTTCTATTATCAAATTTTTTCAAAATTCATATTAAAATCTTATTTGATATTGTTACTTTTATATATCGGTCTTCCCAAAATTCTATTCTTACACTTCCCATATTCACCCATCCTCCCACCTACTTCTCTTCCTTTCACCCCCCTCCCTTTTGGTCTGCTCTTGGCCCTCTGATTCTAGGCCTGCTCAAACTCTGTTGCCCTCTCATTTTTTCGAAGTATTTCTCAGAGGTTTCAAAATCTCTGTGCCTCAAGTCTGACCCAAGAATAGGGCATGTTGATTTTGGCCTGGTCAAAGAGTTTGTTGACTGTAGTATGGTGCCCTCATACTCTAACCAAGAAAAACTAAGAACCATTCCAAGATCAACACTCCATATTCCCAGGAAGAAAGGATGTACAGTTGGAAGAAGCTCCGCCATACCCATCATAAGCCATAATCAAACATCTAGACTACCTGCCAGGGTGCACTGGGAGCAGTTGGAAAAGAGACCAAATCAGATCCAGCCCTGGCTTTCTCAGGGGAGTGAGCACTCCTCCCCCAGTTCAGCAAGGACTGAGATTGACCCAGTCCCTCAGCCTTCCACTACAGAACAGCCTAGCAACCAGTCTAGATGCCCAGTTACAGCTTACAATTGAAATGTAAGATTGTCTTGCAACAGCCGCCCTTTACCTCCAGAGAGGGGGGGCTCTCTCTAGACTTTCCCAAGAGGGATCAGAGTGAAATCCCTGCTCAGCCATTCATCCCTGCAGAAATTAACTCCTTGAAACCCGTGTCCTGTGGGGTAATCACAAAATGTGGGTTGTTGAGACCGAGACTTAGATCCATCAAAGCTTATGGGGACCACACTAACCCATGACCAAGGAGCTCATTCACTGCTAGAGACTTCAGACTGAACCTGAACATCCCTCAGATCCCGGAACTTAAAAGTTATGATAAAAGCTCATAACTCGGGCAGTTGATAGAGATATATACTTTCTCATTTCTAACTCAGTCTATCAATATTTTTGGGTCCACAAAACAGAGTGGCTAAACCCAAGCAATGGAGTTATGATAAAAGCTCATAACTCAGGCAATGCTTTTATAGCAAGTTAGACGCATTTTGTATCATCCTTAATGAGTTTAATGTAGGTACCTACCATTTGCTAATGCTGCAGGAGCAGAAAAGGGATTCCATCTTGCTTGGAGTGTGCCTGGCTTCCCATCTTGCTTGAAGAGATCATGGCTTATCAACTAGTCATGGAAAAGAGAAAATTTACAATGGCATCATGGCTACTTATCCAAAGATAATGAAATCTGAGGTTTGGGTTAAAAATACACAATCTAAACCAAGGCATGATATGAAAATATTTTACTGTTAACCTAAAATTCTAAACTCGGCTTCAATATCTCCAGGTGACTTACCCCTGAATCTCTAAAAGCTGGCCATGCACATGCCAGTGTTTTCATCCAGCTAGTGGGTTAAATTAAAAAAAAAAAAAAAAAAAAAAAAAAAAAAACTGACTGGATTCCTTCATCCACACACTCAATGTGGGTACTGGAATCCTCCCCACTGTATCATTGTATTCTGACAGCAGGGAGACTTCCCTGCTGTCAAAATATACAGATCATCTCTCCAGCCGACGGCACTGACCGATTGGGAATATACTGACTTCTGTTCAACCACAATGGCCACACATGGATCCAAAATTCAGCTTTAGTTACTCTAAGGCTGGCCATACACGGAAGTTCTTTTGAAGTGGGCTGATCAAAAAAGCAAAACAAACTGAACTGGTTTATCCATTCACACGAGTGGAGTCAATAGAGAAATCCTTCCTACTTGGTTATTGTATTCTGACAAAGGGGAGATGACTCCACTGTCAGAATACACTAATCAGCACTTATTGAAAGTAAAACCTTCCAACAAGCCGGTTCGAGAGAACTTGATAATTAGAGCGAAGTTTCAGGAATGGGAACAGCCATAGATGGATTGAAAATTTGGCTGGTCCTTGCTGAACCGGTCGAATTTCGTTCCATCTATGGCCAGTTTCAGTGTTAAAGAGTATCTGCATGACTGAGGTCTCCAGAAGAAGAAACCCGTAAAGAAAGCCTCCATATTTTTCTCTGTTTAAGCCTAATCTAAAAAGGAACATGAATGAATGTATGAATGAATAAATGAATGATTTGTAGAGCGCTGCAAATGCGAACTGAATCGCCTCAAGGCGCTAGATGCAATCTGTGTTGTCAGCTTCTTAGAATCTGTTGATCTGTTAGAAGATCTGTTGATATTAATGATGAGCTTCGAGTTCGAGTCGAACTCATGTTCGACTCGAACATTGGCTGTTCGCAAGTTCGCCGAACACCGAACAATTTGGGGTGTTCGCGGCAAATTCGAATGCCGCGGAACACCCTTTAAAAGTCTATGGGAGAAATCAAAAGTGCTAATTTTAAAGGCTTATATGCAAGTTATTGTCATAAAAAGTGTTTGGGGACCCGGGTCCTGCCCCAGGGGACATGTATCAATGCAAAAAAAAGTTTTAAAAACGGACGTTTTTTCAGGAGCAGTGATTTTAATAATGCTTAAAGTCAAACAATAAAAGTGTAATATCCCTTTAAATTTCGTACCTGGGGGGTGTCTATAGTATGCCTGTAAAGGGGCGCATGTTTCCCGTGTTTAGAACAGTCTGACAGCAAAATGACATTTCGAAGGAAAAAACTCATTTAAAACTACCGCGGCTATTAATGAATTGCCGGTCCGACAATACACATAAAAGTTCATTGATAAAAACGGCATGGGAATTCCCCACAGGGAAACCCCGAACCAAAATTAAAAAAAAAAAAAATTACGTGGGGGGGTCCCCCTAAATTCCATACCAGGCCCTTCAGGTCTGGTATGGATATTAAGGGGAACCCCGCGCCAAAAAAAAAAAAACAAACGGCGTGGGGTTCCCCCAAAAATCCATACCAGACCCTTATCCGAGCACGCAACCTGGCAGGCCGCAGGAAAAGAGGGGGGGGACGAGAGTGCGGCCCCCCCCCTCCTGAACCGTACCAGGCCACATGCCCTCAACATTGGGAGGGTGCTTTGGGGTAGCCCCCCAAAACACCTTGTCCCCATGTTGATGAGGACAAGGGCCTCATCCCCACAACCGTGGCCGGTGGTTGTGGGGGTCTGCGGGCGGGGGGCTTATCGGAATCTGGAAGCCCCCTTTAACAAGGGGACCCCCAGATCCCGGCCCCCCCCCTGTGTGAAATAGTAAGGGGGTACTTACCCCTACCATTTCACTAAAAAAGTGTCAAAATAGTTAAAAATGACAAGAGACAGTTTTTGACAATTCCTTTATTTAAATGCTTCTTCTATCTTCCTTCATCTTCTTCATCTTCTGGCTCTTCTGGTTCTTCCTCCGGCGTTCTCGTCCAGCATCTCCTCCGCGGCGTCTTCTATCTTCTTCTCCTCGGGCCGCTCCGCACCCATGGCATGAGGGGAGGCTCCTGCTCTTCTCTTCATCTTCTTCTTCTTCATCCTCTTCTTCTTCATCTCTTCTTCCTTCTTCATTTCTTCTCCGGGCCGCTCCGCAGCCATGCTGGCATGGAGGGAGGCTCCCACTGTGTGGCGGCGTCTCCTCGTCTGACGGTTCTTAAATAATGGGGGGCGGGGCCACCCGGTGACCCCGCCCCCCTCTGACGCACGGGACATGACGGGACTTCCCTGTGGCATTCCCCGTGACGTCACAGGGAAGTCCCGTCAAGTCACCGTGCGTCAGAGGGGGCGGGGTCACCGGGTGGCCCCGCCCCCCGTTATTTAAGAACCGTCAGACGAGGAGACGCCGTCACACAGCGGGAGCCTCCCTCCATGCCAGCATGGCTGCGGAGCGGCCCGGAGAAGAAATGAAGAAGGAAGAAGAGATGAAGAAGAAGAAGATGAAGAAGAGAAGAGGATGAAGAAGAAGAAGATGAAGAGAAGAGCGGGAGCCTCCCCTCATGCCATGGGTGCGGAGCGGCCTGAGGAGAAGAAGATAGAAGACGCCGCGGAGGAGATGCTGGACGAGAACGCCGGAGGAAGAACCAGAAGAGCCAGAAGAACCAGAAGATGAAGGAAGATAGAAGAAGCATTTAAATAAAGGAATTGTCAAAAACTGTCTCTTGTCATTTTTAACTATTTTGACACTTTTTTAGTGAAATGGTAGGGGTAAGTACCCCCTCACCATTTCACACAGGGGGGGGGCCGGGATCTGGGGGTCCCCTTGTTAAAGGGGGCTTCCAGATTCTGATAAGCCCCCCGCCCGCAGACCCCCACAACCACGGTTGTGGGGATGAGGCCCTTGTCCTCATCAACATGGGGACAAGGTGTTTTGGGGGGCTACCCCAAAGCACCCTCCCAATGTTGAGGGCATGTGGCCTGGTACGGTTCAGGAGGGGGGGGGCCGCACTCTCGCCCCCCCCCTCTTTTCCTGCGGCCTGCCAGGTTGCGTGCTCGGATAAGGGTCTGGTATGGATTTTTGGGGGAACCCCACGCCGTTTTTTTTTTTTTTGGCGCGGGGTTCCCCTTAAAATCCATACCAGACCTGTAGGGTCTGGTATGGAATTTAGGGGGAACCCCACGTCATTTTTTTTTTTTTTAATTTTGGCCGGGGTTCCCCTTAATATCCATACCAGACCTGAAGGGCCTGGTATGGAATTTAGGGGGACCCCCCCACGTCATTTTTTTTTTTTTTAATTTTGGTTCGGGGTTTCCCTGTGGGGAATTCCCATGCCGTTTTTATCAATGAACTTTTATGTGTATTGTCGGACCGGCAATTCATTAATAGCCGCGGTAGTTTTAAATGAGTTTTTTCCTTCGAAATGTCATTTTGCTGTCAGACTGTTCTAAACACGGGAAACATGCGCCCCTTTACAGGCATACTATAGACACCCCCCAGGTACGAAATTTAAAGGGATATTACACTTTTATTGTTTGACTTTATGCATTATTAAATTCACTGCTCCTGAAAAAACGGACGTTTTTAAAACTTTTTTTTGCATTGATCCATGTCCCCTGGGGCAGGACCCAGGTCCCCAAACACTTTTTATGACAATAACTTGCATATTAGCCTTTAAAATTAGCACTTTTGATTATTCATGTTCGTGTCCCATAGACTTTAACGGTGTTCGCGTGTTCGAGCAAACTTTTTTCCTGTTCGCATGTTCTGGTGTGAACCGAACAGGGGGGTGTTCGGCTCATCCCTAGTTGATATGTGAAATTATAGCCAAACAAAAAAAAAAAACATGCATTGCTTTATTTGCAATAAAACATTAACATTAATTGATAGACCGTAACTTGGCACCATGGATTGCTCACCACTACTTAGGAGTATTACCAGAACATTTTTCAGTGACCTTAGCCTGCAAAAAACAAAAAAAGGACTCTAGCTAGCTATCCTACCATAGTTCAAGGAAAATGTCAAAGCATAGTAGTACTGAAGACATTAATAGGTACAAATGTTCCTCATCCCTACTGGAATAATATACAAAAAGATGGCCAAAGAAGGTTAAATCTGTTAATAGTCTATTTGTGCACTGTTCTCATTGGGTGTATCTACCCCTACCAGCCCCTATATGCTGTGCACATCATACAACAGACCAGAATTGTACCATCACTATAAGCCCAATAACAAGGGGCCCCTAGTAGTACAAGAAAGGGAAGAACCCCAAAACATACACAGGTACAAGCCAGGAGACCCGCATTGGGACTTATTCCCCTGAACATGGATTACATTACCTTTTCAAGGTTCCACCATATTCCAACCACAGGTAAAATCTTTGCTTTTATATCAGTGCTACTGCTGTATATACCCTACGTTTTGGTAAAATCCAAGACTATAACTTTAACATTATGTTCACTGAATAATATATATATATATATATATATATATATATATATATATATATATATATATATATATATATGTGTGTGTGTGTGTAATATATATATATATATGTGTGTGTGTGTAATATATATATATATATTTATACACACACATACACACATATACAAACATACATAGTAGATATCCCAGTCGCCATTTTGTTTTTGCTCCCGCTCCCTTGGCCACTTTGGCTTTGGTGCTTCCATGATGGCTGTCGACGGACCCAGCCTGATCTTGGGGTAAGGCATTCCTGTACCTTTTTTGTTGTAGTAATCTGCTGTTGAGGACACTATGCTGTTTTTGTTGCCTTGAATACTATGACGTTATGTACTCTTGTAGTGTCCTGCTTCCCTTCACTTTTCCCCTGAAGAAGCGGGCAACCATGAAACATGTCACGTTTAATGGCCTACACTTACTGATCTCTTCTGGAGAAGGGTTTCCTACCCTGGGGTGTAGTGACCATCAAGAGGGATAAAACAGGTCTATACCTTGTATGTTTATATGATCTTTTTATATATTATTTTGTAAAACTATATGTACACAAGTCAAATGTGTGAATGGGGAAAAAAAAAAAAAAATCGAGCCATTTTTGTTCAACCCACTGGTTAACCACAAAGAAAAATTCTGATCTATGAGCTGAGCTTACGTTAAAGAAGAACTTCATTAAAACCAGCAACAGTTGAGACAATGATCACCTTGGTCAGGTCTATGTACAGTATATCTATGCATATTGTACAGAGTACAGGGGTTAAGAGCAAGCAATAAACAAAACAGAGTACAGCAGTCAATATAAGTGCCACATTCACAACATGGTCCTCCCTTACATTTATGTCTCCAAAGTCCTACCCTTACATCAGTCCCACTTTATAGCAGAGTATCGCCCCTTGCATCACAGTGTGGCAGAGTGCCCCCTTACACATACACTATATTGGGACGCCTGCCTTAACATGCACATGAACTTTAATGGCATCCCAGTCTTAGTCCGTAGGGTTCAATATTGAGTTGGCCCACCCTTTGCAGCTATAACAGCTTCAACCCCTCTGGGAAGGCTGTCCACAAGGTTTAGGAGTGTGTCTATGGGAATGTTTAACCATTCTGACAGAAGCACATTTGTGAGGTCAGGCACGGATGTTGAATGAGAAGGCCTGTCTCGCAATCTGCGCTCTAAATCACCCCAAAGGTGTTCTATCAGGTTGAGGTCAGGACTCTGCAGGCCAGTGAAGTTCCTCCACCCCAAACTCACTCATCGGTGTCTTAATGGACCTTTCTTTGTGCACTGGTCCAAATCATTTGGTGGAGGGGGGATTATGGTTTGGGGTTGTTTTTCAGGGGTTGGGCTTGGCCCCTTAGTTCCAGTGAAGGGAACTCTTAAGGTGTCAGCATACCAAGACATAAATGGACACTTTCATGCTCCCAACTTTGTGGGAACAGTTTGGGGATGACCCCTTCCTGTTCCAACATGACTGCACACTAGTGCACAAACAAGGTCCATAAAGACATGGATGAGCGAGTTTGGGGTGGAGGAACTTGACTGGCCTGCACAGAGTCTTGACCTCAGCCCGATAGAACACCTTTGGGATAAATTAGAGCGGAGACTCCGAGCCAGGCCTTCTCATCCACATCAGTGCCTGACTTCACAAATGGAAGAAACATTCCCAAAGACACATGCCAAAACCTTGTGGAGCCTTCCCAGAAGAGAAAAAGCTGTTGTAGCTGCAAAAGGGTGGGCCAACTCAATAGTGAATCCTATGGACTAAGACACCATTAAATTTCATGTGCGTGTAAAGGCAGGCGTCCCAATACGTTTGGTAAAATAGCGTAGGTTTTTTTATTTAAATTTTTATTTCTAAAACAAAAAGTAGTTGGCTCCATTCACACATGGGTGTTTGCCATCGGTGATTCAGCCCACAAATCCAAAATGCTGTGCAAAAAATGACAAATTGCACAATGCTTGGCTACAATAGCGGAAAACCTCAATGCTCGAAGCTGATGCCCAAAAAGAAGCTCCTGATATGTTTTGAGGGACAAGCTTCATGCGTTGCAATTTTGCCATGATCACATGGCAAAATCGCACGTGTGTTTAGGTGACATTGAAATGAATGGCACCCAAATAAGCGATGTGCGATTTTTCATTTTTGCACAGCGTTTTGGCATCCCAAATCTGCCCAAAAACACTCAGGTGTGACTGGAGTCCAAGTCAACATAAAACATTCTAGAAAAATTTAGGAAGTTGAAAAATGGTTTATAGTATGGTTGACTGTTCAGTATGCATCTGGGTTTAGAAACAAGAACAGGGCACACAGAAAAGTACAATAGTCAAACAGCCAATCACCAACTGACCCATGCCGTTTTACAGCAGTCATGTGATTGTTTGCTTTAACAGCATTACACATCGTACTGTCTATTGAATAAGCCGCAATTGTCACTGAGCTATTAAACGATTCCCAGTCTTCGCCAAGGGGGTGCCAGCTTCCCAGTCTTCGCCAAGGGGGTGCCAGCTTCCCAGTCTTCGCCAAGGGGGTGCCAGCTTCCCAGTCTTCGCCAAGGGGGGTGCCAGCTTCCCAGTCTTCGCCAAGGGGGGTGCCATCTTCCCAGTCTACGCCAAGGGGGTGCCAGCTTCCCAGTCTTCACCAAGGGGGTGCCAGCTTCCCAGTCCTCGCCAAGGGGGTGCCAGCTTCCCAGTCCTCGCCAAGGGGGTGCCAGCTTCCCAGTCTTCGCCAAGGGGGTGCCAGCTTCCCAGTCTTCGCCAAGGGGGTGCCAGCTTCCCAGTCTTCGCCAAGGGGGAGCCAGCTTCCCAGTCTTCGCCAAGGGGGAGCCAGCTTCCCAGTCTTCGCCAAGGGGGAGCCAGCTTCCCAGTCTTCGCCAAGGGGGAGCCAGCTTCCCAGTCTTCGCCAAGGGGGTGCCAGCTTCCCAGTCATTGCCAAGGGGGTGTCAGCTTCCCAGTCTTTAAATAGGGGAGACATGATGCCCATTGACAACCAAGGGGAGAAATGATTCAACATTGAAAAACAATGGCAAAAGGATGCATGCTTCCCATTGAACACCAATGGGGTGAAAGTGCTTTGTATTGGAGAGGTTAAAGGGTAAATTTATCTTTAAAGAAAAAATATATATTTTAAAATTAAAAAGAAAAAAATATGTACCCTTCACTTACTTTAGATTGAACAGCAGTCCAATCATACTGCTCATTCCAGAGTGCTGCTCATTCCAGAGTGCTGCCCATTCCAGTGACCTGCAACGAGATATTGGTAACATTAAAAAAAACACAAGAAGGATGATATGGGGCTGTAGGCCCCAATTATCGCATTAATAACTTTTAAAACAAATGATATCCACTCAACTGTAATATTGACAATCCTTGTATTTTAAAACAATAAAACACTTTCCTGCCTTCTAAAACAATAAAGCATTCAGCAGTAAAAACATACATCATTTTCACATTAAACAACATGGTTCTAATTCTGACTAATAACCGTACTAAAGCCTAACAAAAAAATACTAAGCCTAACAAAAAAAAAATTACTATGTGCATTGCCTATGAAATCTGCTCTGTTGGGACCACAGAGCATATGCGCAACGGGAAATCACTGGCAATGCATTCTACACTGCTCCAAGGTGGGCATACTAATGAGCAGCAAATGGGTAGTTAACAGCATTGTATACAAACAATGCTACAGTGGGCTTGGGAGGGGGTCCTGTCTAAATCCTAGGTGCAACAAATCTATGTGCATTGCGTCTGAACTCTGCTCTGTTGGGACTACAAAGCTTGAAATCAATGGGAAGTCAATCGCAATGCATTCTATGCTGCGCCAGGCTGGGCATTAATCAGCAGCAAAGGGGAATTATTTGCATTGTATGCAAACAATGCTACAGTGGGGGCTTGATTGCGCAACACATCATTTGCATTTCATATAACTGGCTCCACTAGAGCAGCCAATCACTATGTGCATTGCTTATGAACTCTGCTCTGTTGGGAACACAGAGCAGATGCGCAAGGTGAAATCATTTGCAATGCATTCTATACACTGCTCCAAGTTGGGCATATAAATGAGCAGCGGAGGGGGAATTAATGGCATTGTATACAAACAATGCTACAGTGGGCTTGATTGCGCAACACATCATTTGCCTTTCATATAAACAAAAGGCTGGCTCCAGTAAAGCAGCCAATTACTATGTGCATTGCCTATGAAATCTGCTCTGTTGGGACCACAGGGCATATGCGCAAGGGGAAATCACTGGCAATGCATTCTACACTGCTCCAAGGTGGGCATACTAATGAGCAGCAAATGGGTAGTTAACAGCATTGTATACAAACAATGCTACAGTGGGCTTGGGAGGGGGTCCTGTCTAAATCCTGTCTAAATCCTAGGTGCAACAAATCTATGTGCATTGCGTCTGAACTCTGCTCTGTTGGGACTACAAAGCTTGAAATCAATGGGAAATCAATCGCAATGCATTCTATGCTGCGCCAGGCTGGGCATTAATCAGCAGCAAAGGGGAATTATTTGCATTGTATGCAAACAATGCTACAGTGGGGGCTTGATTGCGCAACACATCATTTGCATTTCATATAACTGGCTCCACTAGAGCAGCCAATCACTATGTGCATTGTTTATGAACTCTGGTCTGTTGGGACCACAGAGCAGATGCGCAAGGTGAAATCATTTGCAATGCATTCTATACACTGCTCCAAGTTGGGCATATAAATGAGCAGCGGAGGGGGAATTAATGGCATTGTATACAAACAATGCTACAGTGGGCTTGATTGCGCAACACATCATTTGCATTTCATATAAACAAAAGGCCGGCTCCAGTAAAGCAGCCAATTACTATGTGCATTGCCAATGAAATCTGCTCTGTTGGGACCACAGAGCATATGCGCAAGGGGAAATCACTGGTAATGCATTCTACACTGCTCCAAGGTGGGCATACTAATGAGCAGCAAATGGGTAGTTAACAGCATTGTATACAAACAATGCTACAGTGGGCTTGGGAGGGGGTCCTGTCTAAATCCTAGGTGCAACAAATCTATGTGCATTGCGTCTGAACTCTGCTCTGTTGGGACTACAAAGCTTGAAATCAATGGGAAATCAATTGCAATGCTTTCTATGCTGCGCCAGGCTGGGCATTAATCAGCAGCAAAGGGGAATTATTTGCATTGTTTACAAACAATGCTACAGTGGGGGCTTGATTGCGCAACACATCATTTGCATTTCATATAACTGGCTCCACTAGAGCAGCCAATCACTATGTGCATTGCTTATGAACTCTGCTCCGTTGGGACCACAGAGCAGATGCGCAAGGTGAAATCATTTGCAATGCATTCTATACACTGCTCCAAGTTGGGCATATAAATGAGCAGCAGAGGGGGAATTAATGGCATTGTATACAAACAATGCTACAGTGGGCTTAATTGCGCAACACATCATTTGCATTTCATATAAACAAAAGGCCGGCTCCAGTAAAGCAGCCAATTACTATGTGCATTGCCAATGAAATCTGCTCTGTTGGGACCACAGAGCATATGCGCAAGGGGAAATCACTGGCAATGCATTCTACACTGCTCCAAGGTGGGCATACTAATGAGCAGCAAATGGGTAGTTAACAGCATTGTATACAAACAATGCTACAGTGGGCTTGGGAGGGGGTCCTGTCCAAATCCTGTCTAAATCCTAGGTGCAACAAATCTATGTGCATTGCGTCTGAACTCTGCTCTGTTGGGACTACAAAGCTTGAAATCAACGGGAAATCAATCGCAATGCATTCTATGCTGCGCCAGGCTGGGCATTAATCAGCAGCAAAGGGGAATTATTTGCATTGTAAACAATGCTACTGTGGGGGCTTATTTGCGCAACACATCATTTCCATTTCATATAACTGGCTCCACTAGAGCAGCCAATCACTATGTGCATTGCTTATGAACTCTGCTCTGTTGGGACCACAGAGCAGATGCGCAAGGTGAAATCATTTGCAATGCATTCTATACACTGCTCCAAGTTGGGCATATAAATGAGCAGCGGAGGGGGAATTAATGGCATTGTATACAAACAATGCTACAGTGGGCTTGATTGCGCAACACATCATTTGCATTTCATATAAACAAAAGGCCGGCTCCAGTAAAGCAGCCAATTACTATGTGCATTGCCTATGAAATCTGCTCTGTTGGGACCACAGAGCATATGCGCAAGGGGAAATCACTGGCAATGCATTCTACACTGCTCCAAGGTGGGCATACTAATGAGCAGGAAATGGGTAGTTAACAGCATTGTATACAAACAATGCTACAGTGGGCTTGGGAGGGGGTCCTGTCTAAATCCTAGGTGCAACAAATCTATGTGCATCGCGTCTGAACTCTGCTCTGTTGGGACTACAAAGCTTGAAATCAATGGGAAATCAATTGCAATGCTTTCTATGCTGCGCCAGGCTGGGCATTAATCAGCAGCAAAGGGGAATTATTTGCATTGTGTACAAACAATGCTACAGTGGGGGCTTGATTGCGCAACACATCATTTGCATTTCATATAACTGGCTCCACTAGAGCAGCCAATCACTATGTGCATTGCTTATGAACTCTGCTCAGTTGGGACCATAGAGCAGATGCGCAAGGTGAAATCATTTGCAATGCATTCTATACACTGCTCCAAGTTGGGCATATAAATGAGCAGCAGAGGGGGAATTAATGGCATTGTATACAAACAATGCTACAGTGGGCTTGATTGCGCAACACATCATTTGCATTTCATATAAACAAAAGGCCGGCTCCAGTAAAGCAGCCAATTACTATGTGCATTGCCTATGAAATCTGCTCTGTTGGGACCACAGAGCATATGCGCAAGGGGAAATCACTGGCAATGCATTCTACACTGCTCCAAGGTGGGCATACTAATGAGCAGGAAATGGGTAGTTAACAGCATTGTATACAAACAATGCTACAGTGGGCTTGGGAGGGGGTCCTGTCTAAATCCTAGGTGCAACAAATCTATGTGCATCGCGTCTGAACTCTGCTCTGTTGGGACTACAAAGCTTGAAATCAATGGGAAATCAATTGCAATGCTTTCTATGCTGCGCCAGGCTGGGCATTAATCAGCAGCAAAGGGGAATTATTTGCATTGTGTACAAACAATGCTACAGTGGGGGCTTGATTGCGCAACACATCATTTGCATTTCATATAACTGGCTCCACTAGAGCAGCCAATCACTATGTGCATTGCTTATGAACTCTGCTCCGTTGGGACCACAGAGCAGATGCGCAAGGTGAAATCATTTGCAATGCATTCTATACACTGCTCCAAGTTGGGCATATAAATGAGCAGCAGAGGGGGAATTAATGGCATTGTATACAAACAATGCTACAGTGGGCTTAATTGCGCAACACATCATTTGCATTTCATATAAACAAAAGGCCGGCTCCAGTAAAGCAGCCAATTACTATGTGCATTGCCAATGAAATCTGCTCTGTTGGGACCACAGAGCATATGCGCAAGGGGAAATCACTGGCAATGCATTCTACACTGCTCCAAGGTGGGCATACTAATGAGCAGCAAATGGGTAGTTAACAGCATTGTATACAAACAATGCTACAGTGGGCTTGGGAGGGGGTCCTGTCCAAATCCTGTCTAAATCCTAGGTGCAACAAATCTATGTGCATTGCGTCTGAACTCTGCTCTGTTGGGACTACAAAGCTTGAAATCAACGGGAAATCAATCGCAATGCATTCTATGCTGCGCCAGGCTGGGCATTAATCAGCAGCAAAGGGGAATTATTTGCATTGTAAACAATGCTACTGTGGGGGCTTATTTGCGCAACACATCATTTCCATTTCATATAACTGGCTCCACTAGAGCAGCCAATCACTATGTGCATTGCTTATGAACTCTGCTCTGTTGGGACCACAGAGCAGATGCGCAAGGTGAAATCATTTGCAATGCATTCTATACACTGCTCCAAGTTGGGCATATAAATGAGCAGCGGAGGGGGAATTAATGGCATTGTATACAAACAATGCTACAGTGGGCTTGATTGCGCAACACATCATTTGCATTTCATATAAACAAAAGGCCGGCTCCAGTAAAGCAGCCAATTACTATGTGCATTGCCTATGAAATCTGCTCTGTTGGGACCACAGAGCATATGCGCAAGGGGAAATCACTGGCAATGCATTCTACACTGCTCCAAGGTGGGCATACTAATGAGCAGGAAATGGGTAGTTAACAGCATTGTATACAAACAATGCTACAGTGGGCTTGGGAGGGGGTCCTGTCTAAATCCTAGGTGCAACAAATCTATGTGCATCGCGTCTGAACTCTGCTCTGTTGGGACTACAAAGCTTGAAATCAATGGGAAATCAATTGCAATGCTTTCTATGCTGCGCCAGGCTGGGCATTAATCAGCAGCAAAGGGGAATTATTTGCATTGTGTACAAACAATGCTACAGTGGGGGCTTGATTGCGCAACACATCATTTGCATTTCATATAACTGGCTCCACTAGAGCAGCCAATCACTATGTGCATTGCTTATGAACTCTGCTCAGTTGGGACCATAGAGCAGATGCGCAAGGTGAAATCATTTGCAATGCATTCTATACACTGCTCCAAGTTGGGCATATAAATGAGCAGCAGAGGGGGAATTAATGGCATTGTATACAAACAATGCTACAGTGGGCTTGATTGCGCAACACATCATTTGCATTTCATATAAACAAAAGGCCGGCTCCAGTAAAGCAGCCAATTACTATGTGCATTGCCTATGAAATCTGCTCTGTTGGGACCACAGAGCATATGCGCAAGGGGAAATCACTGGCAATGCATTCTACACTGCTCCAAGGTGGGCATACTAATGAGCAGGAAATGGGTAGTTAACAGCATTGTATACAAACAATGCTACAGTGGGCTTGGGAGGGGGTCCTGTCTAAATCCTAGGTGCAACAAATCTATGTGCATCGCGTCTGAACTCTGCTCTGTTGGGACTACAAAGCTTGAAATCAATGGGAAATCAATTGCAATGCTTTCTATGCTGCGCCAGGCTGGGCATTAATCAGCAGCAAAGGGGAATTATTTGCATTGTGTACAAACAATGCTACAGTGGGGGCTTGATTGCGCAACACATCATTTGCATTTCATATAACTGGCTCCACTAGAGCAGCCAATCACTATGTGCATTGCTTATGAACTCTGCTCCGTTGGGACCATAGAGCAGATGCGCAAGGTGACATCATTTGCAATGCATTCTATACACTGCTCCAAGTTGGGCATATAAATGAGCAGCAGTGGGGGAATTAATGGCATTGTATACAAACAATGCTACAGTGGGCTTGATTGCGCAACACATCATTTGCATTTCATATAAACAAAAGGCCTGCCCCAGTAAGGCAGCCAATTACTATGTGCATTGCCTATAAAATCTGCTCTGTTGGGACCACAGAGCATATGCGCAAGGGGAAATCACTGGCAATGCATTCTACACTGCTCCAAGGTGGGCATACTAATGAGCAGCAAATGGGTAGTTAACAGCATTGTATACAAACAATGCTACAGTGGGCTTGGGAGGGGGTCCTGTCTAAATCCTAGGTGCAACAAATCTATGTGCATCGCGTCTGAACTCTGCTCTGTTGGGACTACAAAGCTTGAAATCAACGGGAAATCAATTGCAATGCATTCTATGCTGCGCCAGGCTGGGCATTAATCAGCAGCAAAGGGGAATTATTTGCATTGTGTACAAACAATGCTACAGTGGGGGCTTGATTGCGCAACACATCATTTGCATTTCATATAACTGGCTCCACTAGAGCAGCCAATCACTATGTGCATTGCTTATGAACTCTGCTCTGTTGGGACCATAGAGCAGATGCGCAAGGTGAAATCATTTGCAATGCATTCTATACACTGCTCCAAGTTGGGCATATAAATGAGCAGCAGAGGGGGAATTAATGGCATTGTATACAAACAATGCTACAGTGGGCTTGATTGCGCAACACATCATTTGCATTTCATATAAACAAAAGGCCGGCCCCAGTAAAGCAGCCAATTACTATGTGCATTGCCTATGAAATCTGCTCTGTTGGGACCACAGAGCATATGCGCAAGGGGAAATCACTGGCAATGCATTCTACACTGCTCCAAGGTGGGCATACTAATGAGCAGCAAATGGGTAGTTAACAGCATTGTATACAAACAATGCTACAGTGGGCTTGGGAGGGGGTCCTGTCTAAATCCTGTCTAAATCCTAGGTGCAACAAATCTATGTGCATTGCGTCTGAACTCTGCTCTGTTGGGACTACAAAGCTTGAAATCAACGGGAAATCAATCGCAATGCATTCTATGCTGCGCCAGGCTGGGCATTAATCAGCAGCAAAGGGGAATTATTTGCATTGTAAACAATGCTACTGTGGGGGCTTAATTGCGCAACAGATCATTTCCATTTCATATAACTGGCTCCACTAGAGCAGCCAATCACTATGTGCATTGCTTATGAACTCTGCTCTGTTGGGACCACAGAGCAGATGCGCAAGGTGAAATCATTTGCAATGCATTCTATACACTGCTCCAAGTTGGGCATATAAATGAGCAGCGGAGGGGGAATTAATGGCATTGTATACAAACAATGCTACAGTGGGCTTGATTGCGCAACACATCATTTGCATTTCATATAAACAAAAGGCCGGCTCCAGTAAAACAGCCAATTACTATGTGCATTGCCTATGAAATCTGCTCTGTTGGGACCACAGAGCATATGCGCAAGGGGAAATCACTGGCAATGCATTCTACACTGCTCCAAGGTGGGCATACTAATGAGCAGGAAATGGGTAGTTAACAGCATTGTATACAAACAATGCTACAGTGGGCTTGGGAGGGGGTCCTGTCTAAATCCTAGGTGCAACAAATCTATGTGCATCGCGTCTGAACTCTGCTCTGTTGGGACTACAAAGCTTGAAATCAACGGGAAATCAATCGCAATGCTTTCTATGCTGCGCCAGGCTGGGCATTAATCAGCAGCAAAGGGGAATTATTTGCATTGTATACAAACAATGCTACAGTGGGGGCTTGATTGCGCAACACATCATTTGCATTTCATATAACTGGCTCCACTAGAGCAGCCAATCACTATGTGCATTGCTTATGAACTCTGCTCAGTTGGGACCATAGAGCAGATGCGCAAGGTGAAATCATTTGCAATGCATTCTATACACTGCTCCAAGTTGGGCATATAAATGAGCAGCAGAGGGGGAATTAATGGCATTGTATACAAACAATGCTACAGTGGGCTTGATTGCGCAACACATCATTTGCATTTCATATAAGCAAAAGGCCGGCCCCAGTAAAGCAGCCAATTACTATGTGCATTGCCTATGAAATCTGCTCTGTTGGGACCACAGAGCATATGCGCAAGGGGAAATCACTGGCAATGCATTCTACACTGCTCCAAGGTGGGCATACTAATGAGCAGCAAATGGGTAGTTAACAGCATTGTATACAAACAATGCTACAGTGGGCTTGGGAGGGGGTCCTGTCTAAATCCTAGGTGCAACAAATCTATGTGCATCGCGTCTGAACTCTGCTCTGTTGGGACTACAAAGCTTGAAATCAACGGGAAATCAATTGCAATGCTTTCTATGCTGCGCCAGGCTGGGCATTAATCAGCAGCAAAGGGGAATTATTTGCATTGTATACAAACAATGCTACAGTGGGGGCTTGATTGCGCAACACATCATTTGCATTTCATATAACTGGCTCCACTAGAGCAGCCAATCACTATGGGCATTGCTTATGAACTCTGCACTGTTGGGACCACAGAGCAGATGCGCAAGGTGAAATCATTTGCAATGCATTCTATACACTGCTCCAAGTTGGGCATATAAATGAGCAGCAGAGGGGGAATTAATGGCATTGTATACAAACAATGCTACAGTGGGCTTGATTGCGCAACACATCATTTGCATTTCATATAAACAAAAGGCCGGCCCCAGTAAAGCAGCCAATTACTATGTGCATTGCCTATGAAATCTGCTCTGTTGGGACCACAGAGCATATGCGCAAGGGGAAATCACTGGCAATGCATTCTACACTGCTCCAAGGTGGGCATACTAATGAGCAGCAAATGGGTAGTTAACAGCATTGTATACAAACAATGCTACAGTGGGCTTGGGAGGGGGTCCTGTCTAAATCCTAGGTGCAACAAATCTATGTGCATTGCGTCTGAACTCTGCTCTGTTGGGACTACAAAGCTTGAAATCAACGGGAAATCAATTGCAATGCATTCTATGCTGCGCCAGGCTGGGCATTAATCAGCAGCAAAGGGGAATTATTTGCATTGTGTACAAACAATGCTACAGTGGGGGCTTGATTGCGCAACACATCATTTGCATTTCATATAACTGGCTCCACTAGAGCAGCCAATCACTATGTGCATTGCTTATGAACTCTGCTCTGTTGGGACCACAGAGCAGATGCGCAAGGTGAAATCATTTGCAATGCATTCTATACACTGCTCCAAGTTGGGCATATAAATGAGCAGCAGTGGGGGAATTAATGGCATTGTATACAAACAATGCTACAGTGGGCTTGATTGCGCAACACATCATTTGCATTTCATATAAACAAAAGGCCGGCCCCAGTAAAGCAGCCAATTACTATGTGCATTGCCTATGAAATCTGCTCTGCTGGGACCACAGGGCATATGCGCAAGGGGAAATCACTGGCAATGCATTCTACACTGCTCCAAGGTGGGCATACTAATGAGCAGCAAATGGGTAGTTAACAGCATTGTATACAAAAAATGCTACAATGGGCTTGGGAGGGGGTCCTGTCTAAATCATGTCTAAATCCTAGGTGCAACAAATCTATGTGCATTGCGTCTGAACTCTGCTCTGTTGGGACTACAAAGCTTGAAATCAACAGGAAATCAATTGCAATGCATTCTATGCTGCGCCAGGCTGGGCATTAATCAGCAGCAAAGGGGAATTATTTGCATTGTGTACAAACAATGCTACAGTGGGGGCTTGATTGCGCAACACATCATTTGCATTTCATATAACTGGCTCCACTAGAGCAGCCAATCACTATGTGCATTGCTTATGAACTCTGCTCTGTTGGGACCATAGAGCAGATGCGCAAGGTGAAATCATTTGCAATGCATTCTATACACTGCTCCAAGTTGGGCATATAAATGAGCAGCGGAGGGGGAATTAATGGCATTGTATACAAACAATGCTACAGTGGGCTTGATTGCGCAACACATCATTTGCATTTCATATAAACAAAAGGCCGGCTCCAGTAAAGCAGCCAATTACTATGTGCATTGCCTATGAAATCTGCTCTGTTAGGACCACAGGGCATATGCGCATGGGGAAATCACTGGCAATGCATTCTACACTGCTCCAAGGTGGGCATACTAATGAGCAGCAAATGGGTAGTTAACAGCATTGTATACAAACAATGCTACAGTGGGCTTGGGAGGGGGTCCTGTCTAAATCCTAGGTGCAACAAATCTATGTGCATTGCATCTGAACTCTGCTCTGTTGGGACTACAAAGCTTAAAATCAATGGGAAATCAATCGCAATGCTTTCTATGCTGCGCCAGGCTGGGCATTAATCAGCATCAAAGGGGAATTATTTGCATTGTATGCAAACAATGCTACAGTGGGGGCTTGATTGCGCAACACATCATTTGCATTTCATATAAACAAAAGACCGGCTCCAGTAAAGCAGCCAATTACTATGTGCATTGCCTATGAAATCTGCTCTGTTGGGACCACAGGGCATATGCGCAAGGGGAAATCACTGGCAATGCATTCTACACTGCTCCAAGGTGGGCATACTAATGAGCAGCAAATGGGTAGTTAACAGCATTGTATACAAACAATGCTACAGTGGGCTTGGGAGGGTGTCCTGTCTAAATCCTGTCTAAATCCTAGGTGCAACAAATCTACGTGCATTGCGTCTGAACTCTGCTCTGTTGGGACTACAAAGCTTGAAATCAACGGGAAATCAATTGCAATGCTTTCTATGCTGCGCCAGGCTGGGCATTAATCAGCAGCAAAGGGGAATTATTTGCATTGTATGCAAACAATGCTACAGTGGGGGCTTGATTGCGCAACACATCATTTGCATTTCATATAACTGGCTCCACTAGAGCAGCCAATCACTATCTGCATTGCTTATGAACTCTGCTCTGTTGGGACCACAGAGCAGATGCACAAGGTGAAATCATTTGCAATGCATTCTATACACTGCTCCAAGTTGGGCATATAAATGAGCAGCAGAGGGGGAATTATTGGCATTGTATACAAACAATGCTTAGGTGGGCTTGATTGCGCAACACATCATTTGCATTTCATATAAACAAAAGGCCGGCCCCAGTAAAGCCGCCAATTACTATGTGCATTGCCTATGAAATCTGCTCTGTTGGGACCACAGAGCATATGCGCAAGGGGAAATCACTGGCAATGCATTCTACACTGCTCCAAGGTGGGCATACTAATGAGCAGCAAATGGGTAGTTAACAGCATTGTATACAAACAATGCTACAGTGGGCTTGGGAGGGGGTCCTGTCTAAATCCTGTCTAAATCCTAGGTGCAACAAATCTATGTGCATTGCGTCTGAACTCTGCTCTGTTGGGACTACAAAGCTTGAAATCAACGGGAAATCAATTGCAATGCTTTCTATGCTGCGCCAGGCTGGGCATTAATCAGCAGCAAAGGGGAATTATTTGCATTGTAAACAATGCTACTGTGGGGGCTTGATTGCGCAACACATCATTTGCATTTCATATAACTGGCTCCACTAGAGCAGCCAATCACTATGTGCATTGCTTATGAACTCTGCTCTGTTGGGACCACAGAGCAGATGCGCAAGGTGAAATCATTTGCAATGCATTCTATACACTGCTCCAAGTTGGGCATATAAATGAGCAGCGGAGGGGGAATTAATGGCATTGTATACAAACAAAGCTACAGTGGGCTTGATTGCGCAACACATCATTTGCATTTCATATAAACAAAAGGCCGGCTCCAGTAAAGCAGCCAATTACTATGTGCATTGCCTATGAAATCTGCTCTGTTGGGACCACAGAGCATATGCGCAAGGGGAAATCACTGGCAATGCATTCTACACTGCTCCAAGGTGGGCATACTAATGAGCAGGAAATGGGTAGTTAACAGCATTGTATACAAACAATGCTACAGTGGGCTTGGGAGGGGGTCCTGTCTAAATCCTAGGTGCAACAAATCTATGTGCATTGCGTCTGAACTCTGCTCTGTTGGGACTACAAAGCTTGAAATCAATGGGAAATCAATCGCAATGCTTTCTATGCTGCGCCAGGCTGGGCATTAATCAGCAGCAAAGGGGAATTATTTGCATTGTATGCAAACAATGCTACAGTGGGGGCTTGATTGCGCAACACATCATTTCCATTTCATATAACTGGCTCCACTAGAGCAGCCAATCACTATGTACATTGCTTATGAACTCTGCTCTGTTGGGACCACAGAGCAGATGCGCAAGGTGAAATCATTTGCAATGCATTCTATACACTGCTCCAAGTTGGGCATATAAATGAGCAGCAGAGGGGGAATTAATGGCATTGTATACAAACAATGCTTAGGTGGGCTTGATTGCGCAACACATCATTTGCATTTCATATAAACAAAAGGCCGGCTCCAGTAAAGCAGCCAATTACTATGTGCATTGCCTATGAAATCTGCTCTGCTGGGACCACAGAGCATATGCGCAAGGGGAAATCACTGGCAATGCATTCTACACTGCTCCAAGGTGGGCATACTAATGAGCAGCAAATGGGTAGTTAACAGCATTGTATACAAACAATGCTACAGTGGGCTTGGGAGGGGGTCCTGTCTAAATCCTGTCTAAATCCTAGGTGCAACAAATCTATGTGCATTGCGTCTGAACTCTGCTCTGTTGGGACTACAAAGCTTGAAATCAATGGGAAATCAATCGCAATGCTTTCTATGCTGCGCCAGGCTGGGCATTAATCAGCAGCAAAGGGGAATTATTTGCATTGTATACAAAAAATGCTACAGTGGGGGCTTGATTGCGCAACACATCATTTGCATTTCATATAACTGGCTCCACTAGAGCAGCCAATCACTATCTGCATTGCTTATGAACTCTGCTCTGTTGGGACCACAGAGCAGATGCGCAAGGTAAAATCATTTGCAATGCATTCTATACACTGCTCCAAGTTGGGCATATAAATGAGCAGCGGAGGGGGAATTATTGGCATTGTATACAAACAATGCTTAGGTGGGCTTGATTGCGCAACACATCATTTGCATTTCATATAAACAAAAGGCCGGCCCCAGTAAAGCCGCCAATTACTATGTGCATTGCCTATGAAATCTGCTCTGTTGGGACCACAGAGCATATGCGCAAGGGGAAATCACTGGCAATGCATTCTACACTGCTCCAAGGTGGGCATACTAATGAGCAGCAAATGGGTAGTTAACAGCATTGTATACAAACAATGCTACAGTGGGCTTGGGAGGGGGTCCTGTCTAAATCCTAGGTGCAACAAATCTATGTGCATTGCGTCTGAACTCTGCTCTGTTGGGACTACAAAGCTTGAAGGCAATGGGAAATCAATCGCAATGCTTTCTATGCTGCGCCAGGCTGGGCATTAATCAGCAGCAAAGGGGAATTATTTGCATTGTATACAAACAATGCTACAGTGGGGGCTTGATTGCGCAACACATCATTTGCATTTCATAAAACTGGCTCCACTAGAGCAGCCAATCACTATGTGCATTGCTTATGAACTCTGCTCTGTTGGGACCACAGAGCAGATGCGCAAGGTGAAATCATTTGCGATGCATTCTATACACTGCTCCAAGTTGGGCATATAATTGAGCAGCGGAGGGGGAATTAATGGCATTGTATACAAACAATGCTACAGTGGGCTTGATTGCGCAACACATCATTTGCATTTCATATAAACAAAAGGCCTGCCCCAGTAAAGCAGCCAATTACTATGTGCATTGCCTATGAAATCTGCTCTGTTGGGACCACAGAGCATATGCGCAAGGGGAAATCACTGGCAATGCATTCTACACTGCTCCAAGGTGGGCATACTAATGAGCAGCAAATGGGTAGTTAACAGCATTGTATACAAACAATGCTACAGTGGGCTTGGGAGGGTGTCCTGTCTAAATCCTGTCTAAATCCTAGGTGCAACAAATCTATGTGCATTGCGTCTGAACTCTGCTCTGTTGGGACTACAAAGCTTGAAATCAACGGGAAATCAATTGCAATGCATTCTATGCTGCGCCAGGCTGGGCATTAATCAGCAGCAAAGGGGAATTATTTGCATTGTATACAAACAATGCTACAGTGGGGGCTTGATTGCGCAACACATCATTTGCATTTCATATAACTGGCTCCACTAGAGCAGCCAATCACTATGGGCATTGCTTATGAACTCTGCTCTGTTGGGACCACAGAGCAGATGCGCAAGGTGAAATCATTTGCAATGCATTCTATACACTGCTCCAAGTTGGGCATATAAATGAGCAGCAGAGGGGGAATTAATGGCATTGTATACAAACAATGCTACAGTGGGCTTGATTGCGCAACACATCATTTGCATTTCATATAAACAAAAGGCCGGCCCCAGTAAAGCAGCCAATTACTACGTGCATTGCCTATGAAATCTGCTCTGTTGGGACCACAGAGCATATGCGCAAGGGGAAATCACTGGCAATGCATTCTACACTGCTCCAAGGTGGGCATACTAATGAGCAGCAAATGGGTAGTTAACAGCATTGTATACAAACAATGCTACAGTGGGCTTGGGAGGGGGTCCTGTCTAAATCCTAGGTGCAACAAATCTATGTGCATTGCGTCTGAACTCTGCTCTGTTGGGACTACAAAGCTTGAAATCAATGGGAAATCAATCGCAATGCTTTCTATGCTGCGCCAGGCTGGGCATTAATCAGCAGCAAAGGGGAATTATTTGCATTGTATACAAAAAAATGCTACAGTGGGGGCTTGATTGCGCAACACATCATTTGCATTTCATATAACTGGCTCCACTAGAGCAGCCAATCACTATGTGCATTGCTTATGAACTCTGCTCTGTTGGGACCACAGAGCAGATGCGCAAGGTGAAATCATTTGCAATGCATTCTATACACTGCTCCAAGTTGGGCATATAAATGAGCAGCAGTGGGGGAATTAATGGCATTGTATACAAACAATGCTACAGTGGGCTTGATTGCGCAACACATCATTTGCATTTCATATAAACAAAAGGCCTGCCCCAGTAAAGCAGCCAATTACTATGTGCATTGCCTATGAAATCTGCTCTGTTGGGACCACAGAGCATATGCGCAAGGGGAAATCACTGGCAATGCATTCTACACTGCTCCAAGGTGGGCATACTAATGAGCAGCAAATGGGTAGTTAACAGCATTGTATACAAACAATGCTACAGTGGGCTTGGGAGGGGGTCCTGTCTAAATCCTGTCTAAATCCTAGGTGCAACAAATCTATGTGCATTGCGTCTGAACTCTGCTCTGTTGGGACTACAAAGCTTGAAATCAACGGGAAATCAATCGCAATGCATTCTATGCTGCGCCAGGCTGGGCATTAATCAGCAGCAAAGGGGAATTATTTGCATTGTATGCAAACAATGCTACAGTGGGGGCTTGATTGCGCAACACATCATTTGCATTTCATATAACTGGCTCCACTAGAGCAGCCAATCACTATGTGCATTGTTTATGAACTCTGGTCTGTTGGGACCACAGAGCAGATGCGCAAGGTGAAATCATTTGCAATGCATTCTATACACTGCTCCAAGTTGGGCATATAAATGAGCAGCGGAGGGGGAATTAATGGCATTGTATACAAACAATGCTTAGGTGGGCTTGATTGCGCAACACATCATTTGCCTTTCATATAAACAAAAGGCTGGCTCCAGTAAAGCAGCCAATTACTATGTGCATTGCCTATGAAATCTGCTCTGTTGGGACCACAGGGCATATGCGCAAGGGGAAATCACTGGCAATGCATTCTACACTGCTCCAAGGTGGGCATACTAATAAGCAGCAAATGGGTAGTTAACAGCATTGTATACAAACAATGCTACAGTGGGCTTGGGAGGGGGTCCTGTCTAAATCCTAGGTGCAACAAATCTATGTGCATTGCGTCTGAACTCTGCTCTGTTGGGACTACAAAGCTTGAAATCAACGGGAAATCAATCACAATGCATTCTATGCTGCGCCAGGCTGGGCATTAATCAGCAGCAAAGAGGAATTATTTGCATTGTGTACAAACAATGCTACAGTGGGGGCTTGATTGCGCAACACATCATTTGCATTTCATATAACTGGCTCCACTAGAGCAGCCAATCACTATGTGCATTGCTTATGAACTCTGCTCTGTTGGGACCACAGAGCAGATGCGCAAGGTGAAATCATTTTCAATGCATTCTATACACTGCTCCAAGTTGGGCATATAAATGAGCAGCAGAGGGGGAATTAATGGCATTGTATACAAACAATGCTTAGGTGGGCTTGATTGCGCAACACATCATTTGCATTTCATATAAACAAAAGACCGGCTCCAGTAAAGCAGCCAATTACTATGTGCATTGCCTATGAAATCTGCTCTGTTAGGACCACAGGGCATATGCGCATGGGGAAATCACTGGCAATGCATTCTACACTGCTCCAAGGTGGGCATACTAATGAGCAGCAAATGGGTAGTTAACAGCATTGTATACAAACAATGCTACAGTGGGCTTGGGAGGGGGTCCTGTCTAAATCCTAGGTGCAACAAATCTATGTGCATTGCGTCTGAACTCTGCTCTGTTGGGACTACAAAGCTTGAAATCAATGGGAAATCAATCGCAATGCTTTCTATGCTGCGCCAGGCTGGGCATTAATCAGCAGCAAAGGGGAATTATTTGCATTGTATACAAAAAAATGCTACAGTGGGGGCTTGATTGCGCAACACATCATTTGCATTTCATATAACTGGCTCCACTAGAGCAGCCAATCACTATGTGCATTGCTTATGAACTCTGCTCTGTTGGGACCACAGAGCAGATGCGCAAGGTGAAATCATTTGCAATGCATTCTATACACTGCTCCAAGTTGGGCATATAAATGAGCAGCAGTGGGGGAATTAATGGCATTGTATACAAACAATGCTACAGTGGGCTTGATTGCGCAACACATCATTTGCATTTCATATAAACAAAAGGCCTGCCCCAGTAAAGCAGCCAATTACTATGTGCATTGCCTATGAAATCTGCTCTGTTGGGACCACAGAGCATATGCGCAAGGGGAAATCACTGGCAATGCATTCTACACTGCTCCAAGGTGGGCATACTAATGAGCAGCAAATGGGTAGTTAACAGCATTGTATACAAACAATGCTACAGTGGGCTTGGGAGGGGGTCCTGTCTAAATCCTGTCTAAATCCTAGGTGCAACAAATCTATGTGCATTGCGTCTGAACTCTGCTCTGTTGGGACTACAAAGCTTGAAATCAATGGGAAATCAATCGCAATGCATTCTATGCTGCGCCAGGCTGGGCATTAATCAGCAGCAAAGGGGAATTATTTGCATTGTATGCAAACAATGCTACAGTGGGGGCTTGATTGCGCAACACATCATTTGCATTTCATATAACTGGCTCCACTAGAGCAGCCAATCACTATGTGCATTGTTTATGAACTCTGGTCTGTTGGGACCACAGAGCAGATGCGCAAGGTGAAATCATTTGCAATGCATTCTATACACTGCTCCAAGTTGGGCATATAAATGAGCAGCGGAGGGGGAATTAATGGCATTGTATACAAACAATGCTACAGTGGGCTTGATTGCGCAACACATCATTTGCATTTCATATAAACAAAAGACCGGCTCCAGTAAAGCAGCCAATTACTATGTGCATTGCCTATGAAATCTGCTCTGTTGGGACCACAGGGCATATGCGCAAGGGGAAATCACTGGCAATGCATTCTACACTGCTCCAAGGTGGGCATACTAATGAGCAGCAAATGGGTAGTTAACAGCATTGTATACAAACAATGCTACAGTGGGCTTGGGAGGGGGTCCTGTCTAAATCCTAGGTGCAACAAATCTATGTGCATTGCGTCTGAACTCTGCTCTGTTGGGACTACAAAGCTTGAAATCAACGGGAAATCAATTGCAATGCTTTCTATGCTGCGCCAGGCTGGGCATTAATCAGCAGCAAAGGGGAATTATTTGCATTGTAAACAATGCTACAGTGGGGGCTTGATTGCGCAATACATCATTTGCATTTCATATAACTGGCTCCACTAGAGCAGCCAATCACTATGTGCATTGCTTATGAACTCTGCTCCGTTGGGACCACAGAGCAGATGCGCAAGGTGAAATCATTTGCAATGCATTCTATACACTGCTCCAAGTTGGGCATATAAATGAGCAGCAGAGGGGGAATTAATGGCATTGTATACAAACAATACTACAGTGGGCTTAATTGCGCAACACATCATTTGCATTTCATATAAACAAAAGGCCGGCTCCAGTAAAGCAGCCAAATACTATGTGCATTGCCAATGAAATCTGCTCTGTTGGGACCACAGAGCATATGCGCAAGGGGAAATCACTGGCAATGCATTCTACACTGCTCCAAGGTGGGCATACTAATGAGCAACAAATGGGTAGTTAACAGCATTGTATACAAACAATGCTACAGTGGGCTTGGGAGGGGGTCCTGTCTAAATCCTAGGTGCAACAAATCTATGTGCATTGCGTCTGAACTCTGCTCTGTTGGGACTACAAAGCTTGAAATCAACGGGAAATCAATTGCAATGCATTCTATGCTGCGCCAGGCTGGGCATTAATCAGCAGCAAAGGGGAATTATTTGCATTGTGTACAAACAATGCTACAGTGGGGGCTTGATTGCGCAACACATCATTTGCATTTCATATAACTGGCTCCACTAGAGCAGCCAATCACTATGTGCATTGCTTATGAACTCTGCTCTGTTGGGACCATAGAGCAGATGCGCAAGGTGAAATCATTTGCAATGCATTCTATACACTGCTCCAAGTTGGGCATATAAATGAGCAGCAGAGGGGGAATTAATGGCATTGTATACAAACAATGCTACAGTGGGCTTGATTGCGCAACACATCATTTGCATTTCATATAAACAAAAGGCCGGCCCCAGTAAAGCAGCCAATTACTATGTGCATTGCCTATGAAATCTGCTCTGTTGGGACCACAGAGCATATGCGCAAGGGGAAATCACTGGCAATGCATTCTACACTGCTCCAAGGTGGGCATACTAATGAGCAGCAAATGGGTAGTTAACAGCATTGTATACAAACAATGCTACAGTGGGCTTGGGAGGGGGTCCTGTCTAAATCCTGTCTAAATCCTAGGTGCAACAAATCTATGTGCATTGCGTCTGAACTCTGCTCTGTTGGGACTACAAAGCTTGAAATCAATGGGAAATCAATCGCAATGCATTCTATGCTGCGCCAGGCTGGGCATTAATCAGCAGCAAAGGGGAATTATTTGCATTGTATGCAAACAATGCTACAGTGGGGGCTTGATTGCGCAACACATCATTTGCATTTCATATAACTGGCTCCACTAGAGCAGCCAATCACTATGTGCATTGTTTATGAACTCTGGTCTGTTGGGACCACAGAGCAGATGCGCAAGGTGAAATCATTTGCAATGCATTCTATACACTGCTCCAAGTTGGGCATATAAATGAGCAGCGGAGGGGGAATTAATGGCATTGTATACAAACAATGCTACAGTGGGCTTGATTGCGCAACACATCATTTGCATTTCATATAAACAAAAGACCGGCTCCAGTAAAGCAGCCAATTACTATGTGCATTGCCTATGAAATCTGCTCTGTTGGGACCACAGGGCATATGCGCAAGGGGAAATCACTGGCAATGCATTCTACACTGCTCCAAGGTGGGCATACTAATGAGCAGCAAATGGGTAGTTAACAGCATTGTATACAAACAATGCTACAGTGGGCTTGGGAGGGTGTCCTGTCTAAATCCTGTCTAAATCCTAGGTGCAACAAATCTATGTGCATTGCGTCTGAACTCTGCTCTGTTGGGACTACAAAGCTTGAAATCAACGGGAAATCAATTGCAATGCATTCTATGCTGCGCCAGGCTGGGCATTAATCAGCAGCAAAGGGGAATTATTTGCATTGTGTACAAACAATGCTACAGTGAGGGCTTGATTGCGCAACACATCATTTGCATTTCATATAACTGGCTCCACTAGAGCAGCCAATCACTATGTGCATTGCTTATGAACTCTGCTCTGTTGGGACCACAGAGCAGATGCGCAAGGTGAAATCATTTGCAATGCATTCTATACACTGCCCCAAGTTGGGCATATAATTGAGCAGCGGAGGGGGAATTAATGGCATTGTATACAAACAATGCTACAGTGGGCTTGATTGCGCAACACATCATTTGCATTTCATATAAACAAAAGACCGGCTCCAGTAAAGCAGCCAATTACTATGTGCATTGCCTATGAAATCTGCTCTGTTGGGACCACAGGGCATATGCGCAAGGGGAAATCACTGGCAATGCATTCTACACTGCTCCAAGGTGGGCATACTAATGAGCAGCAAATGGGTAGTTAACAGCATTGTATACAAACAATGCTACAGTGGGCTTGGGAGGGGGTCCTGTCTAAATCCTAGGTGCAACAAATCTATGTGCATTGCATCTGAACTCTGCTCTGTTGGGACTACAAAGCTTGAAATCAATGGGAAATCAATCGCAATGCATTCTATGCTGCGCCAGGCTGGGCATTAATCAGCAGCAAAGGGGAATTATTTGCATTGTGTACAAACAATGCTACAGTGGGGGCTTGATTGCGCAACACATCATTTGCATTTCATATAACTGGCTCCACTAGAGCAGCCAATCACTATGTGCATTGCTTATGAACTCTGCTCTGTTGGGACCACAGAGCAGATGCGCAAGGTGAAATCATTTGCAATGCATTCTATACACTGCTCCAAGTTGGGCATATAAATGAGCAGCGGAGGGGGAATTAATGGCATTGTATACAAACAATGCTACAGTGGGCTTGATTGCGCAACACATCATTTGCATTTCATATAAACAAAAGACCGGCTCCAGTAAAGCAGCCAATTACTATGTGCATTGCCTATGAAATCTGCTCTGTTGGGACCACAGGGCATATGCGCAAGGGGAAATCACTGGCAATGCATTCTACACTGCTCCAAGGTGGGCATACTAATGAGCAGCAAATGGGTAGTTAACAGCATTGTATACAAACAATGCTACAGTGGGCTTGGGAGGGGGTCCTGTCTAAATCCTAGGTGCAACAAATCTATGTGCATTGCATCTGAACTCTGCTCTGTTGGGACTACAAAGCTTGAAATCAATGGGAAATCAATCGCAATGCATTCTATGCTGCGCCAGGCTGGGCATTAATCAGCAGCAAAGGGGAATTATTTGCATTGTATGCAAACAATGCTACAGTGGGGGCTTGATTGCGCAACACATCATTTGCATTTCATATAACTGGCTTCACTAGAGCAGCCAATCACTATGTGCATTGCTTATGAACTCTGCTCCGTTGGGACCACAGAGCAGATGCGCAAGGTGAAATCATTTGCAATGCATTCTATACACTGCTCCAAGTTGGGCATATAAATGAGCAGCAGAGGGGGAATTAATGGCATTGTATACAAACAATGCTACAGTGGGCTTGATTGCGCAACACATCATTTGCATTTCATATAAACAAAAGGCCGGCCCCAGTAAAGCCGCCAATTACTATGTGCATTGCCTATGAAATCTGCTCTGTTGGGACCACAGAGCATATGCGCAAGGGGAAATCACTGGCAATGCATTCTACACTGCTCCAAGGTGGGCATACTAATGAGCAGCAAATGGGTAGTTAACAGCATTGTATACAAACAATGCTACAGTGGGCTTGGGAGGGGGTCCTGTCTAAATCCTAGGTGCAACAAATCTATGTGCATTGCGTCTGAACTCTGCTCTGTTGGGACTACAAAGCTTGAAACCAATGGGAAATCAATCGCAATGCTTTCTATGCTGCGCCAGGCTGGGCATTAATCAGCAGCAAAGGGGAATTATTTGCATTGTATGCAAACAATGCTACAGTGGGGGCTTGATTGCGCAACACATCATTTGCATTTCATATAACTGGCTCCACTAGAGCAGCCAATCACTATGTGCATTGTTTATGAACTCTGGTCTGTTGGGACCACAGAGCAGATGCGCAAGGTGAAATCATTTGCAATGCATTCTATACACTGCTCCAAGTTGGGCATATAAATGAGCAGCGGAGGGGGAATTAATGGCATTGTATACAAACAATGCTACAGTGGGCTTGATTGCGCAACACATCATTTGCATTTCATATAAACAAAAGACCGGCTCCAGTAAAGCAGCCAATTACTATGTGCATTGCCTATGAAATCTGCTCTGTTGGGACCACAGGGCATATGCGCAAGGGGAAATCACTGGCAATGCATTCTACACTGCTCCAAGGTGGGCATACTAATGAGCAGCAAATGGGTAGTTAACAGCATTGTATACAAACAATGCTACAGTGGGCTTGGGAGGGGGTCCTGTCTAAATCCTAGGTGCAACAAATCTATGTGCATTGCGTCTGAACTCTGCTCTGTTGGGACTACAAAGCTTGAAATCAACGGGAAATCAATTGCAATGCTTTCTATGCTGCGCCAGGCTGGGCATTAATCAGCAGCAAAGGGGAATTATTTGCATTGTGTACAAACAATGCTACAGTGGGGGCTTGATTGCTCAACACATCATTTGCATTTCATATAACTGGCTCCACTAGAGCAGCCAATTACTATGTGCATTGCTTATGAACTCTGCACTGTTGGGACCACAGAGCAGATGCGCAAGGTGAAATCATTTGCAATGCATTCTATACACTGCTCCAAGTTGGGCATATAAATGAGCAGCAGAGGGGGAATTAATGGCATTGTATACAAACAATGCTACAGTGGGCTTAATTGCGCAACACATCATTTGCATTTCATATAAACAAAAGGCCGGCTCCAGTAAAGCAGCCAATTACTATGTGCATTGCCAATGAAATCTGCTCTGTTGGGACCACAGAGCATATGCGCAAGGGGAAATCACTGGCAATGCATTCTACACTGCTCCAAGGTAGGCATACTAATGAGCAGCAAATGGGTAGTTAACAGCATTGTATACAAACAATGCTACAGTGGGCTTGGGAGGGGGTCCTGTCTAAATCCTGTCTAAATCCTAGGTGCAACAAATCTATGTGCATTGCGTCTGAACTCTGCTCTGTTGGGACTACAAAGCTTGAAATCAACGGGAAATCAATCGCAATGCATTCTATGCTGCGCCAGGCTGGGCATTAATCAGCAGCAAAGGGGAATTATTTGCATTGTAAACAATGCTACTGTGGGGGCTTAATTGCGCAACACATCATTTGCATTTCATATAACTGGCTCCACTAGAGCAGCCAATCACTATGTGCATTGCTTATGAACTCTGCTCCGTTGGGACCACAGAGCAGATGCGCAAGGTGAAATCATTTGCAATGCATTCTATACACTGCTCCAAGTTGGGCATATAAATGAGCAGCGGAGGGGGAATTAATGGCATTGTATACAAACAATGCTACAGTGGGCTTGATTGCGCAACACATCATTTGCTTTTCATATAAACAAAAGGCCGGCCCCAGTAAAGCAGCCAATTACTATGTGCATTGTCTATGAAATCTGCTCTGTTGGGACCACAGAGCATATGCGCAAGGGGAAATCACTGGCAATGCATTCTACACTGCTCCAAGGTGGGCAAACTAATGAGCAGCGAATGGGTAGTTAACAGCATTGTATACAAACAATGCTACAGTGGACTTAGTGAGGGGGTCCTATCTAAATGCTGCTCTAACAAATGGGCAGCAAGGAATATCTATGTGCATTGTGCCTGAACTCTGCCCTGTTTTAGCCAACTACTGACTACACTATATGTGAACATTAATGAATAGTTTTCAGTGAAAACTTTCATATTTTTTTAAATTAGATTAGTTTAAACCTATTTGTGTGGGAATGGCATGTGTCATACCTTTTCCCCTTAGGGGAGAAGGCATCTTGACCCAGTGCCTGAAGTCTGACCCAAGAATAGGGCACGTTGATTTTGGCATGGCCGAAGTGTTTGTTGACTGTAGTATGGTGCCCTCATACTCTAACCAAGAAAAACCAAAAACCATTCCAAGATCAACAAGCCGTATTCCCAGGAAGAAAGGATGAACAGTTTGAAGAGGATCCCCCATTCCCTTCATAAGCCATAGTGAAACATCTAGACTGCCTGCCAGGTTGCCCTGGGAGCAGTTGGAGAAGAGACTGAATCAGATCCAGCCCTGGCCTTCTCGTAGGAATGGGCACTCTTCCCCCGGTCCAGCAAGGACTGAGATTGACCCAGTCGCTCCACCTTCTACTTCAGAACAGCCTAGCAACCAGATTAGATGCCCAATTATAGCTTACAATGGAAATGTAAGATGTTCTTGCAACAGCCGCCCTTTACTTCCAGAGAGCGGGGGCTCTCTGTAGACTTTCCCAAGCGGGATGAAAGTGAAATCCCTGCTCAGCCATTCATCCCCTGCAGAAACCAGTGTCCTGTGGGGTAAGCACAAGATGTGGGTTGTTGAGACAGAGACTCGGATCCATCAAAGCTTATGAGGACCACACTAACCCACGACCAAGGAGATAATTCACTCCTAGAGAATTCAGACTGAACCTGAATATCCCTCAGATCCCAGAACTTAAGCATCATGATTAAAGCTCATAACTCAGGCAGTTGACTGAGCTATAGACTTTCTCATTCCTAACTCAGTCTAGCAAAATTCTTGGGTCCACACAATTGAGTGGCTAAACCCAAGCAATGAGTTATGATTAAAGCTCATAACTCAAGCAGTTGATTGAGCTATAGACTTTCTCCTTCCTAATTCGGTCTAGCAATATTTTTTGGGTCCACAAAATTGAGTGGCTAAACCCAAGCAATGAGTTAGGATTAAATCTCATAACTCAGGTAGTTGATTTAGCTATAGACTTTCTCATTCCTAACTCAGTCTAGCAAAATTCTTGGGTCCACAAAATTGAGTGGCTAAACCCAAGCAATGAGTTATGATTAAAGCTCATAACTCAGGCAGTTGATTGAGCTATAGACTTTCTCCTTCCTAATTCAATTTAGCAATATTTTTTGGGTCCACAAAATTGAGTAGCTAACCCCAATTAATGAGTTATGTTTGAAGCTCATAACTCAGGCAGTTGATTGAGCTATAGACTTTCTCCTTCATAACTCGGTCTAGCAATATTTTTTGGGTCCACAAAATTGAGTGGCTAAACCCAAGCAATGAGTTATGTTTGAAGCTCATAACTCAGGCAGTTGATTGAGCTATAGACTCTCCTTCCTAACTCGGTCTAGCAATATTTTTTGGTTCCACAAAATTAAGAGGCTAAACCCAAGCAGTGAGTTATTAATAAAGCTCATAACTCAGGCAGTTGATTGAGCTATATTCTTTCTCCTTCCTAACTCTGTCTAGCAATATTTTTGGGTCCACAAAATTGAGTGGTTAAACCCAAGCAGTGAGTTATGATTAAATCTTATAACTCTGGCAATGCTTTTATAGCATGTTAGACACATTTTTTATCATCCTTAATGAGTTTTATGTAGGTACCCACCATTTGCTAATGCTGCAGGAGCAGAAAAGGGATTCCATCTTGCTTGGAGTGTGCCTGGCTTCCCATCTTGCTTGAAGAGATCATGGCTTATCAACTAGTCATGGAAAAGAGAAAATTTACAATGGCATCATGCCTACTCATCCAGAGATAATGAAATCTGAGGTTTGGGTTAAAAATACACATCTAAACCATGGCATGATATACATTTTTTTTACTGTTAACCTAAAATGCTTGCTGCATGGTTGTTATGGTTAAACCTGCTTCAATATCTCCAGGTCACTTAACCCTTGAATCCTTAAAGCTGGCCATACATGTGTCAGTTTTTCATTCAGCCAATTTGTTAAATTAAAAAAAAAAAAAAAAAAAAACTGACTGGATTCCTCCATCCACACAATGTGGGTGCTGGAATCCTCACTGTATCATTGTATTCTGACAGCAGGGAGACTTCCCTGCTGTCAAAATTTACAGATCATCTCTCCAGCCTATGACACTGACCGATTGGGAATATACTGACTTCTGTTCAACCACAGTGGCCACACATGGATCCAAATTCACTTTAGTTACTCTAAGGCTGGCCATACATGGAAGATTTTTTTAAAGTGGGCTGATCAAAAAAACAAAAAACAAAGAACTGAACCAATTACCACATTGACACAAGTGGGGTCAATAGAGAAATCCTTCCTGCTTGGTTATTGTATTCTGACAAAGGGGAGACAACTCCACTGTCAAAATACACTAAAAAAGCACTTATTGAAAGTAAAACCTTCCAACAAGCCGGTTCGAGAGAAGTCAATTGTTAGAGCAAAGTTTCAGGAATGGGAACAGCCATAGATGGAAAGAAGATACGGCTGGTTCCTGCTGAACTGGTCGAATTCTATTCCATCTATGGCCAGTTTCAGTGTTAAAGAGTATCTGCATGACTGAGGTCTCCAGAAGAAGAAACCTGTGAAGAAAGCCTCCATATTTTTCCTCCATTTACGCCTAATCAAAAAAGGAAGACCCGTGAAATTATAGCCAACCAAAAAAACATGCATTGCTTTATTTGCAATAAAACATTAACATTAACTAATAGACCCCCTAACATGGCACCACAAACTGCTCACTACTTCCTAGGCGTATTACCAGAACATTTTTCAGTGACCTTAGTCTGCAAAAAACAAAATGACGCTAGCTATCCTATCATAGTTCAAGGAAAATGTCAAAGCATAGTGGTACTGCGAACATTAATTAGGTACAGATGTTTCTCATCCCTACTGGAATAGTATACAGAAAAATGGACAAAGAATGGGATTTTAATGGCACCACAACTAAAGGTAAGTTAAAAAATAGAATCTATTGAAAGGTTACATGATTTTAGTTAAAAAAAAAACAATCCCAATTACAAATAGATAAATATTGCACTATATTTTTTGTCTGTTGACCCCAACTGAACTATGCTGCTGTCAGCACTAATCCTCATTTTAAAATAGGGAGCCCCCAATCATCATAGTGTGTATATGGTGGTAAAAACCACCATGGTCCACCGATACCCAGTAGTGGCTTAATTGAGGGGTGGTGATGTCCAGCTTAGCGACTTGCTCAACATGTTTTGCGTATTTATACGCTTCTTCAGGAGATCGAGGGTTAAAGTGCTTACATCTATAAAAAAGTAGATCTAACATCATTAGGATATATCAAATGTTCAAAAACATAAGTATAGAGTGTTACATATTAGCCTCCGCAAAGTCATTCGGAACACCACGTAATAATGGCAATAGCAATAATTAATGGCATCCCAGTCTTAGTCCGTAGGGTTCAATATTGAGTTGGCCCACCCTTTTCAGCTATAACAGCTTCAACTCCTCTGGGAAGGCTGTCCACAAGGTTTAGGAGTGTGTCTATGGGAATGTTTGACCATTCTTCCAGAAGCACATTTGTGAGGTCAGGCACTGATGTTGGACGAGAAGGCCTGGCTCGCAGTGTCCGCTCTAATTCATCCCAAAGGTGTTCTATCGGGTTGAGGTCAAGACTCTTAGCAAGACAGTAAAGTTCACCCCAAACTTGCTCATCCATGTCTTTATGGACCTTGCTTTATGCACTGGTCCAAATCATTTGGTGGAGGGGGGATTATGGTGGGGGGTTGATTTCAGGGTTGGGCTTGGCCCCTTAGTTCCAGTGAAAGGAACTATTAAGGTGTCAGCATACCAAGACATTTTGAACAATTTCATGCTCCCAACTTTGTGGGAACAGTTTGGGGATGGCCCCTTCCTGTTCCAACATGACTGCGCACCAGTGCACAAAGCAAGGTCCATAAAGACACGGATGAGCGAATTTGGGATAGAGGAACTTGACTGGCTTGCACAGTCTTGACCTCAACCTGATAGAACACCTTTGGGATGAATTAGAGTGGAGACTGCAAGCCAGGCCTTCTTGTCCAACATCACTGCCTGACCTCACAAATGCGCTTCTGGAAGAATGGTCAAACATTCCCATATGCACACTCCTAAACCTTGTGGAGAGCCTTTCCAGAAGAGCTGAAGCTGTTATAGATGCAAAGGTGGTCCAACTCAATTTTGAACCCCATGGACACTGGGATGCCATTAAAGTTCACGTGCATGTAAAGGCAGGTGACCCAATACTTTTGGTAATATAGTGTAGGTTTTTAAAATTTCTAAAACAAAAAGTCATAGGCTCCATTCACACATGGGCGTTTGCCATTGGTGATTCTGCCCGCGAATCCAAAATACTGTGCAAAAATGACAATCGCACAACGCTTGTTCAGGTGTCACTCATTGCAATGGCACCTAAACATGGGTGCAATTTTGAAACGATAAATTAGCTGCAATCATGGAAAACCGCAATTCGCAAAGCCGACGCCCAAAAATAAGCTCCTGCTACTTTTTGAGGGGCAAGTTTTGCACGTTGCGATTTTGCCACGATTTATCACGTGGCAAAAATCGCACCCACGTTTAGGTGCCATTGAAATCAAAGGCACCCGAACAAGTGTTGTGTGATGTCATATTTGCACAGCGTTTTTGTATCGCAATTCTGCCCGCAAAACGCTCAGGTGTGACTGGAATCCAAGTCAACATAAAACGTTCTAGAAAATTTGAGCAAGTTGAAAAACGGATTATAGTATGGTTGACTGTTCAGTATGCATTTGGGTTTAGAAACAAGAACAAGGCACATAGCAAAGTGCAATAGCTAAACAGCCAAACAGCAACTGACCCATGCCGTTTTACAGCAGTTATGTGATTGTTTGCTTTAAGCGCATTACACATCGTACTGTCTATTGAATAAGCCCCAATTGTCACTGAGCTATTAAACGATTCCCAGTCGTCGCCAAGGGGGATGAGGGGGAGAGAACAAAGGAAGCGCCACCTAAGTGCAGCATTAAAACTAATTTTTAATGGCACAATGTACAAGAAACACTCACAAGAAGTAGATAAAGTATAGGCTTTGTCTGTGTGTATTATCCTGGAGTCTCCTCGGATGCAGAAATGATTCAGGGTGTTGCGGTAGCAGGTCCTCAGCGCGTCCTGTGGCCACAGGAGAAGAGCCGGGACCAGCGTGGCGCGCACGGAAGTGAAGTCACGGTGACACATCCGGAGGAGCTGATCACAGGAAGGAGTAGATACTGACAGGCTACGTGCTTGGAGCTTCAGCTCCTTCTATTGGCCAACAGAAGGAGATGAAGCTTTAAGCACGTACCCTGTCAGTATCTACTCCTTCCTGTGATCAGCTCCTCCAGATGTGTCCACGTGACGTCACTTCCGTGCGCTCCACGCTGGTCCCGGCTCTTCTCCTGTGGCCACAGGACATGTTGAGGACCTGCTACAGCAACACCACGCACCAGGAACCATTTCCAGATCCGAGGAGACTCCAGGATGATGCGCACACACACACACAGACGGGCCCTTTATCTACTTCTTGTGTGTGTTTTTTGTACATTGTGCCATTAAAAATTAGTTTTAATACTGCACTTAGGTGGCGCCTCCTTTGTGCTCTCCCCCTTATTCTCCTGCATACAGAGCCAGCTCTCTAAGGATAGTAGCTGCCCTAATTACCTCATCATCACCTGTATCTTTGGACTACTATATCATACTTATGAACTTATGATCCCCCATCCAATATATATTGAGTACTAGTGTTTTTTTTAACCACTACCACTCTACTTTATTTTACTGTATATTACACTGTATCCTGTGCTGACAGTTATTGTTACCATCACCAAGGGGGAGACATGCTTTCCAGTGCACACCCATGGCAAGGGGAGACATGCTTCCCATCAGTGGCAGCTGGTGCTTAAAATTTTTGGGGGGCGCGCAAACAAACTGAAAAATACTGAACCTCCCCTCGGTTTCTTCCTCTTTCTTTTTGTTCTGGTTCTTCCTCCGGTGTTCTTGTCCGGCATCTTCCTCCGCGGCGCCTTATTCCCTTCGTCGTCTGGGCCGCTACGCATCCAGCATGATGGGATGGGAGGCTCCCGCTGTGTGACGCTTTTCCTCTTCTGATGGTTCTTAAAGAACGGAGGGTGGGGCCACCCGGTGACGTCTCTTTGTTAAAGGGGGCTTCCAGATTCCGATAAGCGCCCCCCCCCCCCACAGACCCCCACAACCACCGGGCAAGGGTTGTGGGGATGAGGCCCTTGTCCCCATCAGCATGGGGACATGGTGTTTTGGGGGGCTACCCCAAAGCACCCTCCCAATGTTGGGGGCATGTGGCCTGGTACAGTTCAGAGGGGGGGTGCTCTCTCGTCCCCCCCCCCTTTTCCTGCGGCCTGCCAGGTTGCGTGCTCGGATAAGGGTCTGGTATGGATTTTTGGGGAGACCCCACGCCATTTTTAAAAAAAATTTTGGAGCAGGGTTCCCCTTAAAATCCATACCAGAACTGAAGGGCCTGTTATGGAATTTAGGGGGACCCCCCACATCATTTTTAATTTTGGTTCGGGGTTCCCCTGTGGGGAATTCCCATACCGTTTTTATGAATGAACTTTTATGTGTATTGTCGGACCGGCAATTCATTAATAGACACGAGTAGTTTAAAATGACTTTTTTTCCTTTAAAATGTCATTTTGCTGTCAGACTGTTCTAAACACGGGACACATGCGCCCCTTTACAGGCATACTATAGACTACCCCCAGGTACGAAATTTAAGGGGATATTACACTTTTATAGCTTCACTTTAAGCATTATTAAAATCACTGCTCCTGAAAAAACGGCCGTTTTTAAAACTTTTTTTTGCATTGATCCATGTCCCCTGGGGCAGGACCCGGGTCCCCAAACACTTTATGACAATAACTTGCATATAAGCCTTTAAAATTAGCACTTTTGATTTCTTCCATTGACTTTTAAAGGGTGTTCCGCGGCTTTCGAATTTGCCGCTAACACCCCAAATTGTTTGCTGTTCAGCGAACTGGCGAACAGCCGAAGTTCGAGTCGAACATGAGTTCGACTCAAACTCAAAGCTCATCCCTACTGCCCATACATTACCTGTGGCAAGGGGAGACATGCTGCCCATACATTACCAGTGGCAAGGGGAGACATGCTGCCCATACATTACCAGTGGCAAGGGGAGACATGCTGCCCATACATTACCAGTGGCAAGGGGAGACATGCTGCCCATACATTACCAGTGGCAAAGGGGAGACATGCTGCCCATACATTACCAGTGACAAGGGAAGACATGCTGCCCATACATTACCAATGGCAAGGGGAGACATGCTTCCCCTTCATTACCAATGGCAAGGGGAGACATGCTTCCCCTTCATTACCAATGGCAAGGGGAGACATGCTTCCCCTTCATTACCAATGGCAAGGGGAGACATGCTTCCCCTTCATTACCAATGGCAAGGGGAGACATGCTTCCCCTTCATTACCAATGGCAAGGGGAGACATGCTTCCCCTTCATTACCAATGGCAAGGGGAGACATGCTTCCCCTTCATTACCAATGGCAAGGGGAGACATGCTTCCCCTTCATTACCAATGGCAAGGGGAGACATGCTTCCCCTTCATTACCAATGGCAAGGGCAGACATGCTTCCCCTTCATTACCAATGGCAAGGGCAGACATGCTTCCCCTTCATTACCAATGGCAAGGGCAGACATGCTTCCCCTTCATTACCAATGGCAAGGGCAGACATGCTTCCCCTACATTACCAATGGCAAGGGCAGACATGCTTCCCCTACATTACCAATAGCAAGGGGAGACATACTTCCCCTTCATTACCAATGTCAAGGGAAGGCATGCTTCACATTCATCATCAGTGGATTGGATTTAGCAAGGGTTCCCCTGGAGTTAAAGGGTTGCTTTATGTAGTGCAAGGGCTTGCCTGTTTGAATAAAAAACCAATACGTCAGGCCCAAGGATAATATAGTTGATAGTAACCCTTAGGAGACATTATACATTAAGATAACATGCAAATTTGTCACATTTGAACAAAGTGCACAAAAAAAAAGTCTAAACTGTAACTTTTAAGTGAACATTGCAAACATAATCCAGCAATACTTACCAACCAAACAAACAAACATGGCAGCAGCAAGCCATGTGCTCACATCTGTAGGCCAAAAGGGGAAACCTGAGCTCAAATGGGCGTATTTATATGTAAATCAGCCATTTTTTTTTCATAGAACTTTATTTGTGATAGTGCCAAACTGACAAAGCTCACACATGCTCAAAAAAATTTCAAATAACTTTTTTTTCTTTTGCAATCGGGGGATTGTATGTTTGCTGTATCTGGACAGATGCAGAGAAAGGGAAATAACATTAAAATAAAAAACAAAAAAAAGTTTTAAAATGAATGCTGCATGGGGAACCAGGAAGTTAAAGGTCAGCTGACACTTACAGCCTTATCTCTTGCACTTTAACCCCTTACTGCACAGGTTCAACTTGACAAGGTTTTTGTTTTAATGGTTTACAGAAGGAAAAAAAAAAGTCTGCCACTTTTGTCTTATAAAATTCAGCAACCAAATTAGACAAATAGATTTATTCAATAATGCAAAGTGCATTGAGCCTACTTTCACACCTATGCATTTTTTAGTGCGTTTTGCAGTTTGCAGAAATGCACCACAGTCCATTTAACATGGCTTCCTATGGTACACGTTCACAACTATGCGTTTTGCAGCCGGCGCATTTTTGGAAAGGGTTGGTGGGACTTTTTTTCCCACATTTTGCATGTAATAGACTTCAATGGAGTCGCACCAGAAACGCAAGTGTTTTTTTCCCCCCTTTAAAAACACTGTATATAGCTGGTTGGATCAGGCTGGGAAGCCAGCTGCTACATCCATAACAATTGATGTGTAATAGACTTTAATGGAGTGGCACCAGAAACACAAGTGTGCCATTTGTGATGCAATTTTTGAAGCAATTTGTGTTCCCCCCCCCCCCTTTAAAAACAATGTATATAGCTGGTTCCTAAGGAGCGGGCTGGGAAGCCGGCTGCCACGTGCATAACAATTGATGAGCCGTCAGCGGGGTTGCCCGATGACAGCGGAATGTAAAAAAAAAAAATGAATTGCCAGCAAAAGAAAAAAAAATGGCTTGGGCACCCCCTCCCAGGTCCATACCAGGCCCTTCGGTAATATACTTCAATGGAGTTGCACCAGAAACGCTGTGTGGTGTTTGTGATGCGATTTCATGTGTTTTGCATTTTTTTCCCTTTAAAAACACTGTGTATATAGCTGGTTGCTAAAGAGCGGGCTGGGAATCCAGTTGCCACGTCCATAACAACTGATGAGTGTAATAGACTTCAATGGAAGTATGGATTTGGTTACTGGACTTGGAGGGGACCCCCCACCCCAAAATTGTAAAAAAAATTTATATACAATATTTTGGGGTCCACCCCCCAAAATCAATACCAGACCCTTATCTGAGCATGCAGCCCGGCAGGACAGGAAAGGGAGGGGACGAGAGAGTGCCCCCCCTTGAACCACACCAGGCCACATGCCCTCAATGTGGGGGGGGTGGTTTGGAGCAGGGGGCCTCTTCCCGACAACCCTTTAAGAAAGGGGCCCACATATCCCACCCCCCATGTGAATGAGTATAGGGAATGTAAAGCGCCTGGCACTGTAGTCAAGGGTTTGGTGTGGCTTCAAAAAAATGAGACAACATTGTGGGAACGTGTGATTAGGAAAGCAACCACCGACACCAAGAATGATAACTATTTTATTACACCGACATAAATCATGGGGTAGGTTTTATTTCCACTTATACCAACAATGGGGCTCATTTCCTCCCACTGACACCAAAAATATGGGGCTTATTTTCCTCCCAACACCAATGATTTGGGACATACACTATATTGTGAAAAGAACTGGGACGCCTGCCTTTACACGCACATGAACTTTAATGACACTCCAGTCTTAGTCCGTAGGATTCAATATTGAGTTGGCCCACCCTTTGCAGCTATAACAGCTTCAACTCTTCTGGGAAGGCTGTCCACAAGGTTTAGGAGTGTGTCTATGTGAACCTTTGGCCATTCTTCCAGAAGCACATTGGTGAGGTCAGGCACTGATATTGGACAAGAAGGCCTGGCTCGCAGTCTCCGCTCAAATTCATCCCAAAGGTGTTCTATCGGGTTGAGGTCAGGACTCTGTGCAGGCCAGTCAAGTTCCTCCACCCCAAACTCGCTCATCCATGCCTTTATTCACTTGCCGCCCGCCCACCGTCAAATGACGGCTGGGCTGTGCCGCTCTCGTTTTGGGTGGACGCCATATGATGGCTTCCCAGAATGACCGCTCTCGCAACCGTGGCTCTTTAACCATGCGATCGACTGTGTCCAATCACAGCTGGTCACATGTAAACACGGAGATGCCGGTAATCTGCGTGCCTCACCTCACACTGACAGAGTGTGAGGAGAGGAGAGCTGTTTAGTGGCATCTCCTCACAGGGGACAGCTAGGTATGTAATCAGGGCAATGATCATCAGTGCCATGATTACAATGAAGTGCCCACCAGTGCCAGCAATCAGTGGCCAATAGTGATGCCAGTCAGTGCTTCCCATCAATGCCACCCATCAATGCCCATCAGTGCTGCCTATCCATGCCCACCAGTGCCACCCATCAATGCCGCCTATCAGTGTCCATAAGTGCAGCAGATTCGTGCCTCCTCATCAGTGCCACCTAATCAGTGCCCATTAGTGCCACCTCATCAGTCTTTACCGTGGGTCATTGTTGGGGGCCCTGCGCTGCCCGCCCCTTTAGCCCTGCACTGCCCGCCGGAGTTCGGCCACCTCTGGTACTGGTCGCATGCTGGCTGCTCACTACTATCACTTGGAAATACACAAGCATGGCTTGTGTATTTCCAAGTGACAGCGCTCCTCTTCCGGCAGTCATTCTCATCCCTCGGGTACACACATCGATCTATGAGAACAGAGGAGAAAGGGGGCAGAGACTCTGCACAGGGGAAGCTGCTTCTGGAACTGGCATGCTCCACAGACATCGGAGGACAACATGCTGTGGGTAGCATTTGGGACAGAGTTTTCCTCTGTACTGGAATGGGGGGGATGGGGGGCTTTCTGGGAGGACAGCCTTGTACTTAGGGGGAGTGGAGCTCTGTTCTGGAATCAGGGTGGGAGGAGAGCCATGCACCTCTGCACTCGCCTCACCCCTGCACCCACCTTACCCCTGCACTCTGCACCCACCTCACCCCTGCACTCACCTCACCTCACGCCTGCACTATGCATCCACCTCACCCCTGCACTCACCTCACCTCACGCCTGCACTCTGCACCCACCTCACCCCTGCACTCACCTCACCTCACGCCTGCACTATGCATCCACCTCACCCCTGCACTCTGCACCCACCTCACCCCTGCATCCATCTCACCCCTGCATCCATCTAACCCCTGCACTTTGCTCCCACCTCACCCCTGCACCCACCTCACCCCTGCACTCTGCACATAGTGCACCCCCAACCCTGCACTCTGTACATAGTGCACCCCTCAATGCTAGTGCATTTTGGCCACACCCGCAATTTGCACTGAGAGGTTATGATGTGTAGTAACCTCTAGCAACTAATCAGTGAGCAATAATGCTTTTCAGTAACCTCTAGAATCCAATTAGTCAGCAGTAATGATGTTCTGTAACCTCTAGCAACTAATCTGTGAGCTGTAATGATGTGTTGTAATCTCTGGCAGACAATCACAATCATTGCCTGATCTGCTGCAGTAAACTTATTTTGAGTCTAGCTGGGGGGGCCCCCAGTAAAATCTCCAATCAATATTAAAGACAGCCCTGCTCATCAGTGCCACCTCAACATTTTTGGTCTATTTTTTTCCAAAAAAACCCAGGAGTGATTAAATACCACCAAAAGAAAGCTCTATTTGTGTGAAGAAAATGATAACAATTTCACATGGTTACAGTGTAGCATGACCGCGCAATTGTCATTCAAAGTGTGACAGCGCTGAAAGATGAAAAATGGCCTGGGCAGGAAGGGGGTGTAAGTGCTGGTATTGAGGTGGTTAAGGACCTTCCTTTGTGCTCTGTTCCAAATCATTTGGTGGAGGGGGGATTATGGTGTGGGGTTGTATTTCAGGGGTTGGGCTTGGCCCCTTAGTTCCAGTGAAGGGAACTCTTAAGGTGTCAGCATACCAAGAAATTTTGGACAATTTCATTCTCCCAACTTTGTGGGAACAGTTTGGGGATGATCCCCTTCTGTTCCAACATGACTACATACTGTATATATGGCGGCAAATCAGCTCCTCTACGCAGGATCACGTACCTGTATGCACCATCAGCAACCTGCTCCCACTGTGATTGGACACAGAGGGAGGCAATCAGCGGGTCCAGCAGATGCAATGTCCGCCGGGACCCGCCGATCGTTCCCTAGAGACACAGAACGTCAGTCTACCTATGTAAACAAGGCAGATCGCCGTCCTGTGAGAAGGGGAGATAGTGATCCTGTGTTTCTGCTAAGCAAGAACACGGATCTCTGCCTTCCCACAATACAAGCACCTACCCCACACAGTTAGTAAGGACTCCCTAGGACACATTTAACCCATTGATCGCCCCTGATGTTAACCCCTTCCCAGCCAGTGTCATTAGTACAGTGACCGTTCATGTTTTTTAGCACTGATCACTATTGACCACTTCAGCCCCGGAAGGTTCACTTTCGCTAGCTTCTGGTGGTATCACCTCTGCGGTTTTTATTTTTTGCGCTATAAACAAAAAAAGACCAACAATTTTGAAAAAAAAAATATATATTTTTTACTTTCTGCTATAAAACATATCCAAAAAAACAATAAAAAAAAATTTAAGAAATCTAATTTCTTCATCAGTTTAGGCCAATATGTATTCTGTTACATATTTTTGGTAAAATCCCAATAGCGTATATTGATTGGTTTGCGCAAAAGTTATAGTGTCTACAAATTATGGGATATTTTTATGGAATTAAGGATTTTTTTTTTTTACTAGTATTGGTGGCGATCTGTGATTTTTAGTGGCACTGCACCATTGCGGCAGACAGATCGGACACTTTTGACACTGTTTGGAGACCAGTGACACCAATCCAGTGATCAGTGCTAAAAATATGCGCTGTCACTGTACTAATGACAGTGGAAGGCAAGGGGTTAACATCAGGGGCGATCAAAGGGTTAAATGTGTTCCCTAGGAGGTGCTTTCTAACTGTGGGGGGGGAATGCTGTGACTGGGGAAAGAAAGAGATCCGTGTTTCTACTTAGCAGAAACACAAGATCTCTATCGTTCCCTCACATAATGGCGATCTGCCTTGTTTACATAGGCAGACCACCGTTCTGCCTTTCCTTTGAACAATCGGCGGGTCCCGGTGGACATCATGTTCCGTCAGGCCCGCCGATTGGCTCCCACTGTGTCCAATCACAGCGGGAGCGAGTCGCCGGCGGTGCGCACGCCCCTCCAAACTTTGTTCACGAGATCACGTACGGGTGCGTGATTTCGCACAGCCGGGCCGCCCTGCCGCAGTATATATGTGTGGGGCAGTCCGGAAGTGGTTAATATCACTGGTCCCTAGAAAAAGTGTCAAAAGTGTCACTTAGTGTCCGATTTATCCGCCACTTTTAACCAAAAATATGTAGCAGAATACATATTGGCCTAAATTACTGAAAAAAATCTTAATTTTTTCCATTTTTTATTGGATGTGTCTTATAGCAGAAAGTAAGAAATGTTTTTTTTTTTTTGTTCAAAATAGTCGGTCTTTTTTTGTTTATAGCACAAAAAAAGCAAAAAAATTAAAAAAAAAAAAAATGCAGAGGTGATCAAATACCATCAAAAGAAAGCTTTATTTGTGGGAAGAAAAAAAAAAAAAGACATAAATTGTATGTGGGTACTAGGTTGCTCTTACTGTACGCAAATGCGTTCGTGGCTTGATGGGGTTACTGTTTTTTTTTTAGAGGAGGTGGTTGGCTTTTTAGTGATGACAACCGATGCGGCTAAAAGCCGCTTGAGAGGCGACGTCCCCCCCGCCGCTCTTCCCGTCACACAGGTAGACCCGAGCCCCCAGCCGCCACTTCCGCCTCCTAGGCCGAGACCCGAACAAAGCCGGATTCAGCTTTGATCGGGTCTCCGATGTAAAATCCCAATGGCGCAGATTTAAAAATAAATAACAGTATTCAGAATCGCAGGTTTTGGCGATCTGAATACTTGTAAGTGTAAAGTAAGGATCAGGGGTCTCCATAAAGAGTAACTGTCACAAGGGATGTTTACATGTGACAGCAATAAAAAAGTGATCAGATTTTTTTTTTAAAAGGGACAATGTAAAAAAATAAATAAAATAAATAATATTTAAATTTTTTTTAAAGCGTCCCCGCATGTTCGCGCACCAAAAAAAAAAAAAAAAAAAAAGGAAACCGTAAGTCACGCCCGCAAATGTAAACGTTCGTTGTTCAAATCACACATGTGAGGTATCGCCGCGATCGTCGGAGTAAGAGCAATAATTCTAGCACCAGATCTCCTCTGTAACTCTAACCTGGTAACCATTACATTATTTTTAATGTGTTGCCTATGGAAATTTTTTTTAGGTACGTAGGTTGTCGCCATTCCAGAGTGTGTGCAATTTCAAAGCATGACATGTTAGGTATCCATTTACTCGGCGTAACATCATCTTTCACATTATACAAAAAAAAAAAAAAATTGGGCTAACTTTATGGTTTAGTTTTTTTTTTTAAATTCATTAAAGTGTCTTTTTTCCCCAAAAAAATGCCTTTGAAAGAGCGCTGCGCAAATACCGTGTGACATAAAATATTGCAACGATCGCCATTTTATTCTCTAGGGTCTCTGCTAAAAAAAAAAAAATCAATGTTTGGGGGTTCTACGTAATTTTCTAGCAAAAATACAGATTTTAACTTGTAAGCAAATGTCAGAAATAGGCTTAGGCATGAAAGGATTAAAGTAATGCAGTGCCATATCACAAAAAAATGGTCATGAAGGGGGGGGGGGGGGGTTAAACATCACACACATTAATGTGTATACATAACACATCCTAATACACAGAAGTCAAGGAGGCCTGAAGATAATTTAGTTACACACAGCATCAGTGGCGTCGGCAGGGGGGGCTGACATTGGCTGAAGCCCCAAGTGGGTCCCCAAAAAGCCCCGGGTGAGCACTATTCTATTATTACTCCCTAGCGTTGCCGCCTGCCGCTGAGCGGGGACCGATCTGATCCCGAGCGCCGCCAAGTGCGGCCGAGTCACATAGCAGGTCCCGCATTCTGGAGCCTGCAGTGCCTATGATGGACGTCCCACTGGTCCAATGGCGGGACCGCAGGATATGTGACGTCCATCATAGGCGCTGCAGGCTCCAGAAGGTGGGAATTACAATGCGGCCGCCGCGCCACATCGATCCCCACTCGGGCGGCCGGCTTTCCTTCTCTTCTCTGGCTGCCTTGCACACCACGGTTGAGCTGAGCTGCTGCTGCAGGACACGTGAAGTCTGTCTCCTAGTCAGGTAGGTCAGTGTGTGCATGTCAGGTATGTCACGTAGGTCAGTGTGTGTGTGTGTAAGGGCACTGGTAAGCCAGGCAGCAAGTGAGTTTACCCCCCGCCACACAACCACACCGCCCAGCCAAAAAACCCCACGCCACTACCACCACCGCCCACCATTTGGACTTCGGGCCGAAGCCCCTGGTCTTTTTGCCACCTAGCAACTCCCCTGCACAGTGTTTAGCAAAACTCTCCTCCAAAGTAAATTTACAAGCGGCACCATAGTATTGTACATCAGACTGTAGCAATGTAGAAGTTTAATCATTTATTTAGGTGGTCATTAATGAGTAATCAGTACAGGAAAATCAACTGTTTCAGACATAGTTATTAAAATCTGAATGGGATCGGAAGCTCTGAATGGAACTTTGTGGCCATAAATTACAAATGGGTATGTAATGTGGAGAGGGTGATGTAGGGACAAGGTTGCAAGCAAAAGGTTTATTCATGTGGGTTATTCCTACTCTCTAGTAAGGATGAGCTCCAGCCGGCGTGTTCGCATGCTGCACGTGCCGAGCCCGCCAGGAAGTCGGCAATGCGCTGCGCTAATCACAGGCAGTGAGACATTTCCCGATCTCTGCAGCCGCACATCGGGAAATGTCTCACTGCTTGTGATCAGCGCTGTGCAGTGCCGGGTTCCTGGCGGGCTTGGCACATGCAGCATGCGAACACGCCAGAGCTCATCCTTACTCTTAAGACCAACTCAGCACCACCCCTCCATTATCACAAGCAAAAGGTTTTAACTTTTACTATTTGCTGGAATGGTATAGCTTGATATAATATACAAAGCTTGGTTTGGTTCCATGGGGGTGGCTGTAAGCAGTCTTTATTGAAGGAGGGAGCCAAAGAACATGGAAATACAGTTTGTGATCCAAGTCTAACATTGTCTTACCTTCTTGATGTCAGGTGGCCATTGTACCTTAGACAAACTGAATGTGAGGATCCACCTTCTCCATCACATTGCTGAACCAGTGAGTGAGTATCTGATTCATTACTGGTGTTGATGTTGCTAAGGTTAACCCTATAACCCAGCACAATGTTCTGCCAGATTTGTTTCTAGGTCTTATAATATATACGCTATATTGTCAAAAGTATAGGAACGCCTGCCTTTACACGCACATGAACTTTAATGGCATCCCAAACTTAGGCTGGATTTACATCTATGCAGTTTTAGTGCTTTTTGCATTTTGCAGATTGCACGACAGTCCATCTAACATAGTTTCCTATGGAACACGTTCTGTTGTGCAAATCTGCAAAAAGCACTAAAAATGCATAGGTGTGAATCCAGCCTTAGGCTGGATTCACATCTATGCATGTTGCTTTTGAGTGTTTTTGGAGTTTTTTTTGTGATGCTTGCCACGTTTTTGAGCAGCGTTTTTACAGCGTTTTTGCCATGTTTTGCGTTTTTTTTACAGTTTTTTTAGACTGTATACAGTCTAAAAAAAAAAGTTAAAAAAAAAAAAAAAAAAAAAAAAGCCAAAAAAGCTGCAAAAACGCTGTAAAAACGCTGCACTTGCGTTTTCGATGCTGGTCCATTGAATTCTATTACATGCAAAACGCTACATTGTGCATGAAAAAAAGTCCCTGACCCTTTCCAAAAATGCAGAGGTACAAAAAGGCATTGATGTGAACATGTTCCATAGGAACCCATGTTAAAAAATTCCCATGCATTTCTGCAAAATGCAAAAAAAAAAGGCGCTAGTGTGAATGGAAGTAGAAAAATCCGCGCTTAAGACAGTGTGAGAGCTGCTGCCTATTCCCAATTAGTACCCCAACAGGTCCAATATGAAAGTAAATAAAGTGATAATGGAATAAAGACGGCGCTGCCCACAATAGACTAATAAAGTAATAATAAGTGACCCCAAACTCTATATACACTGAGTCAATAAAAATACCCCTAAACACAAAACAGATGCCGCAATCTCAATAATTTCAACTCTAGTAATACATCAAATTAATAAATTAAAATCCTCCCAGTGAATAGATAAATAAGTGCATAGTATAAGTGATAGAATGAACTGTGATTGAATGTACAATAAGTGTTTCCTCAAAAATTAAAAGTTTTGGGACAAAAAAACGCCAGAGGTTTTGGGACAAAAAAACGCCAGAGGTGATATAATTATTATGCTGAAAAATAATTAATTGGATGTGTGTGTGTTGGTGATACTGTGGTCTCTACGTATCATTACCATGTGTGTGTGAAAAAGATTCCTAACAATACCAAAAATATTAGGACACCCTGCAACTTGTGTGTGAACCATAAAAACATAGAAAACTTGTTTGTGACACCCTATTGCACACTACTATTGGGTATATTGCAGTTATTTAGAGTTGTTTAAAAGTTCGTACAACAGCCATAAGACCAGTTATAAAATTACACATTCAGCACACATTAGTTCATAAAAAAGTCCATGCCAGGGGTCATCCTTTACTGACCAAGATGGAGAAGACAAAATTCACCCTTATAAAAGCTGTAGATTTGAAACTTTAGGGGACACTGCAGTGACTTCCGTGCCTTACACTCAGGACAGTGACTTACAGGTGCACGCCCCCCTACAACACCCCACTTACCAGAGATGAACACCCCTGCAGGGGTACCGAGCGACTGAGTGGGCGTCCCAGGGCATGCGATATTCACTCCAAGTCTGCTTGCTGTCCTCTCCAACGTTCGATCCTCACCGCTGCTCCCAAGAAGTATAGTGATGTGATCAGGATACTACAGCAGTTTGCCACCTTCAGCTCTCCAGTATACCGGAGCAACAGAAAAAACAAAGGGGCCCTCCTTGGTGAAGTACGTTATGTCCAATTTATTGCACAAAATGTTAAGAAAAGGTTACAGTAAAAGTTCCATTTCATTTGTCCACTTGTTTACAAGCCAAAAAAACAAGAAAGATGCATAAGACAAGCACCGCTGTATGCAGGGTTGAGCCGGCTGCTAGCCGCGGGTGTGCGTTCCACCGTGCGTTCCAGCCAGCACTTCCGGGTTGTGACGTGTGAGCGTGGCTCCGCCTTACGCGTTTCGTCATAGGACGTTTTCAAAGACCGTCTTGTCCTGTGTGTCTTTGGCTCCATTTCAGGGCAGAATTCAGGCAAAAAATTGGCCCTGATTCATCCCTGAAATGGAGAACAGGGACGCACCGGACCTAGAGATGCCACCTCATCCCTTTAAACCCGAACACATATTAATTACACAGGTTCTGAAACTAATTTAATGCAGATAAGGCACCAAGTCAGTTTAATTACCACCTTAATCAGCCACAGAACCTGTGTAATTCATATGTGTTTGGTTTTAAAGGAATGAGGTGGAAAGCCTAACTGGACCCCTGCTGCGAGCCGCATCTGTCTCAGCTGTGAACCAAGCCTTAAGCCTCGTACACACGATCGAATTGTTGGCCAACAAAGCATCAGACTTTTGTTCGAAGGGCATGTGCCGTGAACTTGTCCTGCATACAAACGGTACACAATTGTCGAGCAACAAACACGAACGTAGTGACGTACTACGTGGAATTTCTGCTCTTGAGCGCCACCCTTTGGGCACCTTCTGATGATAATGTCGTGTTTGGTGAGCATTGATTCCGAGCATGCGTGTTTGTACTTTGGACTTTTGTGTACAAACAAGACGAAAATCTGATCAGATCGTTGTCCGTCAAAAATGTACTAGCCTGCCATCCAAAATTTGTTGGCCGAAAGTTGGACAACAATTGTCTGAAGGAGCATACTAACGGTCGGATTTTAGACAAACAGTCTGTCATCACACAATTCCCTGCCGAAAATCTGATCGTGTGTACGAGGCTATGTTTCCACTGATCCTATCCGACTTTGTCCTGTGACTTCATGTCCAACCTCAGGGAATAGGATCCGACGTTGAGATGATTGCGGCTTGTCCTTTGACCAATCAAAACAATTCCTTTGCTTCTGGTGAAAAATCCTCATGCTGAATTTCTAAAAAAAAAAAAAAAAAAAAAAAATTGCGTGGGGTCCCCCCCAGATCCATACCAGGCCCTTAGAGTCTGGTATGGATCTTGAGGAGGAACTCTACGCAAAAATTGAAAAAAAAAAAAACGGCGTGGCCCCCCCCAAGACCGTACCAGACCATAGCTATATAAGAACTGGCAGACACCATAGCTGAACTAACCACAGTAGTCAGCTTTGGAGCAGTATCATTTATTGTATTTTGAGCGGGTTGGTGGCAGCGGTGGCGGAGAAAGAAGAGGAAGAAATAAGTGAAGGGAGAAGACATCAATGGAGGGAGAAGACAGTGGGTGAAGAAGACATCACCAGAGGAAGAAGACACCTTGGAGCTACAGTATGATGGGGGACATTCTTCAATATCAAAGGATTTGTCAAAAACTGCCTCTTTGTTTTTTGTAACACTACACTTTTTTTGGGTGAATGGGTGGGGTACAACCCTATACTCATTCACATGGGGGGGGCGGGATCTGGAGGCCCTCTTGTTAAAGGGGGCTTTCAGATTCCGATACACCCCATGCCTGCAGACCCCCACAACCACCAAGCAGAGCCCCCCCGCTAAGAAGCACCTACCCCCCCAATGTTGAGGGCATGTGACCTGGTATGGTCCTGGTGGTGGGCGCTCGCTCATCCCCCTCCTTTCCTGATCTGCCAGGCTGACTTTTTTTTTGTGGGGTTTTCCCTCAAAATCCACAGACTTTAGGATGTCATTAACCGCTTGACCAGCTGTCGTCATTTTACTGTGGCAGGTCAGCACAATCCCACGAACCGCCATAGCTATACATCGACTTGCTGGATTGGGATAGCAGGCACGCGCAACCGCCTGCTGCACGGCCGGGGTGTCGATGCCCGTGGCCAACGGTCACGATGACCACCAGCCATGAGCAATCGCGAGCACGAAAGGCAGAACATAGAAGTGTGTGTGTAAACACACAAATCCCTGTTCTGTTCTGAGAGGAGTGACAGATCGTGTGTTCCTATTAGCTAGGAACCACGATTTGTCACTTGCTCTAGTCAGTCCCCTCCCCCTACAGTTAGAAACATGTAGCAGGGAACACAGTTAACCCCTTGACCGCCCCCTAGTGTTAACCCCTTCCCTGCCAGTGACATTTTTACAGTAATCAGTGCATTTTTATAGCACTGATCGCTGTATAAATGCCAATGGTCCCAAAAATGTGTCAAAAGTGTCCGATGTGTCCGGCATAATGTCGCAGTCCTGATAAAAATCGCAGATCACTGCCATTACTAGTAAAAAATATAAAATAATAATAAAAATGCTATAAATCTATCCCCTATTTTGTAGACACTATAACTTTTGCGCACACCAATCAATATACACTTATTGCGATTTTATTTTACCAAAAATATGTAGAAGAATACATATCGGCCTAAACTGAGAAAAAAAATAGCTTTTTTTAAAAAAATTGGGGTATTTATTATAGCAAAAAGTATAAAAAATTGTGCCTTTTTTCAAAATTGTCACTTTTTTTTTCAAATACCACCAAAAGAAAGCTCTATTTGTGGGAAAAAAAGCACGTCAATTTTGTTTGGGTGCAGCGTCGCATGACCGTGCAATTGTCAGTTAAAGCGACGCAGTGCAGAATCGCAAAAAATGGCCTGGTGATTCAGCAGCCAAATCTTCTGGGGCTGAAGTGGTTAAAGTTCATGTGTACAGTATGTAAAGGCAGGCATCCCAATACTTTTGACAATATAGTGTATATGTATGCATGTGTCTCTCATAGGGCTCATATGTATGGGTGTGCAGTTTTACATAGTATCTTACTGCCACAAAACCATGCTTAAAACCTTGTCCATACACTGTACATACTTGTGCTAATGTTTACATGCATACAGCATATAACACAAATGTACCCCTTTTGGTTGCTAGGGTGCTATATGACTTCTCTTTGTTGCTAGGACACGTCCTGTTGCCAGGATGCTAGTGGCTCTTGCAGCCTAGTGTCTTTTGTTGCAAGGACATAGGTGGCTACTGCTGCCTAACCGTTTCGTTACAAGGACACAGGGGGCTCCTGTAGCCTATTGTCCTTCATTGGCAGATAGCTTGCAGACGGCAGCTCTTCTTGCGTAGCGTCCTTTGCACCAAGGATTCAGGTGGCTCCTGCCACCTAGTGTAGCTTCCTCCTTGTACAGTGTAGGAAAATGTAGTTGGGCTCCTCTGTAGACAGTGGAGCCGGGGTTCATTTGCTTAGAGTTAGCTGGCAGAGCTCCAAGGGCTGAGTCTCTGTTACCTCCCCATGGCTTCTGGAACTGCTGGAAGGTTATAGAATGTAGAGGGTAGAGGAGCAGCAATTAGGCCTGAATATTTAAGGAGTCTCCACCAATCCCTGGGTGGGGATGGCCCCAAAGGTGAAGAGATAGTCCATGAATATTCTGGAGCCCGGCCATGTGGGAAACAGAGTCCAGGGTCCAGTTGCCTGCAGGAGACTCCTTTGCTGGGGGGCTCTGCCCCTGGGCAGAAGGAAGGAGCCAGAAGAAAAGAAAGAGAGAGAATCACCTGAAGCCTCACATCCTTTCAGCCTCAGGTAGGCCTAGCTGAAGCCATCCTGGGAGCCATTGGGAACTGTCCAGCAGGAGGCCTGTTTAGCAGTCACATGTGCCACAGGATTCATCTAAGGGACTGAGTAAGTAACTTCAACCAATACACCCCAGAGCCTAGAGGAGAAGCAGCCAGGTGCAGTACCCAGCTTGCTGGCTACTAAGGGACAGCTTGGAGCCTTCAAGCCAATAAAGCTACCCTACGCCTCTTGCTTGGGGAACCTAAGGAGCAGCCAGGTGCATCTGCATTTTCTACAGAAAAAGAGCATCTGCATCCAGTGTTTGGAATATTTCTGCTATCACTTCAGCTGATCTGTTTATCCCACAGAAGGAATATCATAGTGACTTTTGGCAGCAAGAAAGTTAGCAAGTCCTCAGTTTGCATTCAAGTTACAGTTCTGGGCAATCCCATACCTTCCCTTCCTTATCCAAGTTCATTCTATAATAAACTAAAAACAAAACACAACACCCTGGACTGGTTCTTGAAGTCTGAGGGAGTGCTGATGAATTCCTGTTGCCTGGCTGTGTATGTGAGAGAGAACCCAAAAATCCAGAGACCCTTAAGGGGGTAGCGCTACACTAACATCCTTCATTACAAGAACAATGCCGTACTGATGATAATGCAGTTTTTTTTGGAAGCTTTTCTGTACACAATTGCTGTACAGAGTGACTCCAGAAATGTATTTTAGTGCAGAGATCTTTCCTCAAGCAAGAAACTACAAGTCAGATTTTAGGCATCCCCTGCAACAAAAATGTCATTTTTTTTGTGAGATAATACCCGCTAAGATTTCATCACGTCTAAATGAGTGCAGGCACTGCAACTTTTCTCATCAGAACATAGAAAGTGCACAGCTGATTAAAATAAATTAGTCATTCCCATTCAGGAACAGTATACACAAGACATAGTGGAGCAAACAGATATTTCTTCAGAGCAGAAACAGGTAGGAATCTGCATCAAATTGTGTAAAATTCCTTGCAATGAACATTGATCCCCCAGAGGGGAATGTTTTTCCTCAACAAAAGTGGAATTATTTTGAAGTCCTGTTCAAGAAGGGAATTGTTTACCAGCTATAACAGAAGATGGGTGATTCATTGGCTAAGAAAAGCTAATTGGCACTTGTGTGCGTGCGTATGCATGCTTGTAAAGATCCGTATGTATTGTAATGTTTTCCTACAACCTTAAGTAGTTTGTTTATGAAGCATTCTTGTTTAATAAAAGCACATATAGTGCCTTGAAAAAGTATTCACACCCCTCGAAATTTTTCACATTTTGTCATGTTACAACCAAAAACATAAATGTATTTGATTGGAATTGTATGTGATAGACCAATACAAAGTGGCACATAATTGTGAAGTGGAAGGAAAATGATAAATGGTTTTCAACATTTTTTACAAATAAATATGTGAAAAGTGTGGCGTGCATTTGTATTCAGTCCCCTTTACTCTGATACCCCTTAGGGCCAGTTCACACCAGACGCTCGTTCTGTACGCTTTTTTTTCTGCACTAAAAATGCATGCACAGTGTTTTCCATGTATTCCAATGGCTCTAGTTCACACCATGCAGTCAGTTTCTGGTCAGTTTCCGGTGAGTTACTGGGCGGGAAACTGACTGTATTGGTGTAGAAAGAATGGAACTGCACGGAACTGCATGGAACTGCATCTGGTGTGAACTCTCCCTTAATAAAATCTAGTGGAACCAATTGCCTTCAGAAGTCACCTAATTAGTAAATAAAGTCCACCTGTGTATAATTTAATCTCAGTATAAATACAGGTGTTCTGTAAAGCCCTCAGAGTTTTTATTTAGAGAATCTTAGTGAACAAACAGCATCCTGAAGGCCAAGGAACACACCAGACAAGTCAGAGATAAAGTTGAGAAGTTTAAAGCAGGGTTAGGTTATAAAAAAAATATTCCCAGCTTTGAGCTTCTCACTAGGGATGAGCCGAACACCCCCGGTTCGGTTCGCAACAAAACACACCGAACAGGCAAAAAAATTCGGAAGAACACACAAACACCGTTAAAGTCTATGGGACACGAACATGAAAAATCAAAAGTGCTCATTTTAAAGGCTTATACGCAAGTTATTGCCATAAAAAGTGTTTAGGGACCCGGGTCCTGCCCCAGGGGACATGTATCAATGCAAACAATTTTTTTTAAAAACAGACTTTTTTTGGGGAGCAGCGATTTTTTTTTAATGCTTAAAGTGAAACAATAAGGCCTCATGTACACTGCTGCTGGTAAACGGACGTTCAGAGGCAGTTGGATGCTTTTTACAACTGCCCCTGAACTCATCCAATGTTATCTTATGTGTACATGTACACAGGTTCGTTTAATGTTGTTTTTAGGCAGTTGAGTTTAGAGGCCTTTTTTGGAAAGCAAAAAAAATGAGTTCAGACGCTGAGTTTAGAGGCATTTCAACCGCCAAACACTTCTAAATGCGGCTAAACGTGGTAACTCGAGTTTAGCCGCGTTTCGTTTACAGGCATTTTTCATTTTTGGCTATTTTGAAAAAAAAAAAAAAAAAAATATATATATATATATATATATATATATATATATATATATATATATTTTTTTTTTTTTTTTTTTAAACGCTTCTAAACGCAAACGCGGCATGTAAACGGGGCAAAACGGACATTTTAAACGTGGGTTACTATCTGTCAAGTTAAATCGTTCAGGAGAGGTTGTAAAAATGTCCCGTGTACATTATGCCTAAAAATGAAATATGCCTTTAAATATCGTGTCGTGGGTTGTCTATATTATGCCTGTGAAGCGGTACATTTTTCCCGTGTTTAGAGCAGTACCACTAAAAAATGACATTTCTAAAGGAAAAATGTCGCGGTTGTAATGAATTGTCGGGAATCGGCGATATAAATAAATTTCATTGAAAAAAAGGGCATGGGTTCCCCCCAGTCCTTTACCAGTCTGGTATGAATATTAAGGGGAACCCCAAACCAAAATTTAAAAAAAAAATTGCCTGGGGGTCCCCCTAAAATCCACACCAGGCCCTTCAGGTCTGATATGGAAATTAAGGGAAACCCTGCGCCAAACTTAAAAAAAAATGGCGTAGGGGTCCCCCCAAAATCCATACCAGACCCTTCAGGTCTGGTATGGATTTTAACGGGAACCCTGTTCCAAAATTTAAAAAAATGGCGTCGGGGTCCCCTTAAAATCCATACCAAACCCTTATCCGAGCATGCAACCTGGCAGGCCGCAGGAAAAGAGGGGGGACGAGAGAGCGCCCCCCCTCCTAAACCGTACCAGGCCACATGCCCTTAACATGGAGAGGGTGCTTTGGAGAAGCCCCCCAAAGCACCTTGTCCCCATGTTGATGGGGACAAGGGCCTCATCCCCACAACCGGTGGTTTTGGGGGTATGCGGCGGGGGGGCTTATCGGAATCTGGAAATAAAAGTGTCCCGCAATTTAAACCCATGCAACCTGACGGACCGAAAAAGAAATTGAAAAAAAGCTGCAACTGCTCCGCCTCCATGGGAGGCTCCTGCTAACTGATGCTTCTTCTGGGTGACAGTTCTTATATAGCTGAGGGCGGGGCCACCCGGTGACGTAAACGGGTGACCCGCCCCCCTCTGACGCCACTTGGAGATGTGAACATCCCTTGTGACAGTAATAGGCAGGTACTCTTTATGAAGGGATCTGGGGTAAGACTTGCACTTAAAGCATTTCAAACGCCAAGTTTGGCAGTTTTGAATACTGTAATTTTTTTAAAAATTTGGATCCTTTAAGCCTTCTATAAACCGGAAGTGATGTCACGACATCGCTTCCGGGTTACTAGATCCAAGATCCGATAAAAGCAGATTCCGGCTTTGTTCGGGTCTCCGGTGGGACGGGAGAGCCCGGGCGAGCCGCAGAAGGCTTCTTAGCCGCATCAGTTGTTATCCCAAGAAAGCCAACTGCCGGCTCTATAAAATGGTACCGGGGTGATGTGTGCAGCTGCAGTCATCACCCCGGTACAGGTCGGCGTGAAGGGGTTAAAATGTCCGTGGGCCGGGTGCATGTGAATTAATTATGTGCACTGAGTTGGACTTTTAGCAGCGGCAGCCTTAGGTTGCCGAGTCGACCCCTGTACTAATGGTTATGTGATGTCCATATCCAATTTTGGAGCCACATTGCTTACTGGTGCTGATGTATTGTAGAAATGAATGTTGTTGAATGTTCTTTGTTTTGTATTAGCATATAAAAGCTTTAAAAAAATCTGATTCTTCAGGAATCTTCAGGAGTTTGGGGCATCATTTTGGGGGCTTAGGGGCAGAGACATTTGGTCATCCAGTTATTTTTAGAGTTAAACAATATTGGTATCTGTTATTGTGCACTTGTTCATCATTGTCTCCATTTTGTTTAATAATTTGCCATATGGGTTGCACAAATAAATATTCCTTTTCAGCTTTGGTGTGTCAGAGAAGAAGTATCATTGTCTTCTGAAATCAGGGGATTCAAACATCAGGGGCTCCTCTAGGGGTAAGTGGTGCGCACTTATTTAATTTGAACTTTTAGGGGAACATACACTTTAATGAGGGGTTAATACACAGCTTTTGGATGTAAATATGCAATATTTTAAATATTTAACACTTTTATATCCTCAAAATCTTCAGAAGCACCAACAAAAACATCATAATAATAAATTAAGAACAAAGAGGGTCTTCCATCTCTGCTCGCCTACTATATATCATATTGTAAAAAAACAGGTACACTTTTAGATGTGGTTCTCATAATTTCCTGGGCTCCATCTATGACTAAACTATCGGCCTGTATGGTCATCTTTAATACTTACTCCTTTCAGGTAAGTTTGAAAAAATTGTTAACATGAGTTCGTATTTTGGGGCATGATGATTGAGAGATGTCATTGTGGCGCTACAGTGGGGACACTCCATGTCTGGGTTGTAGGAAGGATGTAGTACATGGGGGGCAGAGGATTGATGTTCTGAAAAGAAGATGCTACAGGCACATTCGGCACTGGAACTGCGGATGGGACCTCAGATGGGGCGCTGCTCATTAGAGACTCATAGTGAGGAGGAACTGACATCATGAAATCTAAAATAGAAAAAAAATATTTAAAAAGTTAAAACCATGATTTTGTACACCTTCACAAAAAATATCAGCACAACAGTACAGCAGTATTTTACAAAACCAATCTACTAGAAGGTTACATTATAATATATATACCTTATTTATCGGCGTATAACACGCACCCCAAGTTTAGGAGGAAATTTTAAGGAAAAAAACTTTTAGGAGTAAAGTTTAAGAAAGAAAAACTTACATTAAAATGCCCATCAATGCAGCGTTATAGGTGTCCATCTGCAGCCTTGTCAGTGTCAGTGCAGCCTTGCCCCAGTGTCCAGTGCAGCCTTGTCAGTGCAGCTTTGGCCCAGTGCAGCCTTGTCAGTGCAGCTTTGGCCCAGTGCAGCCTTGTCAGTGCAGCCATGTCAGTGCAGCTTTGTCAGTGCAGCTTTGCCCCAGTGCAGCCTTGCCCCAGTGCAGCCTTGTGTGATCACCGCAATCCCTGCCAACATACACAGCCGTGTGTAAATTCAAATATGGCGCCGAGACTGCAGGGACTCGTCGGAGCTGAGATACACATATCCAAGAGTCCTCGGCTTTTCTCGGCGCCGCTCACAGTCACGCCCAGTCCCGCCCTATGATGGACATAACACAGGTCCAATGGCGGGACTGGGCGGGACTGTGAGCGGTGCAGAGAAAAGCCGAGGACTCTCGGGTATGTGTATCTCAGCTCCGCCGAGTCCCTGCAGTCTCTGCGCCATATTTGAATTTACACACGGCTGTGTATGTCGGCCGCGATCGCTCTGATCACACAAAATTGGCGGCGATCGGCCTATAACACGCACCCTTGATTTTCCCCTGATTTTCAGGGGGAAAAGGTGCGTGTTATATGCCGATAAATACGGTATATAATATATATAATATAAAATATATATATATATATATATATATATATATATATATATATATATATATATGCACAATATTGCAGAAAGTATTGGGAAACCCCTCCAAATCATTGGATTCAGGAGTTCCAATAACCTCCATGGCCACAGGTGTATAATACAAAGCACCTAGCCATGCTAACTGCTTCCACAAACATTTGTGAATGGGTCGCTGTCAGGACCTCAGTAGATTCAAGAATGGTTCCATGATAGGTTGCCACCTGTGCAATAAGTCCTTTCGTGAAATTTCTTTGCTACTAAATATTCCACAGTCAACTGTTAGTGGTATTCCAACAAAGTGGAAGCAACTGGGAACAACATTTTTTTTTTTTGACTGGGTGTCAAAAAAATTAAACCAGAGAGGAGAATTCTGTAGTTCTGAAGGCCAGAAGAGGAACAAAACATTACTAAGTTTAAAAACTAAAGCTGGCCATAGATGGTGCACTTTTCTTTCCTGCAACCGTGGGTTGCAGAAAAGAAAATCACCTGATTCCCCCATCAACACAGGAGAACACAATAGCTTTGCAAGAGGGATACCACCGTCAACACTGTGACTGTATTGATGGGGGAATTGAGTGATTTTCTTTCCTGCAACCTGTGGAACTTCTAGTAACACACACTAGAGGGTGCTACACATATATTATATGCACATTACACTTTTCCATCATCATTTTGTTTATCAACATTTTAAATCATTTATACCTCTTTTTTAAGCAATTTAATATGTTTGATTTTTATGTTTGGTAATGAGTTATGAGACATTTCACCCACTTTTTATTATGGTATACCACAAAGCCTTTAACCTTTTTGGTCTAGGTGCCCCGGGTCTTTGAGGAGCCCTAAAAACGCACCTACAAGCACAGAGCCCTAGTGAGCATACCTCCCAACTGTCCCTGATTTGGAGGGACTGTCCCTGATTTGGAGAAAAGTCCCTCTGTCCCTCATTCCTCCTCATTTGTCCCTCATTTTGGTCTGATCTATATAGATATATATAAAACACTCTTTTTATCTTTCAAAAAGTGTTTTCCAGCGCTAAAGCTTTCATCTGATTTCTAAATCGCTGCATTTGTAAATTCCAAAAGCCAATATAAAGGAATAGTAGTGATAAAAAAACACTGGTGGGTTTAACCAATCTTATTTTTTTCCACAATTCTCCTTTAAGGGGGCGTGGCAAGGGGTGTGTCCTATGCCTGCATACTTTTGCTAATAGGTGTCCCTCATTCCCATCTCAGAAAGTTGGGAGGTATGCTAGTGAGGATGTTACTTGGTAGAAAATAGGATAAAAGATGAACATGGAAAGGTTTTGTTTTTCTAAATATCTTTAGCATGTTGAGAAAGGGAAGAAAGAGAAGCCAGGAAAGGCAAAAATAATAATAAACTTCAGTTTTACCTTATTAGTAGGAAGGTTACATCCTGGATCTTGTTTTTCTGATGTTTGTGTCCACACTAGGAGCATTTACCTTATAAAGAAAAAATATGTTGCGCTAGAGTAGATCACACTGTTACATAAACTTCCCAACGTGACTATAGATATCAAAATTATATCAGAAAAAAAAATTAAGACTAAAAAAACCTACAAAGTGCTTTCACGAAATTGCATATAAGTGCAATGTGCATACAAGTATAAGTATAGAAAACCCTATAACATGCATTCATGAAATCGCATACAAGTGCAATGTGCATACAAATATAAATATAAAATATATAGATATATACATAAATTCATAAAAAAACGTGTGACAAATTCATCAAAACCACACAAAGTGTGACATGCATATGCATTTTCAATAAGTTACAAAGTGCATGGGTAAAAAATAAAAAGTGCCCAGTGATCCACATATATATTAAATTAGCGTGTAGAGAGTATATGTAAAAAAATCGCCTAAAAAGTGCATATATCAATGTCCAGAAAATGCATATAAAATGTACAAATTAAGTGTCATCCAGCATGCTCAATCCAAGTGCTGCAAAAACATGCTCCAGGGTGCCTCGGTGACCCTCCCAAAGTGATTGCGCTCACCTCAGAGCATGTGACACAGTGACTAGCTGTGTCAAAACACGCTGTGGAGCCACCCCCGGGCTCTATACTACTAGTTTGGTACCGATCTCCAACCTGGATCAATGCAGCTTAATGCCATAAACAGAAAGAGACTAGATAGTGTGATTCCGTAAAAAATGTATTTATTTATAAATAAACCCACTCCCCGCAAAGGGGTACTCACATTTCCCTGGTGCGTAAGTGCACCGTACTATACAGGCTTAAAAAAAAACGCCGGTCGGCGTGTGGTATAGTATGCGCTTCTCCCGGTCAGGTTCAGTGCTGCTAACTCCATCCTGGCCCCTCCCCTGTGTGCAGCGTGACTGCAGAAGTGCGATGGATGGTGCACCAACCCGAACTCAAGGGCATAAGGATAAAAGAAAGGTGGCCATAGCGTAAATCCGGTATAAACGATTTATTAGAAAAGGTAAAACACTTACAGAAAATGAAGTTTAAAAGAGCAGTTCGCCGGCATAGCGAGCAAGATCGCAATGACGTCAGAGTGTTAACCTCCCGACGTACGTTTCGTCTATAACTGACGTAGTCTGGGGAACAACGTCAGTTATAGGCCATGGACATAGTGGAGGTGATTTAAATAAAAGTACATATTTATTGATTGTAATGGTCATAATGGGATGCATAAAACATATCAATGGCAGAAACCACATATAGGAAAGACATTATAATAAATATAATTTCATAAGTATTTACAAACACATATGTATGTGCGTATGTAATACGGACATCAAGGGTACATCAAATATATATACTTGGCACCACATAGTGGTCTCAATTGATGGATTATACAATCAAAAATGTCATATATGTACATGTGACATTACAGCAGCACTTGTGGAGGGAATAAAATAGTAAAAACACAATAAAACCATGATTGGAAGGCGAGAGATGTTCTGAGTTGATGGTATACTATAAATATACGTCTGCATCCCAAATTGACCGACGCGTTTCGTGTAAAAAACACTCAGATGCTCAGAGATGTCTAGAAAAATATAATAAAATATGATTAATCTAATTGTAACGGATCGTGACAGGGAAAGGTGGGTGAGCCCACCCTGAGTACTCACAATACAAGAGTCAATTACAAGAGTCAGTGCAATGAAGTATAGCGGGTGTAGAGCCAGGGCCAAAAGGGGTGTCTGTCCCGGAAAATGAGATATTTTGGGTCCGCGTGCTAGTGGGGCGCATACACAGAGCCCCCCTGGACACAAGGACTCAGGTTGCTGATGTTCATAGTAAGACAAAGTGCTACGCCAGTGGTAACTGATAAAAGGATGCATAATCAGTGTCTCAAAATATGCCAATAAAATAAAAAAGTACAATTAAGAAAAAATAATATCTATCTATTGGTAATCTTGAAAAGTCTGTGCAGATAGACAAAATGGAAATATACTTACATCCAAAACATTGTAAAGTCTGGTGTGGAAATAAGTACAATAGAAAAACACAGCAGGGACAATTCCGATTTCTCTGAAACCAATCAGTGGAAAGAAAAAACTGGCTAGCAGGGTGGTGGGGAGGATAGCCTTGTAAAGACTTACATGTATCCCAAAAGGGGAGATGAGTGCTGTGGTGAAGTATAGCGTCTCTGGTCCATGGCACCCAAACTGTGACAGGGGAGGCAAGATATACCCAGCCCACACATGTGCACGCTGACCCCAAACCAGTGTCACACAGGCACGGCGAAAAATGGGGAGGAGCTCTGACGCAGACAGACACCGTCTTTTTGGGGGCACCCATATTCCCCACCTGAACCGGCTAAGGTGGAGGAACTCATGCTCCACATCATGACGCAAAACATACATATATACCATCAACTCAGAACATCTCTCACCTTCCAATCATGGTTTTATTGTGTTCTTTCTATTTTATTCCCTCCACAAGTGCTGCTATAACGTCACATGTACATACATGAATTTTTTAAATGTATAATCCATCAATTGAGACCACTATGTGGCGCCAAGCTGTTATATATTTGATGTACCCTTGATGTCCGTATTACATACGCACATACATATGTGTTTGTAAATACTTATGAAATTATATTTATTATAATGTCTTTCCTATCTGTCAGGAGAGTGCGACCTGCTCTCAATGGAGCATGTTCATATAGCTCCGTAGTGGCCACGGTCCACACTGGAAAAGGGTCCTGTGCGTCTTTGGCTCCATTTCAGGTGCAAATTCAGTTAAGGGGTATGAATACTAATAATTTAAAGGGGTATGAATACTTTTTCAAGGCAATGTAGATGTGAACCTAGTCTAAAGGTCAGAATCATTAAAGCAAATACTGTGAACTGTGCATCCTTACATTAAACCACATGGTGGCAGCTATTGTTTGTGTGTATAAAGAGTTAACTGTGGATGTAACCAACCCCAGTGATGATCACTCTAAAGCCTTGTACACACGATCAGATTTTCCGCAGACAAAACGTCAGACTTTGGCGTTGGTCAGGAACTTGTCTTGCATACAAATGGCACACAATTGTCAGCTAACAACCACGAACGTAGTGTCCTACTATGTGGCTTTTCAGCTCTTTAGCGCCACCCTTTGGACACCTTCTGCTAATGTTGTGTTCGGTGAGCATTGATTCCGAGCATGCGTGTTTGTACTTTGGACTTTTGTCTGGCGGACTTGTGTACACACGATCGGAAAATCTGACAACAGACCGTTGTTGGTGGAAAAAATATATAAGCCTGCCATCCAACATTTTTCCAAAATGAAAAACCCGACAACAATTGTCCCACGAAACGTATAAACGGTCAGATTTTAGGCCAACAGTCTGTCATCAAACAATTCCCGGCGGAAAATCCAATCATGTGTACGAGGCTTTAGTCTGCTGGCACTTAGACTGTTGTCCCAAGAGCTGGAAAATTTGTCTGCAGGATGTGAATGAGGGTACCATTGCCACGGGCCTAGATTCTCCAAAGACTTTGCAATTTAAGAAAGAGACCATAACTGCTCATACAGAGCCATGGAAATACTTTGTGTCTTCTCTTAAAGGGCCAAGATTATCAACCGTGTCACAGACAGGCAAACTCAAGGTAGACTAAACAGAGATTCACCTTTCTGCCTGTCTGTGTCAGGTTTGCTGCCATATTTTTGGGGTATCCTGTATTTATAACTTTCTTTCCCAAAGGTGAAGTCAGCAATAAAAAAAAATGGATTAAAGTGACTGGCACCCAATTTACTTTATACCAAGGATACTGACCTGAAGGTGGTACTAGGAAATGCAATGTCAGCCTGATATACCATTTTGGGTTTTGAGTGTAAAAATTGGAGCGTCCCACAATGTCCAAAATGAGGTCTTATTCCAAACAGGCGCTATAGTCAACGCATTTTGGGGGCTGTACATTTTGTTATGGAAAAATGTAGCGAAGGGGAATGGGAGAGGGTTGGGCATGCGAACATGGCGCTGTGATATTAGATTTTTTTTTTTGGCTTTTGTTACTGCATTATGATCTTTTATATTTCTTATTGAATACATTCATGATGTGGTAGCTTCTAGTTGGTGTTTCTGTCCACATTTCTTCTTTGGTTTGGATACAATTATTTTGTAGTGACACCCACCATTATTGTTGTGTATATTTTTAGCACCGGAATCATCAATTTTATGGGCTCCCAAGCTTTATAGATTGACTGCACATTGTGCCCTTCACCATGGCTTAAAATCAACAGTATTCTTTAGTAGGGATTCAAACTGAAAGTTTTGGAAGCATTCTACACTTCTTCCCCAAATGTTTGGAATAAAACCTGGAAAATAATAAATAACAGCGCTCAATAAACTAAAAAAATATATAGCAATATTAATAAATGAATATCAATATTATATGTGATATAACTGTTAGTAATAAACAATAATGATAAACTGTTTCATAAACCTCATTCACGTGATTTTAAATGTGAACAAATAGCTGAGTAAATGAGCAGAAAAAAAGTCCATCTAAGTGTAATGCCCCGTACACACGGTCGGATTTTCCGATGGACATTGTCCGATCGGAGCGTGTTGTCGGAAATTCCGACCGTGTGTGGGCGCCATCGGACATTTTCCATCGGATTTTCCGACACACAAAGTTGGACAGCAGGAGATAAAATTTTCCGACAACAAAATCCGATCGCGTCAATTCCGACCGTGTGTGGCCTGTTCCGACGCACAAAGTGCCACGCATGCTCAGAAGAAATTCCGACACGGGACAGCTCGTTCTGGTAAACTTAGCGTTCGCAATGGATACAGCACTTTCGTCACGCTGCAATGTAAAAAATGGTTTAATACAGCGCACTCTCTTCTTCTTTATAATGTGACAAGAATTAAGTCGTTTTGATGCTCATATTCACACACACTTCTCACAAAGTTTTATTTGTGTTTTTTTAGTGGGATTCCCTCAATATATTGTTATTAGTTGTCACATCTGACAGTTTTATATTTTTTATGTTTTTTTTTTTTTTGGTTTTTAAGCTTTTTTTTTTCTTTAATGTTTGGATTTTTTCCAAGGCTGATCTTTGTTCAATGTTATTTTTATTTTTACTCCAGAATATTTTTGTGTGTGTTTTGTGTGGCAAGATACCCCAACACCATTGATATCTTTTATTATTTAATCTCCATGAGATTTTTTGTTGTTGGTGTCCCTTGTTCATTTCACATTGTATATTAGAAATGTACCTGAATCCTCATAAACAAACCATCATTTTTGAAGTAAAACACATAGGAGAGTATAATTCAAAACAAAAATCCTTTATTAAGGGCTCAGAACCAAACAAAGAGGAAGGCAACACTGGATCAACAGGAGAAATTAGTGAAGCCTGGGACCCCCACGGCAGACATCAATTCTTAAACCTCAAAATTGGTGGCCTGAGGAGTTCATATGTAAGGGAGGGCAGTCTGGTCCGGGATTCACAGAGATCCGGATAGCAGCAGATGACATCAGTGTCCCCAGGCTGTGGTACCACAAGAGGCTGCATCTTTTGGCCGACTAGACTGGATCCAGGGCAATCACTCTCTGGTCTTCCTTTCACACTTCCTTCCGGGCTGTGGCTGTGCAGTTGGAGATGTGGCAGGAGGAGGAGTAGGACCTGGAGGAGGAGTAGGACCTGCAGGAGGAGGAGGAGGACCATCCCAAAGCTGTGTGTGAGCTGTAATTTGACCCCTCACACCTTTCGCCAGAGCCTCTGATATGAGGGCCTCACACATGGCTTTTTGGCCCTCCTCCATCCTCTGCATTTTATAGGCTATGAATGCAGCAATGTTCTCCTGCCTGGTGTGGGGTGCTCCCAGGACCTCTGTAGCCCTACAAAAAAATCTGATAGCCGCCTCCTCTAGGGTACTCCTCCTACTGCCACTTTCTGTTTCCAGGGGGGGTGGAGGGACCTGCAGATCAGCCAGCCGGCTCGGCCCGGCCACCTCCTGGCTGAGACTTCCCTGTGTATGAAAAAGGGACATGGTTTTAGTTTTTGCATCATCAATCACAATCATAAATTAGTACTCCCAACTAACATCTAGTTAACATCATTGATTGGACAAGCAGAAATATTTAGAGGAATGCTATACCTGGCTCAATCTGGGCTCCTCCACATGTGGCCTGGAAGGCCCAGGTTGGGCGTCAGAAGCCTCAGCCGGGGGGGAAGGAAGCGTGGAAGGAAGACTGGAGAGTGATGACCTGGGTTCAGTCTGGCCTGCCAGAAAGTGCAGCCTGTCGTAGTACAACATCCTGGGGACATAGATGTCATCTGCTGCTCCGGATCTCTGTGAATCCAGGACTTTCTTGCGCTCCCTCAGATATGTGCTCCTCAGGCCACCAATGAAAATCTTTAAATAGGTGATGTCTGCCGTGGGGATCACCTGCTTCACAATTTCACACAATTGCTCCAGTGCTGCCTTCCTCTTTGCTTGGTTCTTGTAATGGGGGTGTTTAATCTCCCACAGACAGGGCAGCTCCCTTAGCATCTCTATGAAGACTGAAATGAAGTCCTGATCTTCCAGTACCATATCCATGTTCACTGCAAGACACAACACAAGACAAAGCCTAATGTCACACCAAACTCTCCTAATCTTGTTACAATATAGGCCTCAATCTATAGAAGCAGTATAGGCCCAAGTTTGTCTCTTACCTTCGTTCTTACGATCGCCGCGTTCAATGCTCCTTCCTCCGCTCACAGATCAAACGTAATACGCACGCGTGTTACGCTTTATATACACTGCGCATGCGTGTAACTCCGCCCGCCCCTGACGTTCTTTCTAGTGTATTCCCCGCCCCTTTTCGTTCGGCGCAGTGGGGGAAGAGCATGATGGCGGACATACAGCAGGTGCGGGCTAATTGTAGCAACGAGGAGGAGGAGGAAAGGGCGGATCCAGGCACGTCCCGATCCAGAAGGAGACGTTTTAAGGCCACAAATATGTCGTTTGGGGAGATGTTGGAGATGGTCGACATCATGAGGAAGTCCGACTATGACGGAAAATATGGGCCTTACCCCCACCCCAACATCCGAAAGGCCAAAATCATGGCGAAAGTGGTCAGGAGTCTCGAGCGGAATTTCGGGGTACGAAGGTCTAAAGATCAGCTCAGGAAGCGGTGGTCGGACCTGAAGTTGAGAGAGCCAGAGCAGTACCGAAAGATCCGGAGAGTGCTGCAAAAAAGTAAGTAGTTGTGCTGTGTTCCTATTCTTTCTGTCTTTATTACGTTCGTTCTGCTCCATATGCTTTGATTAGTTGTAACGTTTCCAAAGGTCAACTTTAATGTTCATGGACACATTATTCGTTCGTATCAAACATTTTTCTTTCGGCCTCTAGAACACCATTGTTTAGGCCATATGCATTTTCACACATTTTTGGGGGCCTACTTGGATGCCAAATATTTGTTTGTGTAGATGGGTTTGTTACTAGAATGAAATGCAAACTAGATTGTGTGTAAGGAGAGGACACTGAGCAGCTGTTTTCACATCTGGACACTGGAGCACTAGTGTGGGACACAAGAACACCATTTTTATTAGGGGGCCACACAGGTGCTCCAGTGTATACTATAGGGGGGTCTCCATCTGTGAAGCTTGTACCAAACAGGTAAAGTATTGCAGCTTGACAAAGGGCAATAAAAAATATACATCTTGGAACTCGGCTAAAATAGACAATTGTACCCCACTTCCAAGCAATGTTTCCTATTTCTATAGTTCTGCCATCAAATATCTGTGTGCTAAGTATACCATTTTTGTTTTACATAGGGGAGAAAAGACTCGGACTCCCCTCATCCCAGGAGACCAGAGACCCCCCCACTCTGGAAGAAGGGGAAATACCAACCCAAGAAGCTGAGCAGGAGGAAGAAGAAGACGTGGTGGAGATTGGCACCACAACAGGTGAGTGTCTGCGACCACAGACTCATGGCTGGTGGCAGATTTTTGAGACCTTTTTTTTTGTTCTTTATCTCTTTTTAGGTGATCGTGATGTGAGGGATCCAGAACGCTTTACATCTGAAAGTGCCCAGATACTGATAGGGGAGATCATGGGGTGTAATCTCCAATTGCAAAACATCCAGCAACAAATCAGTGATGTTATTAAAAAAAATAATAACATCATTGATGTTTTGGGGCGAATTTAAACCCCACAAAATCACCTGTTTTATCGTACCAAACTTTTTTCAATGTTTAGAAAAGCCAAATTTGGAGGATGCACACAGTGTGCCAACATGTGCTATCTGCCATCACGGGAGATCAATGGACGCGTTTTGGGGGGGCAACCCCTTCCTCAATTATAAAGTAGCTTTGAGGAAGGGCTTGCTCCCCCCAAACACGTCCCTTGATCCCCCATGATGGCAGATAGCACATGCGGACATTTGTAAATTGGTGTGCATCTTCCAAATTTGGCTTTTCCAGGGGTGATTTCCCCCCATCTGAACGCTATATCAAACCCAGTTCCTAAATACTGATGTCTGATATAGCCTTCAGGTTTTACCTAATGTGAACTTTGTAAGTTCAAGTTTTTTGGCTTTCTTGTTGGTTTTACACAGGCCTGTTTTATCTGAAATGGATATTTTGATTTTTCATAATGCTACTGCAAACATTGTTATACAACAAACATGTTGGTTTGTTTTAAAAACCTTTGGTAAATGCGCATGTGATTGTGCAGGTATAAAAAAGTGCCTTACTCAAGAATGTGTGGATTATTGTCTCAACAGTACAACACTTTTGGGGTGATGTAATTGTTGTTTTATGCACAAATGGGGGTTATTTCCTAAGGGCAAATCCTCTTTGCACTACAAGTGCAGGTTCAGTGCAGTTGCAAGTGCACTTGTAGTGAAATGTGTTTTTGCATTTAGGAAGTACCAGCCAACACTGTTTTTTATAAGGTTACCCAATCACGACATTTTCTGCACTCAACACATTTCTGTCAGGGTCAGCTAAAACAAACACAAGCAGTAAATGTCCACCAAGAATTTCTTTTGGTTGTTTTTTATTTGAAAAAGGTGTCACAGATTGTCTGGCATATTGATAGCCCCTCTACCCGCAAAGAACTCCAGGTAGTGTAACCGGACATCACGGGCATTCAGGGAGGGCAAGCCAGGACGGCCGCTTTCAAGTGCCGTCATTGTTGATGTATTTGGGATTCCGGCCTCAGGCCCAACTGAGCCAGCATAGTTGGCTGAATGTTTTCGTAGAAAATTATGGAGAACACAGCAGGCAAGTATTATATGGTTCAGTTTATACTCCGCCTCTGGCCAGCCGGTAATAAAAAACCCTCTTTTCCGGGGTGAGGGTCCTCATCGGGAATGGCCGCATCAGGTGGTCCCCCAGCGCAAATGCTTCATCAGCAACTAACACAAATGGGAGACCTTCAACATTGTCCTCTGGAGGTGGCAAGTCCAAGCTGCCATTCTGGAGACGCCTGTAGAACTCCGTCTGGGCGATCACTCCACCATCGGACATCCGGCCATTCTTCCCCACGTCCACATACAAGAAGTCGTAATTAGCCGACACCACCGCCAACATCACTATACTATTAAACCCCTTGTAATTATAATAGTACGACCCCGAGTTGGGTGGTGGGACGATGTGGACGTGTTTCCCATCAATTGCCCCTCCGCAGTTAGGAAAGTCCCACCGCTGGGCAAAGTGGGAGGCCACAGTCTGCCATTCCTGTGGCGTGGAAGGAAACTGTTGAGGAAAAAACAATAAACATTACTATTTTTTCACAGAAACCTGGCAAGCAGATTAGACACAAACATTATGGGTCAACCTCCAGATAGCATTTATTAAGGGGAATTTAACAACAACAAAGTATAAGGTACACCTATCATATTCCCCCCCCCCCTCTCATGGGCCATTTCTAACATTATAGGGGGGGGGGACTCTTGGACAGGTAACCCTCTTCACTTCATTGAGAGATGAATGCCTAAATACAGGGTATTACTTGGAACAGCCCCTCCTTAGTTACACTATTGGCAGCCCACTGGACAGGTAAGAAATTTCATAATACAAAGATATAAATACACACTGTACACATTTGAGCACATTTGGACATTCTGCTATTACCTATCAAGATCATAATAGGATACAAGAACTTTAAACAGTACCATTGGAAAGTATACAGGCAGGCCCTTGCACTACATGCTTTGGGGAATTCATCCATAAATCTGAGCACTAAAGAGGTGGGTATAGTGTGTATGGGTTTGGCAAAGTCAGCAGATAGATGATTGAGGATAGAGAATTGGGATCAGCTGACTTAGCAGTTGGGGGAGGGAGGGTTACAAAAAATTTGGGGACACCACAAAAAAAAGCCTCTGGCCCTCTGCCTGAATTTAAATCAAAAATAACATTTCAAAACATTTTATGGGGTGTTTGGGGTAAAGCACTACTATGGAGCTGATAAAATACATTGTTAAGTAACTACATGAGGTGAATATAGGGCAGGAGACACCATGCTGGGGAGGTTATTGAAGGGCAAATATGTATTAAGGACCTAAAATAATAATTACATAAAAATCCAGCATGCATGAGGACAAAGGGGACATTCACAGCATAATACAATCATGGTAATTAGGGAATGAGGAAAGAAATACAATATATTATCAAACATTCAATACAATAAAATGTGATATAAAAGGATAAAAATCTTACCTTCATATACTCCTTCTGTAGGACCTGTATGATGGCAGAACAGGTCTCTGGGATAATGATCCCCAGAGCCTGGGGGGAGTTGCCTGTCGAGAACTTGAGGTCCTGCAGGCTTCTCCCTGTGGCCAAATACCGCAAGGTAGCGACCAACCTCTGCTCCGGAGTGATGGCTTGCCTCATGCAGGTATCCTGCCTGCTGATATAGGGGGTCAGCGAAGCCAACAAACAGTGAAATACGGGGTCCGTCATCCTGAGAAAGTTCCTGAAATCATCAGGATTATTCTCACGGATCTCACGGAGCAAAGCCATATGACAGAACTGGTCACGCTGAAGCAACCAATTCTTGGTCCATGAACTCCTCCCCACCCTGTTCATGGACTGGACTTGTGTCAAGGTCAGGACCCCAACACCAAGCCCCCGCACAGCACGAACTCTACGAGGAGTACGCATACGCAACATGGCTAGAAAACGGTCGGCTGCTCAGAACGAAGTAACAGAACGCACTGAGGAACAGCAAGGCCTGTGAAGAGCAACCTGAAAAACAGCAACGAGCGGACAAGATCGCACAGAAAACTCCAATACGAACTGACTGCACGCACTGAAGAGCAGATACAAACCCACAAGCACAAACTGAACGGCAGAAAACGATCTGAAAGCCACGAGTCTGAAAGAGCGAATCGTCTCTCACCAAACTTTTACTAACACGAGATTAGCAAAAGGAGCCCAAAGGGTGCCTCGCTTGGTTCTGAACTGGCCTTTTCTAGTCTCGTCGTACGTGCTTGACGTCACCGCGTTCTTGGCGATCGGAAATTCCGACAACTTTGTGCGACCGTGTGTAGGCAAAACAAGTTTGAGCCAACATCCGTCGGAAAAAATCCGAGGATTTTGTTGTCGGAATGTCCGAACAAAGTCCGACCGTGTGTACGGGGCATAAGAGAAATAAAAGTCCAAAGGTGTACAATGGATTCTTCTTATTGTTAAAGAGTAGATGGTTAATTTATTCCTCCACCGCACCACTGTGTTATCACCAGTAAAATAATGTGCTTACCACAAGACAAGCTAGACAAGCCTGTAACCTTAACCCGGTCAGGGCCTTTAACCAATGCGGATGCCTGGATGGCGATAGTCCGCTACACCATCTGGAAGAGTCAGCTACTGCAAAAAAGCTCCATGCACACCTCCAGAGCACCGGAACACGATTACCATACAGGGGTTCCCCAAAAGGAAAGAAGTAACAACATAGCGTAATCCTGATATAGGTAATTTATTAAAAAGATAGGAAACGCACTTACATTAAAAATGAAGACAAACAGCTTAAATTGTAAAGGCTGGCCGGCTACAGCGAACACCCGTCCTACAGACGGAACACACGGGACGTCAGCACGTCAGCTCCTCCCGACGCGCGTGTAAAATAGTACCAGGAGAACCATGCCTCAATGTGAGACCAGGAAATCATCTCGCGTTCCATTCGAACATATGGAGCGTTTCCAATTCCGCCATGTTGGGCACTGGAAAGATAGATCCAAAGACAGAACGGATGTTAAAACAAGTGGGCAAATCGTAAACCGCTTTACACAGTCTACCAGGAGAGTAGATGACTATCGCCATCCAGGCATCCGCATTGGTTAAAGCCCCTGACCGGGTTAAGGTTACAGGCTTTTCTAGCTTGCCTTGTGGTAAGCACATTATTTTACTGGTGATAACACAGTGGTGCGGTGGAGGAATAAATTAGCCATCTACCCTTTAACAATAAGAAGAATCCATTGTACACCTTTGGACTTTTATTTCTCTTACACTTAGATGGACTTTTTTCTGCTCATTTACTCAGCTATTTGTTCACATTTAAATTCACGTGAATGAGGTTTATGAAACAGTTTATCATTATTGTTTATTACTAACAGTTATGTCACATATAATATTGATATTCATTTATTAATATTGCTATATATTTTTTTAGTTTATTGAGCGCTGTTATTTATTATTTTACATTTTGAACAGGTGTGTATCTCACTTATAGCAGCAGCTTTTCCTTTAGATGATAGAAGTTAATTAATTTTTGCTTGGTGTTTTGGCCAAAATTGCTTTGGCCATCTTGTTACAGCGCGGTAATTTTCCATTTTTTGGAATAAAACCTCATTGTGGACTCTTAATTGTGGTGTGGCACTCTGATTTGTACACTCAAACACCGCTTCTACAGTCCCAGGCCACTGGGCAGGTTTCTCGATTTGCTGGAGCAGCCCAACCACCGTCTGGGTTGCCCCAGTGGGATGCTACGGTACATTTTTGTCAAGTACATCATTAAGGGCCCAAGTGTATCTACCTGAGGTTCCAGCACCATCCATCCACTTCTTCAAGCATACTGTACAGTGGTCATTCCACACCAATCTGAGAGAAGAAGGGCTACATTTAGTAAAAATAAGTATAAATTCTACAACCAAATTTACTCCTCTTCAGCCTGTGGTCTTGATGTTTGTTCCAAAGATTAGACATGAAAAATTATGCTAGCTGACCAAATATTCCAGTACTCTATTTTACCACAGGACAATGCATCATCACCGATGTAAACAGAGAACATAATGGACCCAATTTCAGCAAAATTCATCATCACAGAAGTAAACTTATAGCATAACGACCTTCTCTTTGTTTTTACCCGGGTAAACAGCCTCATGTACAATCTAAAAGAACAATGTGTAATAAGTTATTAAGCATGCAAACAATTCCGACCTTTGTTATAAACGAACAGTCAGAGTGGATAAAATACATCCAAAAGACAAAGGAATCACTAAATGCATCACACAGGTCTTGCAGCTCTCTTTCAGTGGCTTGGAAACAACCACCAATACTGTGATAATGCAAAATATAGCCAAAATAACTTTACTAGACTAAAATCCAATCATTTTTAGAAGTCTACAAATATACAGTGATCATCTGTGGCCCAATACAGCGATCCTCTATTTAGAATCGAGGAGCTTGGCCAATGGTGGGGCTGCACACCAAAACAACATCCAGAGTCCAATAATTGAAAGTGGAGGGTGGAATACCCCTTTGTCAGGCCTAACATGCTGCAGGCTACGTCCTCCATGAAATGAATGTCTAGCAGGCTAACTAATATTGCACCGCATGAGCTTTTTTTTACATGAACACACAATTTTAAAAGGTAAACTAATTAATGAATATAGCAGCTCTAAAACTTTCAACAAACATTAAATAAATAAAGAATCAATAAGATTAATAATTAGCAGTGATATGGTTCATCGAAATATTGTTGTTGAAACAAACACAATCCTAGTATTAAAGATTGTCAGAAGTGAAACTGTTCTTCAATAGGAAACTAATCATGCTCAGATTCCATAAACCAAGTGTAGATAATTAATGAATAAGTGAAAGATGAATCATCCACCGCAACCAAAGTGATAACACCACACAGAATGCACGCTTACCCCAAGGCAAGCTATATGAGCCTGCAGCCAATTACCCAGCCAGGGCCTTTATCCGAGGGCAGGGGAGACCATAGCCACAGCAGGATCCTAGGGATGTGGTCAGTAAACAGCCCAGATCACCCGACTCCCGGGTTCAGATAGGTACTCAACTCCAGGTACCGTTCAGATATTCCCCAAAATAAAAAGAACTCACCATAGCATAATACTGACGGACCATCATTTATTTAAAAAGAGTACAATAACACTTACAATTTCCAAGGTTTAAAAACACAGAACAGCCGGTCGGCTAGACGAACGCCTGTCCACTTGGACTAACACGCGATAACGTCAGCATGTCAGCTACTCCCGATGTGCGTTTCGTCATATAATGACGTTGTCTGGGGCACCAGCGTGTTATATGTTTTTAAACCTTGTAAGTGTTATGCTACTCTTTTAAATTAATGATGGTACGTCAGTATTATGCTATGGTGAGTTCTTTTTATTCTGGAGAATATCTGAACGGTACCTGGAGTTGACTACCTATCTGAACGCGGGACTCGGGTGATCTGGGCTGTTTGCTGACCACATCCCTAGGATCCTGCTGTGGCTATGGTCTCCCCTTCCCTCGGATAAAGGCCCTGGCCGGGTAATTGGCTGCAGGCTCATATAGCTTGCCTTGGGGTAAGCGCGCATTCTGTGTGGTTTTATCACTTTGGTTGCGGTAGATGACTCATCTTTCACTTATTCATTAATTATCTACACTTGGTTTATGTAATCTGAGCATGATTAGTTTTCCTATTGAAGAACAGTTCCACTTCTGACAATCTTTAATACTAGGATTGTGTTTGTTTCCACAACAATATTTTGATGAACTTTTTACCATATCACTGCTGATTATTAATCTTATCGATTCTTTATTTATTTAATGTTTGTTTAAAGTTTATTGCTGCTACATTTTTTCTAATCTTTTGTGCATGTATCTCACCTTAGCAGCTGCTCTAGTTTGACTTATATTGTTCCACTAGCGCGGTATACTTTTTTTCTAATTAACGAATAACCTGAAAGCACATTTAAAAAAAAATAAAAAGCAATCTAAAATACACAAATAATCATAATATATTATACAAATTTTAGGAGCCTTGTGTAAAGATATACTGTATAAATCATTATTTAAAGGAAATTCATAAGATGATAAATATCTGAAACTGCAGTCAGGTCTATAAATATTGGGACATCGACACAATTCTAATCTTTTTGGCTCTGTACACCACCACAATGGATTTGAAATGAAACAAACAAGATGTGCTTTAACTGCAGACTTTCAGCTTTAATTTGAGGGTGTTTACATCCAAATCAGGTGAACGGTGTAGAAATTACAACAGTTTGTATATGTGCCTCCCAATTTTTAAGGGACCAAAATTAATGGGACAATTGGCTGCTCAGCTGTTCCATGGTCAGGTGGGTGCTATTCCCTCATTATCCCATTTACAAGGAGCAGATAAAAGGTTCAGAGTTAATTTCAAGTGTGCTATTTGCATTTGGAATCTGTTGCTGTCAACTCTCAATATGAAATCCAAAGAGCTGTCACTATCAGTTAAGCAATCCATCATTAGGCTGAAAAAACAAAACAAACCCATTACAGAGATAGCAAAAACATTAGGTGTGGCCAAATCAACTGTTTGGAACATCCTTAAAAAGAAAGAATGCACCGGTGAGCTCAGCAACACCAAAAGACCCGGAAGACCACGGAAAACAACTGTGGTGGATGATGGAAGAATTCTTTCCCTGGTGAAGAAAACACCCTTCACAGTTGGCCAGATCAAGAACACTCTCCAGGAGGTAGGTGTATGTGTGTCAAAGTCAACAATCAAGAGAAGACTTCACCAGAGTGAATACAGGGTGATTGAGTGAATGTGTGTAAAGGCAAGCGTACCGATACTTTGGGTAATATAGTGTATATGTGTGTGTATAAATTTGTATGTAAATATAAGGGAACGATTTTGTATATAGTTATGTAGCGGTACCCCCCTGGGTACCGCTACACCTGTCATCTGATGTCATCATGGAGGAGGGGAAGAGGACTCCAGTGGCAACCTCTGAAGCTCTGGTGAACTCCATGCCCAAGAGGGTTAAGGCAGTGCTGGAAAATAATGGTGGCCACACAAAATATTGACACTTTGTGCCCAGTCTGGACATTTTCACTTAGGGGTGTACTCACTTTTGTTGCCAGCGGTTTAGACATTAATAGCTGTGTGTTGAGTTATTTTGAGGGGACAACAAATTTACACTGTTATACAAGCTGTACACTCACTACTTTACATTGTAGCAAAGTGTCATTTCTTCAGTGTTGTCACATGAAAAGATATAATAAAATATTTACAAAAATGTGAGGGGTGTACTCACTTTTGTGAGATACTGTATAAAATGGGGGATTTACTAAAAGTGGAGCACACAGAATCTGGTGCAGCTGTGAAAGTAACCAATCGGCATCTAGGTTTTATTGTGTAAGCAGTTTTTCTCTTTTTTAAGCCATTTAATATGTTTGATTTTTATGTTTGGTAATGAGTTATGAGACATTTCACCCACTTTTTATTATAGTGTACCACAAAGCCTTCAACCTTTTGGTCTAGATGCCCCGGGTCTTTGAGGAGCCCTAAAAACGCCCCTGAAAGCACAGAGCCCTAGTGAGGATGTCACTTGGCAGAAAATAGGATAAAAAAATGAACATGGAAAGGTTTTGTTTTTCTAAATATTTTTAGCTTGTTGAGAAAGGGAAGAAAGAGGAGCCAGAAAAGGCAAAAATAATATTAAACTTCAGTTTTACCTTAGCAGTGGGAAGGTTACATCCTGGATCTTGTTTTTCTGATGTGTGTGCCCACACTAGGAGCATTTACCTTACTTCCTGTCCTGGTGCCAATAGTCAGTGAGACAGGTGATCTTTCTATTGGACATATGCAGAGCAAAGAAAAAAAAAAAAAAACACTTTATAGAGCAGGGAAGGGTTGTCGCCTGTCAGGTTGTATTGCTGCTTATTTTATTTTTATTTCTGGTACTTATAAATCTAAAGAGAAGATCCTGCTAATTTACTGTCCCAGTGACTATGGTCATCCGAACAGGAAGGGAGTAAAAATATCTTCAGCAGAGACAGACAATAAACCCCTCAGGCTGGGTTCACACTTGTGTGTATTAGATACGGGTTTCCCGGCATTCCAATTCACATGACAGGAGATTGTGACCAGCTCTCACATCTCCGGGGCGGCCGCTGAGCGCATTGCAGAAGGGTCCTGTCCATCTTTGGCTCTGTTCCAGGTCCGAATTCAGGCCTGAAATGGAGAACAGGGACGCACCGGACCCCTGCTGTGAGCCGCATCTGATTTAAGTGTGAACCCAGCCTCAGAGAGATGCTTCCCCTCTGTATTTAGAAAAATATAGGATTTTGAGTGGAGTTCCACTTTAAGAGCACTGTGTCCTTTGATTAAACCTTGTACATTGCCCATTCAAGGTAACTGGTTCAGTTTTTAGCAGGGGTAAGGAAGAAATAGTTACATTCCATACTCTTCTCTGTTGCTCTATTAAAGTGGACCTTGTACTTCAGGCAAAGTCCGCTTATTCGTAGTGGACCCCCCTTCCTTAAATGCTACATAAGGCTGGGTTCACACTGATGCAACTCAATTCGTATGACAGGAGAGTGCGACCTGCTCTCAATGGAGCCAGTTCATACAGCTCCGGAGCGGCCACGGTCCACACTGGAAAAGGGTCCTGTGCATCTTTGGCTCCATTTCAGGTGCGAAGGGGTATTTCGAGGGGTATGAATACTAATAATTTAAAGGGGTATGAATACTTTTACAAGACACTGTAGATGTGAACCTAGTCTAAAGGTCAGAATCATTAAAGCAAATACTGTGGACTGTGCATGCTTACATTGAACCACATGGTGGCAGCTATTGTTTGTGTGTATAAAGAGTTAACTGTGGAGGTAACCAACCCCAGTGATGATCACTTTTAGTCTGCTGGCACTTAGACTGTTGTCCCAAGAGCTGGAAAATCTGTCTGAAGGATGTGAATAAGGGGAACCATTGCCACAGGCCTAAATTCTCCAAAGACATTGCAATTTAAAAAAGAGACCATAACTGCTCATACAGAGCCATGGACCTACTTTGTGTCTTCTCTTAAAGGACCAAGATTATCAACCGTGTCAGAGACAGGCAAATTCAAGGTAGACTAAACAGAGATTCACCTTTCTGCCTGTCTGTGTCAGATTTGCTGCCATATTTTTGGGGTATCCTGTATGTATAACTTTCTTTCCCAAAGATGAAGTCAGCAATAAAAAAAAAATGGGTGAAAGTGACTGGCGCCCAATTTACTTTATACCAAGGATACTGACCTGAAGGTGGTACTAGGGAATGCCTGATATACCATTTTGAGTGTAAAAATCGGAGCGTCCCACAATGTCCAAAATGAGGTTTTATTCCAAACAGGCGCTATAGTCAATGCATTTTGGGGGCTGCACATTTTGTTATGGGATAATGTAGGGAAGGGCATGGGAGAGGGTTGGGGAAGCGAACATGGCGCTGTGATATTTGATTTTCTGGGCTTTTGATACTGCATTATGATCTTTTATATTTCTTTTTTTTTTTTTTTTTTTTTGAATTTCAAAAGTGAAGTTTATTAAGTAATTGAAGGATTACATCAATCATGAGAAAAAAAAAAAATACATTGCTCTCGAGTACAAATTATAAAAGTGGAACAGCAGTTATAAAAGATGTCAACAGTAAATTTTGGGTAAATATAGGCTTGTAACATAGCTAAATACGTTGCCATGGGCGTTGGGAGTCTCGGTATCAGAGCCCCTTCTGGGAGCTAACTGCTCCGATGAACCGGGTCTCCCTGAACCCATCTCGCCACTAACATGTGGATAAACTTCAAAAATACAGATACACAACTACAGAATCCGGAAAAATTATAATAAGGAGAAAATTGAAGGGAGCTTGTAACTCTATAACAATTGAATACCATGTCAGTAACGCATTTATATAATCATTACTGTAAGAGAAAAAAAAGAAAGAGAAACCAGCTGGTCCGTCTATCTCTCAGGGTGGGTTAAATTTTGGTTGGATGATCTAGTCCAAATCATGTTATGCTTGGGGGTTATAGGGGTATTACTTTTAATAAACTGCCCTGAGGCTAGTAGCCAAGGTAATTGAAAGTACTGAGAGCCTAGGGAACCAGTATTGAACTGTAAAGAGAGCAGAAGAGAGAAAGGGGGGAAAGGAAGAAATAAGGAGAGACAGAGGGGAAAGAGAAGGTGAAAGAATTAGTTGATTGTCAGGAATGATGGGAAGGAAGTGCACAGGAGACCTCTAAGAGGGGGAGACTGAGAGCCCCTCGACTCGGAACCAGTCTTGTGTACTATCAATCACACATACAGAGGGTGTCCCACTAGAGTTGCCCAGGGTTCCCAAATAGTTTTGAATTTGTCTAGGGTGTCTAGGATAGTGTTGGAAATTTTTTCTTGCAGCATGATCCAAGTAATTTTTTGTTTGGCTAACCGAATGGACACTTTCGGTGATTTCCAGGCCCTGGTGATGGTCATTTTGGCCCCCACTAGAATAAACTGGATCAGCTTCTGTGTATGTTTGGGAATTTTAGGTATGTGACCGTTAAGCAGTGCAATAGTTGGATCTTGTTTCAGAGTACAACCGCAAGTTCTGCGGATAAGGGAGAAGATTTTGTTCCAATACATTCTGATTTTAGGGCATTCCCATAGTATGTGTAAAAGAGTCCCCACATGACCGCATCCTCTGAAGCAAAGAGGTGACGTTTGCGGATAGAGTTTGGCAAGACGTGACGGTACCAGATACCAGCGTGTAAGAACTTTCAGCCCTGCTTCGCTAATTGAAGTATAAAAGGAGCGGGCAAAATTAATATGCCACTTATCCAGGTCCCAGCTGAAGTCAAGATCTCGCTCCCAGCTTGTCATGTATGCTGCTTTTTCCGTGGGTTCCGCCAGGGATGAGTATATGAGAGAGATACCACCTTTGGTGTCTGAGGCTGAGGCACACCGTTGTTCATAAGGCGTTACCAAAAGATGGTTTTCATTGTTCTTCCATACCCGATTCAAAAAATGTGAGAGTTGAAAGAACCTAAATTTTTCGGCTGAAGGCATTTCAAGTTTGGAAATACAATATGCTAGAGTAAGGGGACCATTGGAGTTGAAGAATTGACCAATTCTATAAAGGCCCTTGTCAAGCCACCATTTAAAGGCTCTAATCTCTAGGCCAGGTGGGAAATTATGATTTCTGAAGATATGTGCCAGGGGGTGCCATGTGGAGATGAGGGGATCTTTTATATTTCTTATTGAATACATTTATGATGTGGTAGCTTCTAGTTGGTGTTTCTGTCCACATTTCCCACCATTATTGTTTTGTATATTTTTAGCACCGGAATCATCAATTTTGTGTGCTCCCAAGCTTTATAGATTGACTGCACATTGTCCCCTTCATCATGGCTTAAAATCAACAGTATTCTTTAGTAGAGATTCAAACTGAAAGTTTTGGAAGCACTACACTTCATCCCCAACTGTTTGGAATAAAACCTCATTGTGGACTGTTAATTGTGGTGTGGCATTTGTACACTCAAACACCACTTCTACAGTCCCAGGCCACTGGGCAGGTTTCTTGATTTGCTGGAGCAGCCCAACCATTGTCTGGGTTGCCCCAGTGGGATGCTACGGTACATTTTTGTCAAGTACATCATTTAGGGCCCAAGTGTATCTACCTGAGGTTCCAGCACCATCCATCCACTTCTTCAAGCATACTGTACAGTGGTCAGTCCACACCAATCTGAGAGAAGAAGGGCTACATTTAGTATAAATAAGTATAAATTCTACAACCAAATTTACTCCTCTTCAGCCTGTGGCCTTGGTGTTTGTTCCAAAGATTAGACATGAAAAATTATGCTAGCTGACCAAATATTCCAGTACTCTATTTTGCCACAGGACAATACATCATCACCGATGTAAACAGAGAACATAATAGACCCAATTTCAGCAAAATTCATCATCACAGAAGTAAACTTATAGCATAACGACCTTTTCTTTGTTTTAACCCGGATAAACAGCCTCATGTACAATCTAAAAGAACAATGCGTAATAAGTTATTAAGCGTGCAAACAATTGTGACCTTTGTTATAAACTAACAGTCAGAGTGGATAAATACATCCAAAAGACAAAGGGATCAGTTAATGCATCACACAGGTCTTGCAGTTCACAACTGTATGTAAGTGTAGCACCCTCTACCTAGGTAGGTGCTAGAGGATAGGATTTTTGTAGTACAGGCAACTTTAGGCAGGCCTAGCTGAATGCTAGGCCTGTTTGTTTTGATCTGTGTGGGCTGGGAGTGGCTGAGAGTAGCAGCTGTGACTCACAGACAGCATCACTCACCTCCCTCTTTCTTCTGGAGGATTCTAGAAGAAGAGGAGGGGTGGAGCTGTCTGGGATGTCTCAGGGAGCCCTGACCAATCCCCAATTAGGATTGGCAGGGGGCAGGCCTCCTTGAAATACCCAGGGTCAACCCAGCTGGGGATGAGTTGTTGGGTTGAAGAATTGAGGATGGAGTACTAGGCTGTCGGAGCCTTTGAGGGAGCTCCGAATGGAGTCCTTCAAGAACTCATGAAGGATCCAAACAGGAGGCACAGAGAGTCAGAGAGGACAGTAGGAGCTAGTACTGCCAGGCAAGTCTTCAGGAGGGATCCACCAGTTGCAGCCAGGAGGGCTGGTGAGTGACATGGACTGAGAGGAAACAGGCAGAGCTGGGAGTGGAGCCAGTGAGGATTGCAATGTCACAGGCAGTGAAGTCAGGCAGCTGCAGCCAGGAGGGCTGGCAGGGCCTGAAGAGGGCTGACTGGGAGCAGTAGTCCACCTAGGTGTTAGAAACCATGAAATCAGGCCGAGACAGAAGTACAGTTAAATCCCACTTGTTTAATAATAAAAGTAAAAAGAACAAACATAGTCAAAACATAGCCAAAATTCAGTAACCGGAAGGGATAGTCAGCCAAGCCAGAAGTCAGGGATCAATGTAGTGGAACGGCAAGCAGGATCTGGAGCCAGAAGGGATGTCAGCAAAGAAAGTCTTAAACAGGATCGCAGGAGAGTTTCTGTGATGTTGACCAAGGCGAAGGCAGAGCTCCTCTGGACTGAACGGCTTAAGGAGGCAGGACTGACGAGCAGGGTATCATCAACAGCTGAGTAACTGTGGAGAGATAGGAGCTGGCAATTAGCCGACAGCTGAGCGGCCAGCTCAGAGAAGGAAGGGCTGAGCCCAGCACTGACACTAGGACAGCTAGCACTAAAGACTTCCTATTTCTATTTTTGCTACATTAAAGGGGCCCGCAGTCCCTGCCTAAAAAGGGCAAGTTGCTTAGGTCTGGCTGAGCCAGTGTCAGGCCTAAACATGTGCTAGCTGTGCCTGAGAAGTAAGTGATGTGCTGGAGAGAGAGAGAGAGAGAGAGAGAGTAACAGTCTGCAAGCAAGTAATGTGCTGGAGGAGACTGGAGTAACCAAATGTATATAGTCGTCCCAACTTATTGCTGTACAGTCAGTCAATTGTTCATTCCACTGAGCATCCCATAAATTCCTTTACCCATCCAAGTTAAATTCCCTCAATAAAGTACCAAAAACAAACATATGAACTGTTCATTGTTTCCAAGGTATTGGAAAGTGAATGCCGGGCTAGGCAGGGTGACAGGTGGGCCACATCACTTAGCAGCCCCCAGGGGGGCAACGCTACATAAGTATATACCAAATCTTTCCCTTATATTCACATAGAAATTCATACACACACATACATATACACTATAATACCAAAAGTATCAGTACACTTGCCTTTACACACACATGAAATTTATTGGCATCCCAGTCTTAGTCCATAGGGTTCAATATTGAGTTGGCCTGCCCTTTGCAACTATAACAGCTTCAACTCTTCTGGGAAAGTTGTCCACAAGGTTTAGGAGTGTGTCTATGGGAATGTTTGACCAATCTTCAAGAAGCGCATTTGTGAGGTTAGGCATTGATGTTGGACGAGAAGGCCTGGCTTGCAGTCTTCACTCTAATTCATCCCAAAGGTGTTCTATCTGGTTGACGTCAGGTATCTGTGCAGGCCAGTCAAGTTCCGCCACCCCAAACTCGCTCATCCATGTCTTTATGGACCTTGCTTTGTGCACTAGTGCGCAGTCATGTTGGAACAGGAAGGGGCCACTCCCAAATTGCTCCCACAAAGTCGAAAGCATGAAATTGTCTAAAATGTCTTGGAATGCTGACGCCTTAAAGGCCCATACACACGGTCAGAAAATCTAAAGTTTAAATTTTGTCCGATGAACGATCTGCCGATTTTCTGATCGTTAGTATGCTGCTTTTGACAGCCGATTTACGAATTTTCATCAGACAAAAACTGGATGTGCAGGCTCCAAAATTTTTGTCTGATGTGACTACAACGTCCGATTTTCTTTTTTTTTTCTTTTCTTTTTTTTTTTTTTTTTATAAATTCTTTATTTTTTTCACAAAGATAGTTTAACAGCAATATATATGAATATCAGTACATCATACCCTCGGTTTAACAACTACCCTCTTCACAACAGACATTAAAAGGAGTTATATTATCTACCGAATGGTTTGTCGTTTATTCACATATCTTTAATGAACTGATAAGAAGCCGCTTTATTCTACCCTTGTTTTTTTTCCCTACGCAGGAGCAACCCTAATTGTCCTCCACATAAGAGATCCACCAAAACTGCCAAAAATTAAAAAAAAAAAAAAGATATATTAAAAAAAAAAAAGAAAGAAAGTACTGGACTCTGCCCCTCCATATCATCCTCTTTTCCCCTTTCCCCCGCCCACCCAACCACACCCCTCCCTGCATCCCTCAAAATCACTTATTACAAGATTTATAGCTTTTATTTAGGGATTTTTTTCTCTATATATAATATAGTAATATAGGGAGTCCAGGCCTTCCGGTATTTGTCCTCATGCTCTCTGAACATCATAGTAAGATTTTCCATTTGCTGAATTTCTGTTATTCTGCCAAGCCACTGTGATCTAGTTGGGAATGCAGTACTTTTCCAGAGAATCCAGGCTTTTGCTGCAGTCAGCAAATGCCTCAAAAGTGAGTTTTTGTATTTTTCAATAGATATCGGGATATCCAGCAGCAAATAAGCTGCTGGATTTTCCCCAAGAGACACTTCTGTAATTTATTTAATTGTTTCAGAGACCATCTTCCGAAATTCTTTCAGTCCAGGGCATTCCCAGAATATGTGCATCATAGTGCCCTCTGCACCCTGACATCGCCAGCAAAGGTTAGATATTTGTGGATATATCCAGGTTCAGTACCGACGGGCTTCTGTACCATCTAGTCAGTATTTTATACCCCTTTCTTGGTATTTAGTTGCCATTGAGGCCTTATGCGTGAATCTAAAGATCTTGTTTTTCTGTATTTCAGAAAAGGGTACCCCCAGGTCTCTTTCCCATGGTTGTAAAAAGGCGAATTCTTGTGGGGCTTTCAACTCAACCAACAGGGAGTACATAACTAAGACTGAGTGTTTCAGTGGCTCCCCCTTTAAGCATATCTGCTCAAATTTAGATGGTGTACATACTATTGACAGTTGTGTTGTTAATAATCAGAGAAAAACCTTAAGCTGTGTTCGCCTAAATGGGTCTAGCTCCCCTGAGAACTCTCTTTCAATCCCCCCTAGTCATCACGTGATTATCTATCAAGAAATGTTGAAGTCTGCTAACTCCTCGTCGCCTTAAATTTTTAAACTCTCTATCAGTCCTGGTTCAAAACTCGGGGTACCTAGGATTGAGATCATGGGGCTTGGATATATCAACACCTCCGTTCTCTTAAATATCTTTTTAACTGATCAAAGAGTAGCACCTACTGTAGGGTGTCTCGTCACAACCTGAGGTATCTCTGCATTCAAGAGCCATGCTATCCCCTCCAAGGGTATGGTGGTCACTGCTTGTTCCATACATATCCATGGCTTATCCTTTTGGTGTGTACACCAATCCATTACACGTGCAAGTGTGGTGCTTCATAGTAGCAAACTGGGTCGGGGAATCCAACCCCTCCTCTTTCTTTTGGTAGAGTTAAAATGTCCCTGCACACTCTCGCTGGTTTTCCCACCCATATGAACCTCGCAAACCTTGCTCTCAGATCTCTCAGAAAACCTGGGGAGATCTTGATCAGTAGGGTCTGGAACAGATATGGCAGTCTTGGCATAACGTTCATTTTTTTAATGTTAATTCTACCAAACCACGTGAAGACTACCTTGTCCCACCGCTGAAAATCTGATTTAATCTGTTGTGCCAATGGTGCAAAATTGAGTTCAAAGACTCTGTTTAACTTGTTTGGTATTTTAGTTCATAAGTGACATATATGGGAGTCTGTCCATCTAAAAGAAAAATGGGCGGATAACTAATTTTGTAAAACAGTGTTTACTTCTACACTCGTTGCTTTTGATTTACTGTAGTTTACCTTAAAATTGGACATCCCTCCATATTCACGCATTTCCGATATTAAGGATGGGAGCGATATAACTGGAGAGGTTATGAAAAATAACAAATCATCTGCATATGCCACAAACTTATGTTCTTTTCCCTTAATTAAGATGCCCCTGATATCTGGGTTAGCCCATATAGTTCTTAAAAAGGGTTCCAGTGTGAGGATGAAGATAATAGACGAGAGTGGACATCCCTGCCGCATTCCATTGCATATAGAAAAAGGCTCCGACATTATATTGTTTATTTTGACCCTTGCTTTCGGGCAAGAGTATAAACTTGTAAATCAATTCAGCATTCCACTTCCCAATCCTATATGTTGCAATGTGGTTCTCAGGAATGTCCAATCTACTCTATCAAATGCTTTTTATGCATCTTCAGAGATAAGCACTAAAGGTTTCTGATGACATTGAGCGAAATGTATAGCACTTAGAACCCTTTGCGTGTTTTCTCTGCCTTCTCTAGCAGGGGTAAACCCCACTTGATCAGGATGTATTAGGGCAGCAATATACATCAGTAATCTAGTGGCGAGTATTTTCGTTAGAATCTTAAGATCCACGTTTAACAACGAGATTGGTCGATAACTAGAACATTGTGATGGATCTTTTCCCTCCTTAGGGATTACTGTAATGTGAGCCATTAATGTCTCTACAGGCATCCTTTGTCCCACCCGTATCGAGTTAAACACAGCTAAAAATTCCGGTGCCAATTTTTCGAACAAAAGTCTTATAATAGAGTAGGGTATACCCATCAGGTCCTGGAGCCTTACCTGCTTTTAATGATTTAAAGGCTTCTGTGAATTCCTCTATTGTAGTTGGCCCATCTATATCCCCCTGCTCCCTCTTCAGGTATCTTAGGCATTCCTGATGCCAATATATATTCCTTTGCCGCCTCCCCTCTATTAGATATCATCACAGCAGATGCTTGACTCTCTATCTGATGTAGACTAGTATAATAGTCTCTAAATTCTTTCTCAATTGCCTGTGAGGAGCAAACTAATACATCTCCAGGAGTTTTAATACGATCAATATAATTCCGTGCTCTCGTCTCTCTGAGCGCATTTGCCATCATCCTGCTTGGCTTGTTCCCATATTCATAGAATTCTCGCCTACACCGAGCTAGTTTAGCTTTTGCTTTAATTATTAATAACAAATTTAAATCATTGCGTAAATGCACTAATTTCTCCTCGATCTGCTGCGTCAAGGATTTCTTGTGTGCCAATTCAAGTACACGGATTTCTCCGAGTAAGGAATCAAGCTTTGCGCCCAGAGAATGTTTCCTATGTGCTCCTAAGGATATAAGAACTCCTCTCATATAGCATTTATGCGCTTCCCATATACATAGTGGGGTTGTTTCCTCTGATTTGTTATTCATGAAAAAGGATTCTAATTCCTGGGCTATTTGTCTCTCATATTCTGGTTCCTTCAGGAGTGTCTCATTAACCTTCCAATACCATTCCCGAGGACCTCGGTCTCCCCACACTATGACACAATTAGTCAGTGCATGGTCCAATAGTGTAAATGAGCCTATGGAGGCCTCCAATATACACGACAGGGCATTCTGAGATATGAAGACATCATCAATTCTGGTATATGTCTTATGTTTTGCTGAAAAAAATGTGTAATCCCTGTCATGTACATTGAGAGTTCTCCAACTGTCCACCAATTGCAAATCTTGTAGCAGTCTCTTTGCTCTGCACAATTTTGCATAGGATATATGTGAGGCCCCCTTTGAGACATCGAGAGTAGAATCTAATGCTATATTCATATCCCCTCCCACCATCAGAAGCCCTTCTTTATTTTGATGTACTACATTTAAATATGTCTCCAGGGCTACGACTTGATCCTCATTTGGTAAATATAAGTTGACTAAGATGACCTTTTGTTCACCCAGAAATTCCTTTACAATAAGAAGACGTCCTGCATCATCCACAATTATTTTAGATTCTTTCCATGGTATCTGTTTTGCGAGGATAATTGATACTCCATTTGCTTTTGTGGTCTGAGAGGCACTATGGTACACTGTGGGAAATCTCTGATTTCCCAACTTTGGGATTCTACCCTTTTTAAAATGTGTCTCTTGTAAGAAAATAATCTGAGATTTGAGTCTCCCCAGTTCCGCTAGTAATCTTGTATGTTTTTCTGGACTGTTTAACCCCTTCACATTATAAGAAGTCAAAGTTATCTTGGTCATCCTGATACTCTTAATATTTAATTCCTACAAACTACCAACGCAGAGGGTATCCGGCAAGGGGGGAGGGGGTGGGGGGTAGTGGGGAGGAGGCAGATAACAGCACAACAAAAAAAGAACAAAAAAAAAAAAATTTCCCTTAGGTTTGGCTAAATGTCCAATACCCCAAGTATTATATCGCCTCCGACTTTCCTCCATTTGGAGGAGAGGCGTTAAAAATGGGGAAAGTGGTTAAACAAGGCAGAAGAGCTACGCTGCAGTATCTATTCACGTGCACCCTATCATCCGCCTATACGTCCTCATAACGATATCAACATTTTATTGCTTCCATCTCGCATTTCACATTTCTTGATATGCCTGTCCCTAAGAAGTTCCCTAGGAAGCTCCCGTTAGAGACACAAAATCATAACCCTCTATTTTACTCCTTTCTCAAAGCCCTTATATAAGTTTCCCCATGAACCACAGTAAATATTTATTATTCCTTAATAATTCCTTATTATAAATCATTCCACCAGTTCATATCATATTCTTACATATAAACTCTTATGGTACTAATTCCAAAAAAGAAACAAAAATTAAAAAAAAACAAGAAAAAAAAACAACCCTTTACCTTCTGCTAATTAATATATCAGTAATGGGGCCTGGTCAAGCATCCTATTCCCCACTGCTCTCTTGTCTGGTTCCCTTAAATATCAGTTTCCTTCTCTTACTAAATTACCTAGGGGCATTACTCTACCAGAGGCGTAGAGGAAAGGTTTCCCGGTTATTTTATACCAAATACCAGGCCTAATTACCCAGATCCATTCACATTTTACTCCCCAAAGTCAGTGGTATGGCACCTCTCAATTACCCCCTAATGCCTATAATGTCAAAAATTGTACTATAGTCTTAATTTTCCCCATTGGTGTGTTTCTTTTTTTTCCTTTTTAAACACATAAAAAAACAAAACAAAAAAAACAAAAAAACAAAAACAAAAAACTTATCCATATCCCCACATACTACTCCACATAAAAACCAAATGGATACCACGCTCAAATAGTTTTGCATCAAAACAAACATCTACCCCTATATAAGACATCTGTTATTCATATCACATAAACATATTATATTTCTAACTAATGGATGAAAAAAAAAACATAAAAAATATATATAGATTCTAAAGTATAATTGTATTTTATGTGATAATTAACTGTAACTGTAATTAGTCCCATATCCTATCCCAGTGAGGAAAAAAAAAAAAAAGACTGGTGTACTTATTATGTGTCTCCTCCTATATATCCACTTCTCTCCATCCCCCTCTTCCCCTCCACCCACCCTTATGTACCCCTCCTGACTGTGCATCGTAACCTGCAAAATCTGGGCCTCATCCCCTCATTAATGAGCACCTCCCTTCAAACAGATTAAGGTCACCTCCTATTCCCCCCTACAAGGGTGTAATTCCACGGGGGAGGAAGAAAAAAATAAATAAAACAAAGTTCACACTAAAACCATTCGTATGTACATACCCCCTCCCGCCTCTACAAGTTGATCAACCTGTCCACTAATGACCCCTTTGGTCATATACCTCTGATTAAAAAAAAAAATCCTCTTTTCCTTTTTCTCTTTCTCTTCCCTCTCCATTCTCTTTCCTTTCCCTTTCTTCTTCCTTCTCCCCTCCTCTTTTTCCTCTCCTCTTCATGAGGGTTGGGGAGTGAGAGGACCACAGCATCAAACATCACGAAGAAAAAGAAAAAAAAAAAAATTCTATTTACTACATTCTTTCACCTTACTTAACAAAAAAAAAAAAAAAAAAACCCAAAGGGGGTCCACCTAAATAAAAAAAAAATGTAAGTCTTTTTTTTTTTTCATCCTGAAATCCTTGGAATAACTACTGTTATAATTCTTTAACTCCTGATTCTTGCGGTGGGTAACAAGTATGTATATGCTGCCTATTTTCCTGAATCATGTCTCCTTCTCTCCTGATGCCACTGTTGTTGTTGGGGGGAGCATTCCGTTAATACTGGCAATTCTGTCCAATTCGGGACCTCAATGGCCTCCGCCCCCAGAGAATAAAAGAGATCAGGAAGTTGAGCAGGGTCCCGTAGATTGAAGCTGCGCCCCCCTTTTTGACAATAACTGCCAGTGGATATCCCCATCTGTATGTGGCACCTTTAGAAAGTAGATAATCCAGTAAGGGCTTTAACATGCGCCGCCTGTACTTGGTTTGCCTACATAGGTCGGGGTATATTTGTATTTCCCTCCCCTCATATGCCAACGGTCCCTCTCGCCATGCGGTCCTGAGTATGTCTTCTTTTACCCTGAAAAAATGCACCCTGCACGAAACATCCCGTGGGTCATTCTGAGCCGGGTTATTAATAGTGGGGACTTTGTGCACTCGGTCCAGCTCAATTAGGGTATTAGGAGGGTTCTTCAATATCTGATTTAGAATAGACACCACTGTATCTCTTAAGGCAATCCCCTCGATCCCTTCTGGTACCCCTTTAATCCGAATATTATTCCTCCTACTCCCGTTCTCGGATTCCTCTGGCAGTTACCTGTATCGGTATAGGAGATTGCGCCTCCCTTGTACCACCCTGTATCCTGGTCCTTGGCATCTGTAGCGTGGATACGTTTGGCGCCTGTAATGAAACTTCCGATTGAGTCTCTCTTACTGAGATCATGCTGGCACTGGTGTCCGGAGGCTGTGTCATATCCCTTCTTACCATGAGGTATCGGGTAATATACGAGTGGCTGGGAGTGTACGGCACTCCTGTGGTCTTTCCCCGCCTCGACATGAGCTGTATGAGGTCTCTGAAGTGTTTGCCGGTCTACTGGAGGGTGCACTGTGATGCCACTCCAGCGTTCTCACTCCGCCATACTAGACCACTCCCCCTGTAAAGCGGAAGTCACAATGTCAGCCTCCGATTTTCTTTTCATTAGTACAGTTTTCTGCCAAAATAAAATCTGGAGAGCAAGACTAGGCATGCTCATAAATGAATGAACACATACAAAACAATTCAACACATTACATCTCTTCTGACATTGAATTCTGTTGTCAGAAAATTTTCTGATGGTGAGTAGCCTCTTTGCTTTCGATTTGAGACTAGCATCCAACAAAAAACTGATGAAAATTTGTCCAATAATCTGACTGTGTGTACAAGTTCCCTTCACTAGAACCAAGTGGCCAAGCCCAACCCCGGAAAAACAACCCCACACCATAACCCCCTTCCACCAAATGATTTGGACCACTGCACAAAGCAAGGTCTATAAAGACGTGGATGAACGAGTTGGGGTGGAGGAACTTGACTGACCTGCACAGAGTCCTGACCTCAACCCGATAGAACACCTTTGGGATGAAATAGAGCGGAGAATGCAAGCCAGGCCTTCTCGTCCAACATCAGTGCCTGACCACACGAATGCGCTTCTGGAAGGTTGGTCAAACATTCCCATAGACACACTCCTAAACATTGTGGACAGCCTTCCTAGAAGAGTTGAAGCTGTTACAGCTGGAAAGGGTGGGCCAACTCAATATTGAACCCCACAGACTAAGACTGTGATGGCATTAAAGTTCATGTGCGTGTAAAGGCAGGCATCCTAATACTTTGGTAATATAGTGTGTGCGTGTACATATAAAATGGGGGAATTACTAAGGGTGGAGCACACAGAATCTGGTGCAGCTGTGATAGTAACCAGCATCTATGTTTTATTGTTTAAGCTGAAGTTAGAAGCTGATTGGTTGATTGGCACAGCTGCACCAGATTCCGTGTGCTCCACTTTTAGCAAATGCCCGCCTATTGAATTAATGAGTTTAGGTAAAGCTAACTACTATACTGATCCAACCATAAAGATATTCCTAAGGTGCTATAAGTTGCAATATGAGATGACTGCCCCTAGGTGGCAACATCTTTTAAGTGTTTTCTTCAATCACAAAGTATCTGTAAAACGATACTATTTCAGACATGCAAAGTATCTACTAACTAGAAACAATATTGCCAAAGGAATTTATATGATAAAAAAACAAAATACCTTCTTATTGTTAAATGCATATATGGTAGACATAAGGAACACAAATAAAACTAGCATTTTTATTCTCCAAATAGCAGGATCATTAACCACTTGCCGACCGCTGCACGCCGATATACGTTGGCACAATGACAGCGGTGGGCATACCTGTATGTCACGTTTAAGAGCCGGGGATGGTGACCGGATGTGGGAGTGAGAGGGTGTGTGAGATCTCCTCTCCCTCCGCTCTGACCAGCTAAGCCAAGGGCTGAGGAGACTACTGGTGTGTGCAGCAGTACAAGCGGCAGTGTAAGCAGCGGCGTTTGGCCAACTACAGCACTACAGCACTATTGAGCAGATCGCTCCCTGGCACAGACGCGGTGGACGGAGCAGAGGTGGGGTGTGAGAGACCCCTGTGGCGTGCCGGCGGCCGGGTAAAGGGATGCTCCGGCGGCGGCTATAGCAGCACCAGCAGTGGCGGCGTCAGTGAGTGTGGCGGTGGAGAGCCAGGAAGATGGAGCTATAGGGGTGGCGTGAGAGGCCCCCCCTGGGTTATCAGCAGCAACCAAATCTGGTCGAACACAGTAGCAGCAGCGGGGCAATGAACAAAGCAAGCTATCAGAATTAACATCGCAACGCTGGGAACCTGGAGAGCTGCTAAGGAGACCCCAGACATAGGTGAAAACTTTCCTACTTTTCTTTTTATATAATATGTTTGTGGCGGATGACTTTTTTTTTCCTGGTTCCTGGTTAAAGAGCTGGCCTGTGAGTTGGCCTTTGATTGATTGATTCCTGAAGAAACCTAATTGAGTCTGTAATGTGAAACCTGGGTTAACTAGAAACATGCTGCCTTATTATTTTTTGAGCTTATTTACCCTATTGAAGTAATATCTTACACAAAGGAAATTAGCAACCCCAGTCCGAAGTGGGAGACGGACGGGGGTACTGGCGTATGAGGTTTCACCTTTTTGTTTCTCAAAACAATAAAAGAACCAGTGGAACTGTGTGATGTAAGCTGCTTATCATAAACATCAGCTGCAAGTGAAACGGCGTTGCACAAGTACTTGTTCATTGTCCCAAGAGTCACTGATCTGACGTTGGCAGAGTTATATGGAGGACTATCTTTGTGATACCTCTTTTTTCTTTTTTTCTATGCAAAACTAGTAGTCCGGGACTGTAACAATTTTATATCTCAATTTGCTAAAAGGAAAAGAAATTTTTTTTTTTCTTTCTTTTTTTTTTTTTTTTTTCTTCTCCTTTTTTCCTTTTTTTTCTCCTTTCCTACCCCCCCCCCTCCTCCCCCTTTTTTTTTTTTTTTTTTTTTTTTTTTTTTTTTTTCTCCTACCCCCTCATGGCATAATAGCATGGCTGGGAAGCGGGCAGCAGAGGAAAAATTAAACCAGCACCAGCTACAAAATCAGCCGCATCAAGCAGGAGGTCAGGTTACACGCTCGGCTAGAAACCAGACAAACCAAGCGAAAGTCGCAGCAGCAGCTGCAGTAGCGGCAGTAACAAAATTAGAGCGTTTTTCCAGGACATCCCTATCACCAGTAAAATCCCAACAGCTAACCCAAGCGAGTACCCAGGCGAGTAGGAAAAGTCACAGCCAAAGCAGCGGGCCAATATTGGCCGCAACAAGCCCACTTGCAGTGCCCTCAATAAGTCATGGAATAGGAAAATCTCCCCCTATAAGCGGTGACACAGATCCTAAAAGGCTACCCAATACAACTGAGCCCGGGATGGAGAGTGGCCAAAGTGGAGGAGCGGAAGAGCCAACAATGAGGGACCTCATGTATGCGATTACTGCATGTAAGGAATCAATTTTTGGTTTGGGTGCTCAGCTAAAAAGCATAAGAGAAGAACTGATTGTGCTGGGTAGTAGTTTGAAAGAAACGGAGGGAAGAACAACAGCCCTAGAGGACAGATTAAGCCTGGTGGAAGATATACTATCTCCGCTCAGACAAGATATGACTGACATGAAAAAACGCATAGAAAATCAATCCGCCAAAATAGATGAACTAGAAAATAGAAATCGAAGAAACAACATAAGAGTAATAGGCATGCCGGAACGGAGCGAGGGACCTGACCCTATTGAATTTTTGGAGGGATGGATCAAGGAGACATTTGGGGCTGCATCCTTTTCTCCTTTTTTTGGCATCGAACGCGCCCATCGAATCCCCTCCAAATCTCGGCAGGGCAAGGAGTACCCAAGACCTATAATTATGAAAATGTTCAACTTTAGAGATAAGGTGTCTTTGCTTCGGAAAGCGAGAGAAATGAGAGAAGTCTTGTATAGGGGAGCGCGAATTTCACTATATCAAGACTTCTCCCCAGACCTGCAAAAGCTCAGGGCGGCATACATGCCAATTAAACGTGTGCTTCAGCAAAAAAAGATGGATTATGCACTACTGTACCCCGCCCGCATGAGAATAACCACCAGGAATGGGACATTCTTCTTTGATTCTCCCCGCAAAGTGGAAGACTGGCTGGAGAATGCAGAGAGAACAACACGGAATGAAGGAGAGGAGAGATTAGAGACTGATTAGATTATGGACCCTTTTTTTTTTTTTTTTTTTTTTTTTTTTTTTTTTTTTTTTTCCCGTCCTTATGTGGTATTAGGGAGGGGGGAGAGAAGAGGGTAGGGTGATACAATGAGTAATACACTAAAGAACTAAGTAGGCGATGTGTTGCAGGTAGAAGTTGAGAAAGAAGTATAGGGATAGACCATAAAGTAGTAAAGGTTAATATACACTTACTTAATTCACTGGATTGACACGACAGATTATCTCTTATCCGAACATAAAAAATTAAAAACACATGAACAGCACTAATAAGGTTGAAGGAATAGGATTATAATTTAGCACTAGTTGGACATTCACTTTTTAGAATACTTTGAGCTGCCACGATAAACAATTTTTTCCACAAGTATAATTATTTAGAACACTTGAATAACACTAATATGGTCAGGGAGGGGGGGAGGGGGTGGGATAGGGACCCCTGGGTTAAAGGGGTATTGTAAATGTGTGGCACTGGCAAGGTATGCCAGTGTAGTATGGGGAATGAGAGTAAGTGGGAGGCTCGGAACACAGCCCCTAGGGTAGGCCCAGCTGGGCGGGGAGGGAAGGAAGGAGGTGGGTGGGAGAGGGGGTGGGGGAGACAGGAGGGAAAGAACTGGGAGGGGGGGTGGAGCGGGGTGGGGGGCGGGGGAGGATGGGGAGGGGTGGGTGGAAAAGTCACAACTCAAATAATTAATGAAAAACACCACAAACATAAAACCATATACAAATCCCTCCTACGCTCCACCAAGGATGGTAAGGGGATTAGGAGGAATGCTGACTGTTATGTATTACTCACTGAGGGGATACAAGGGGCAGGTAAAATTCTGAGGGACAATTGTATTCTTATTCCCTGCTCACGTTGTTGTCTTTTGCTATATAGTTATTTGAATTGGTATGATCCCCTATATGAGTAAAGATATTGGGAAAAGGAAAGACCTACTCTTGATGACATGGAATGTGAGAGGGTTGGGGGATAGCGACAAGAGAAGGGCAATGTTTAGATATTTTGATATAATGAAACCTCAGATAATCTGTTTACAGGAAACACACTTGTGTTCCAACTCTGTCCACCTGCTGCGCTCAAGGAGATACCCGACTCAGTTTCACTCCATGCACACTTCACATTCAAGAGGAGTCAGTATAGTGATCTCCTCGGGTGTCTCCTTTGAGTGCATGGAACAGAGGGTGGACAGGGAGGGAAAATTTGTCTTCTTGCTATGTAAAATTAACGGTTTAACGTGCATAATTGCATCAATATACATTCCACCCCCATTCTCACCAGCTTCACTCGGGTGTCTATCACAATTCATAGCCTCATATCCGGATGTCCCGGTACTAGCATTGGGTGACTACAATAATATCTTAGACAACTCCCAGGATAGAATGTCTCTGACATCTAGAACCATGAAACAGACAACTGGCAGGACTGCTTTTGCAGCCCTGCTTATGGAAATAGGACTCCGGGATGTATGGAGAGAGAGACACAAAGAGGACAGATGTTATTCATGTTATTCTGCAACACATGAGGTCCTCTCCCGTATCGACCTGGGTCTAGGAAATGAGGCACTCCTGCAGTTAGTGGAGGACTCGGCGTATGAGCCACGCCTATTATCTGACCACTCCCCATTCTGGGTGCGGTTAGGCACCACTGGAAAGCTGGGGCGACAACTATGGAAGGTGAACCCCTACTGGTTGTCTCTGTTTCCCCAAATAGATAATATAAGAGAGGCGCTACGGGAGTTCCTGCAATTTAATAGGGGGTCTGCTAGCGCCATGGTAATATGGGACACACTTAAGGCATTCTTGAGGGGATGTCTTATTAAAGAAATTGCGGGAATTAAAACACGCTCCAGGGAATGGGAAAACAAGGTACGGGAAGAACTGATAGAAAGGGAACAGGTTTTGATAAGAGACCCATCAAAATCTAATCAAGAATCCTGGAGAGAGGTACAAGCGATATATAGCTCGGTTTGGCTATCAGCAGCAGAGAAGAGAAGATACTTTCAACAACAGAGTTATTTTGAAGAGGGGGAAAATACTGGCCGCCTTCTAGCCCTTATAGCCAGAGAGCAAAGAGATCCCACTACTATCCTGGCTGTGAGGGCTAAATCCGGGGAGAGGCAGACCCGTAGTTCAGACATCTTGAGCAGCTTCCAGCAGTTCTACGGGGACTTGTATTCTAGCAAAACTAGATACAACCCGCTTGAGCTGTTGCAGTTTTTGCAGTCCTGTCCGCTCCCGCAATTGTCGGAGGCGGACAGGGAACTGTTGAACTGCCCAATCACATTAGTGGAATTAAGAGAAGCACTGGAGGGGACAGGTCGCCATAAATCACCAGGCCCAGACGGGATTCCGGCAGAGGTATACTCCCACTATAGAGAGGACCTCTTACCATCACTACTGCAGGCTATAAGGGAGGCTGAGGAACTGGGTTATCTACCGGATAGTATGCGTGAGGCAATAATAACAGTAATTTTAAAGCCTGGGAAAGATAATCTTTTATTAGACTCATATCGTCCAATCTCGCTATTAAACGCGGATGTTAAATTGTTCGCAAGTGTCCTGGCCAATAGGCTATCTCGAGTGATTAGCAGGTTGGTCCATCGTGATCAGTCTGGCTTTATACCTACCCGATCTACATCAGATAATATAAGGAGGCTCTACATGAACCTTCAGATGCCAGTGGATAATCCGGGGAATAGGGCCATTCTATCTCTCGACGCCTCAAAAGCGTTCGACAGTGTGGAATGGCCCTACCTCATGGAAACACTGATAAGATTCGGGTTGGGAAGTAGGTTTGTAGCTTGGGTAGAGATACTCTATTTTAAACCTAGAGCCAGAATACGTATTAATGGTGACCTTTCGCCTCCATTTGAATTGCATAGGGGGACGAGACAGGGTTGCCCATTGTCTCCATTACTGTTTGCCCTGGCAATAGAGCCTCTAGCTATAAAGATCCGGAATTCAAAGGAGGTGGTGGGGTTCCGTAGACATCAGAGAGAAGAAAAAATATCTTTATATGCAGACGATGCACTCATATATCTGGGCGACATGACCTCATCCTTGCGGGCAGTAATGGAGATAGTGAGAGAATATGGCACCTTCTCAGGCTTTGTCATTAACTGGTCAAAATCAACGCTAATGCCCATAGACCAGCAGAGGGACCGACTACCAGTGGGAACGGAACAAATAACAATAGTTGACAGTTTTAAGTACCTGGGAGTGATGGTGTCCCCAAACCCGGCTGAGTACCTCCGGCTGAACCTGGAACCACTGCTCTCTAGGCAGAAACAAAAAAGCAACAGCTGGTGTAGGCTCCCCCTATCAGTTATAGGACGAGCAAACCTAATAAAAATGGTATGGGCACCCCAACAATTATACGTTTTCCACAACTCTCCGACATGGATACCAAAAAAATGGTTTAAGCAAATTGACACACTAATGAGGGAATTGATATGGAAAAAAAAGACACCTAGAATTAGCCTAGAAACATTGCAATACGAAAAGGATAGAGGAGGGCTTGCAATACCCAATTCCAGGCTATATTTCTTGGCATCACAATTTCAACAAATGGCAGGATGGGGTCGAAAGGGAAATGAGGACCCTACATACCAATTGGTGACCATGATGGAACCCACACTAGAAGCGGCCTCTCACCTGGAAATGGACTTGCCAAGCATGAAGGGGGTAGACCCAATAAGTACGCTTTTTAAAAAAGTATGGGGTGAGGTTCGGAAAATCTTAAAGATAACAGGCGTGCTTTCATTTACGCCGATTTGGCATAATAGTAGATACTCTGAGATCCAGGGACTACAGGGGTTCACACAATGGCAAGAAAAGGGGATTCAGTTCTTCCCACAACTATATGAGGGAGAGGTGTTGAAGACATACGAACAATTATGTAGGGAATTCCATTTGAACCCGAGGGGCTTTTTCCAGTACCTCCAATTGCGCCATGCGATACAGGCACAACAAATAACGCTCTCCCAGACAACACCGGCAGCTTCACTTTTGAATGAGATCTTTTTGGCAGATACAAGGAAAGGGTTAATATCCAAAATATATAAGGAGTTGCTGAAGTCAACCCAGGTTCATACACTGTTAAAGTGCCGAAATAAATGGGTAGAGGACATAGGAGAAATAGATGAAAAACAATGGGAAATGGCGCTCGAGGCTATTCCAGTGGTGTCACTCTCCGCAACCCAAAGACTATCACAATTATTTATTCTTCATAGGGCCTATAGGACATCAGTACAGCTTTATAAATGGGGTAGAGGAGACTCCCCACTGTGCCCCAAGTGTAAGGTACACAGAGGGGACTTTATTCATTTAATTTGGAGGTGCCCAAAGCTGCATAGGTACTGGGATGAGGTTTCCCAACATATTTCCAGGGTGGCGCGGGTCCACATCCCCCTTAATCCGACCGTATACCTGCTCGGAGCTATAAGTGGAAAGATGTACCCGGGAGGAAAGTACTTCATGTTATCTAGACTGATGTATCTCGCCAGGAAACTTATTGCAAAGTACTGGATGGCTCCAACTGTACCTACAGTTAAGCAATGGATTGCCTACGTTAACTCGTTTCTCCCTAGAGAACGACTGGCGTACGCCCGTAGAAGCGATCGGAGTAAATTTAACAAGATATGGCACCCATGGCTGGGGGATGCGGTCCTGGCCCCACATCAATTGATAGTAGAAAGGCTTCAGATGTAGTGATCAGGAGGGGGTGACGTAGAGAGGAAGAACGAGATTGTGATACCCGAGGGGAAGGAAAGCGAGAGTAAGTACACAGGGGGGGGAGAAGAAGGAGGAATAGGAAGTTGGCTTGTAAAATTAATGACAACAAAATCAGATAAATAAGAACATTGGATAGGAGGGAAACCTGCGGTAGTTGTACAGGTGGTGCAAGAACCATCAAAGGCAATATGAAAGGTCTGCTGTGACGGAGGGGAGGTGGGGTGGGGAGGGGTGGAGGGGAGGGTTGGAACAAAATGAAGGGAAAGGGAGGAATGAACTCGCAATAGAGATATTATTTTGCATGGAGGAAGGGCGGGAACACGAGAATAGGACTACATAAACCACACACTTTATACTATGTTTTGCTGTACAATATAATGTGAATGATTGAAACTATGCTCCTCCTTTCTTGCCAGACATAGCCCCTGTGTGGGTTGACCTGGCTCTTGCCTTGTATTGTTATAATTTTATTGACATGTGTGCAATAAAAAAGAAATGATTGAAAAAAAAAAAGAGCCGGGGATAGCAGGCGATCGTGTCACGGAGCCTCAGAATGGGGAAGTGCCTATTAGGGATGGGTGAATGGTTCGGCCCAAGCATAAGTTCGGGCCGAACTTTGGTTATTCAGATGTTTATTTTAAAGGCTTATATGCAAGTTATTGTCATAAAAAGTGTTTGGGGACCCGGGTCCTGCCCCAGGGGACATGTATCGATTATTATTATTTTTTTTTTTTAAACGAACGTTTTTCGGGAGCAGTGATTTTTTTAATGCTTAAAGTGAAACAATAAAAATTAAATATTCCTTTAAATATCATGCCTGGGGGGGGGGTGTCTATAGTATGCCTGTAAAGTGGCGCAGTTTTCCCGTGTTTAGAACAGTAACACAGCAAAATGACATTTCTAAAGGAAAAATTGTTATTTAAAACTGATTGCGGTTGTAATGAATTGTCCGGTCTCGGCAATATAGATAAAACTCATTGAAGAAAAGAGCATGGGATCCCCCCAGTCCATTACCAGGCATACTATAGACACCCCCCAGGCACGATATTTAAAGGAATATTTCATTTGTATTGTTTCACTTTAAGCATTAAAAAATCACTGCTCCTAAAAAATTACCATTTAAAAAATTTTTTTTTGCATTGATACATGTCCCCTGGGGCAGGACCCCAAACACTTTTTATGACAATAACTTGCATATAATCATCATAATGATCACTTTTGATTATTCATGTTAGTGTCCCATAGACTTTAACGGTGTTCGTGTGTTCTGCCAAATTTTTTGCCTGTTTGGTATGTTCTGGTGCGAACCGAACCAGGGGGTGTTCGGCTCATCCCTAGTGCCTATGTAACAAGGCATTTCCCCATTCTGGCTTGTGTCATGACAGAGATCACCACTCCCTGTCATCCGGATCGCTGTCATGTGACTTGAAGCCCATCCCCCCCACAGTTAGAATCACTCCCTAGGACACACCTAACCCCTTGATCGCCCAATAGTGTTTAACCCCTTCACTGCCAGTGTCATTTACACAGTAATCAGTGCATTTTTATAGCACCGATCACTGTATAAATGACTATGATCCCAAAATAGTGTCAAAAGTGTCGGACGTGTCCACCATAATGTCACAGTCCTGTTAAAAATCGCAGATTGCCGCCATTACTAAAAAAAAATTAAAATAAAAATGCCATAAGACTATCCCCTATTTTGTAGACACTATAACTTTTGCACAAACCAATCAATAGACGCTTATTGCGATTTTTTTGTGTAGAAGAATATATATCGCCCTAAACTGAGGAAAAAAATTGTTTTTTTTATATATTTTTGGGGGATATTTATTATAGCAAGGAGTAAAAATTAATGAGTTTTTTTCAAAATTGTCGCTCTTTTTTTGTTTATAGCGCAAAAAATAAAAACCGCAGAGGTGATTAAATACCACCAAAAAAAAGCTCTATTTATGGGAAAAAAAGGACGTCAATTTTGTTTGGGTGCAACATCGCACGACCGCGCAATTGTCAGTTAAAGCAACGCAGTGCTAAATTGCAAAAAGTGCTCTGTTCAGGAAGGGGGTAAAATCTTCTGGGGCTGAAGCGGTTTAAAGATGATACTGATATACAGCTCCTAGTTAAAGTGGTTGTAAACCCTTGTGTTTTTTCATCTTAATGCATCCTATGCATTAAGTTGAAAAAACGCCTGGCAGTGACCGGCCCCCCAGCCACCCCGTTTTACTTACCTGAGCCCCGTAATTCCCACGCTGGAGACGCGCTGTCCCTCTCTGCACGGGATCCCGGCTCTTGATTGGATAGATTGACAGCAGCACAGCCATTGGCTCCCACTGTTGGCAATCAAATCCAATGACGCCGGGGACGAGTCCAGCATTCGTGTTTATGGACGCAAATACTGGACCCGGGAGTGTGTCTGCAAGGTAACCCCCCCCGGAGATCTCTTCTCCTAGGGGGTCAGCAGATGTGGGGAGGAGCTGCGAGAGCCACAGGGGGACCCCAATAAGAGAATGTTCGGGGCCACTCTGTGAAAAACGAGCTGTACAGTGGAGGTAAGTATGACATGTTTATTATTTAAAAAAAATAAAAAAACGAGCCTTTACAATCACTTTCAGTTCAAATAATGCCAGGGTGTTTCATTTGAAATTCCAATATGTTTCTAGTTAACAGTGAATTTTAAATCTCTTATTAGTGGGAATTACATAAACTAGTAAATGCTAAATATACAATGTGATTAAAAAAAAAAAAAAACTGATAAAAGAACTTCTGGCATGTTCGAGATAAAAAGTAAGACTGGCTGTGCATTATACAATTTTCTTATACAATTTTCCTTTAGGCCTGACCTCATATTATATGGTTTTGGTAAATGTAAACACTTTTAATTTGCATCAAATCAGGCCGGCCCTTGTACTACATAGTTGAAGGCAAATCTAAAGGAAATTGAATATGAAAATTGTATAATGTGTGACCAGCTTAAGTTGTTGTCTGAATCATGTTATAATTATATTTTTTACAGCTGGGTTCTCCAGTTTGACTTGTTTTTGCAGTTGCTTCAGAATTCATGTAATAAAATCTGTGTAATGTAACAATGCATTTCATGTGCAACAAATATGGGTTATACCAGAAACATAGGTGTGAGCACAGGGTGTGCCAGGTGTGCCCAGGCACACCCTAATCACCCTATACACCACAGATTCTCTCTACTGCTCTGCCCCCCCTTCCCCCCACAGTGCTTCCGGCTACCCTCCTCTCCTCTCCCACCGGCTGCTGCTGCGGGCACACACAGGAGGATGTTTTAGGACAAGTGGAGAAGGGGCCGGTAAATATGTGATTTCCTGGCCCCTTCCCTTTCTGAGTGAACACAGTGAGTGATCGGTAGCGTTTGTTTGAGCTTTGGGGTGCACACACTAATCCAATAGGCTGCGCACACCTATGACCAGAAAGCAAAATGGAATCCATTATTCAGAAGAGATGACTCCATAAGCTGATAAGAAACACAAGAAACAGGTTTCTTTTTTCTTTGAAGTGATTTGTTGGATAAACCCCTAAAAATGGAGAGGAAGGGTAAGGGAGATCAATGACTTTAATGTATTAGGGGACTTCTCTATAATGTAGACCCAGAAGATCTTCTTTCTTCTGTTCTTCTACTGCTAGAGTCCAACAATTATTGGAAATGGGAATAGTATAAAATGACAATTATTTGTTTACTTCATTTACCCTTTTTCCTATGCTATACTTGTTTTTGTATAAGGGACTCATGCAAGATTCTTTGTAATTTCTCTTAGCCCTCATGCACACAGGCTGTTAAAAAAACATTATGAAAACGCCAGTATCTTTGCAGTGATTTTTTTTAACTTCTTTCAGCTTTTTTCAGCGTTTTTTGCAATAGCGTTTTTTAGCGTTTTTGAGCGTTTTTCCGCGTTAGCGTTTTTGAGCGTTTTTTTTTTTTTTTTTTTTTTTCAATGGATCAAAAACGCTAAAAAACGTTGGTGAATGACGTTTTTGGGCGTTTTTGAGCGTTTTTCAGCGTTAGAGCGTTTTTACAGCTGAAAAACGTCTCTCAGAACGCACTGGTCCTGGGTTTTTTTTGCAGCTTAAAAACGCCTATGCCACTTGCAGCTCAAAAACGCCTAGGTGGGCATGAAGCCATAGACTAACATAGACAGGCCTTTTTAAGCTGCAAAAAAAGCTCAAAAAAGCAGCTGTAAAAACGTCCGTGTGCAGGAGGACTTAACATTATTTATTTTACGGGTGGTAAAGCTTACAGTGTCATCAGTGTTCTAGTTTTTCCTTTCTTTTTTTTATTGCATCATTTTGCCGTGAGTGATCAGACTTTTTTTTGATAATTAATATTCAGTGTTTCTATTTTTTCCTGCTGTTTCTCATTGGAAGAAAACATGCATTTTTGTATTAAAGTGGTTCTAAAGTCAGGAAGTTGTTTTATCTTAATACATTCTGTGCATTAAGATAAAAAGCCTTCTGTGTGCTTCAGCCCCCCCCCCAATACTTACCTGAGCCCCCTCTCAACCCATCGATTTTGCACAAGAGACTCGGCTGTCCGGGACTCTTCCTCCTGATTGGCTGAGACAGCAGCAGGGCGCCATTGACTCCCACTGCTGTCAATCAAAGTCAGTGAGCCAATGAGGAGAGAAAGGGGCAGGGCCAGGCCGTGGCTCCATGTCTGAATGGACACACAGAGTAGGGGCTTGGGAGCATGTGGGGTAAGGATAAGCCCGATGTTCGCCTGTTTTCCGAACAGCGAACATTATGCGGTGTTTGTGGCAAATTCGAAAGCCGCAGAACACCTTTAACCGCTTCCGGACCAGCCGTCACAGTTATACTGCGCAGGTTGGCTCCCTTGAGCAAAACCACGTAGCTGTGCATTGGCTTGCGGGGTCCGGATAGCAGGCACGCCCACTGCAGAGCAGGGATGCCGATGCTCGCCGCTGACGGTCACAATGACCGCCGGCCATGAGCGATCGTGACCAGGAGACACAGAACAGGGACGAGTGTGTGTAAACACACACTTCCCTGTTCTGCTTTGACAGGAGTGACAGATCATGTGTTCCTATTGGCTAGGAACTACGATCTGTCACTTCCTGTAGTTAGTCCCTCCCCCTTCAGTTGGAACCACTTAGCAGGGAACACAGTTAACCCCTTCACCGCCCCTAGTGTTAACCCCTTCACTGCCAGTGACATTTTTACAGTAATGAATGCATATTTAATCGCTGTATTAATGTCAATGGTTCCAAAAATGTGTCAAAATTGTCCGAAGTGTCCACCATAATGTCGCAGTCATGATAAAAATAACAGAACGCCGCCATTACTAATAAAAATGCTATAAATCCATCCCCTATTTTGTAGACGCTATAACTTTTGCGCAAACCAATCAATATACGCTTATTGTGATTACCAAGCAGCTTGATGAAGGAGCGCGGCTACCAGAATATCGTAGCCCGTACGCTCAAGAAACGCGTCGCGGCCCTTTGACGTCACAGCCTGTGCGCTTGCCCTCCATCTGCATTCCAAGCCTCACCTGGATTTCCATCATCACCGCGGCCGGCATTAGCGGTATACCAGGAGCTACACGCAGACCTGCCAGCACCACTGTGACTCACTGGATGAACTGCCCCATGATGGATCATTCCTCTGGCTTCCTATATGCTTTGTTTACACTACTAAAATGTGAGTTGTTTGCATATTGCTTTTAAAATTAAAAACGGCCTTTTATACTACACCCAGAGGCGCCTCCCTTCCTTGTGTTTTTGCTGTGCTGATAAACAATCAGCACAGACCTCCCCCCTGTCAGGAGAGCAGCCGATCGGCTCTCCTCTACTCGCGTCTGTCAGACGCGAGTGAAGAAAAGCCGATCACCGGCTCTTCCTATTTACATCATGATCAGCCATGATTGGACACAGCTGATCACGTGGTAAAGAGTCTCCGTCAAAGACTCTTTACCTAGGTCGAAGTTGCGGTGTGTCAGACTGACACACCGCAACAACGATCGCCGCGATGCGCGCTCCCGGGGGCGCGCAGCGGCTTAATATCCTGATCACGTCCAGTCAGGATATTGAAACCACTTTTCCGCCGTCATTTTACTATATGGTGGGTGGAAAGTGGTTAAGCATTATTAAAATCACTGCTCTTGAAAAAACAGTCGTTTTAAACTTTTTTGCATTGATACATGTCCCCTGGGGCAGGCCCCAGGTCCTCATACACTTTTTTATGGCAATAACATGCATATAAGCCTTTAAAATTAGCACTTTTGATTTTTCATGTTCGTGTCCCATAGACTTTAACGGTGTTTGCTTGTTTGTACTAATTTTTGCCTAATAGCATGTTCTGCTGCAAACTGAACCGGGGGGGAGGGGCCAGGAGCGCCGGCAAGGGACCCGAGAAGAGGATCTGGGCTGCTCTATGCAAAAACCACTGTACAGAGCAGGTAAGTATAACAGGTTTGTTATTTAAAAAAAACCCCAAAAAACTAGACTTTAGTATCACTTTAATAATGCTTTGCTTCTTTTTTGGATTCCTATTTTTATTTTTGTTCACATCATGAATGCCCATCCTGAATTGAGGAGGCATTTACTGTATTTTTTAGGATTCATTGGTGGAGCAGGAGCTCCTTTTAGGCTTAAAGTGGAGTTCCACCCAAAAATGGCATGTCATTTTTTTTGGGGGGGGGGGGGAGCGGATACCCTCTTTTTAGAGGGTCCCAGCTCCCACTTCCTCCAGGCGCACCACGAAGATCACCTCTCCCCCTTCCCTCTCGGCAATCATCTGTGACACGTCACAGGTCCCAAATGATTGCCCAGCCAGTCATGACACGTTGCTCGTGCCTGTGCAGTGGGTGCCCGGCTGTGAAGCCACAGCCGGGCGCCACAGTTACAATGCCGCAGAGAGCAGGGGAGATGAGCGGGGCTTCCCCCGCATCGCTGGACCTTGGGACAGGTAAGTGTCCGATTATTAAAAGTCAGCAGCTGCAGTATTTAAATTTTTTTTTTTAAGCAGAACTCCGCTTTAAATATGTTTTTAGGTTTCCAATCAAGGACGCTACCAAGCCTTTAGTTTGAACAAATGCAGACACGTTTTAAAGCAATACTAAAGGTTACTAAAGGTTGATAAAAAAAAACAAAAAACAAACAGACATGTTATACTTATCTGCTTTGTGCAGTGGTTTTGCACAGAGAAACCCTGATCCTCCTCTCCTTGGGCCCCCCGCTGGTGCTCCTGGCCCCTCCCTCCTGCCAAATGCCCCCATAGCAAGCGGCAATCTATGGAGGCACCCAAGCAGGCTCTCTCCCCAGCCACTGCTCTTTACAGTATGTCTATTCACACATGTGTCGCTCAGCCTGCCCCCACACTCTCCTCTTTGGCTCACTGGCTGTGATTGACAGTACTGGGAGCCAATGGCTCCTACTGCTGTCTCACCCAATGAGGAGGCAGCCTGTGCAATTCCCATGGCTCTCTCCACAGATGCAGAGGAGAAATGACTGTAAATGCAAAGGGACAACAAGTGAAAAGAAATGGAAATATGTTGATACAACCATGACATTTAAAAACTGGTATAATGCAATATATTAATGTAGCGCTAACCCTGGAAGGGCTGCAGTAGATTACACAGGTTCTTTCCAAATCAAGCAGCCAGGCACACAGCAACAATCCATCCACCCAGGCTCAATAAAAAGTTTAGTGGTTGTCTTTTTTTAAGTTTATTTGCTAGTAAAACTTGGGAGGGGATCTAGAGTAATGCAGGATCCTCCAAAAATAAATCTATTGCTAGCAGAGTACAATTCTCACTTAGCAGCAGCAATAGAATAGGTAGACATAATAATCCACAGTTCATGGCTAGGGACCATGAAACACAATGAGCATAAAGGCAGACTAAAGTTGAATATGGTTAATGGCTGAGGTCCATAAATCAGCTTTAGCGCAGGTAAAGGGGCGCTACTCTCAAACTCCTGGCTATAGTCAGTCCACAGGTGCAGCCTCCGACAAGGTAGTCCCCCCACCCTTCTCAGCATACAGATCCATACCCACAGGGGGAAAAGACAATCTTCCCAGGGATCCAGACTATTTAACAGTAACCCAGCCACCATCTGGGCACACCCTCCCAGGGATTGGTTAGGCCCTACTAAATATTCAGGCTTGGTATTTGAATTATCCTTCCCTAAGCTCTAGAAGTTTCTTTAAGGGGCAGGGGGAAGCAATCAAATCCCCAGCTTGTGAAGCCTTGAGCAGACCAAACTAAACAATCCCTGCTCCTGTGATTACAGCAGTAGCCCAAAAACTACATTTAACATCCCACTTTAGGGTGGCATGCACCTTTGACTGCAGCAAACAAAATTATTGACACAATATTGGTTATTGTGCGCCAGTGGCTCATATATTTTTTTACAAAAACTACATTTAACTGACAGTCTAACTAGGAGGGCACTACATGAAATGTTTTGTTTTTGGGTTCAGATAAAAAGCTATGAAAAGTTCAACTATTACAAATAATAATACATAAATTTCAAAAATTGAAAAGACTTTTTTTTATTTTTAGGATGACGAATGTTCAAAACTGTAAAAATAAAAGTGAATTAATTGTTGTTTAAAAGCGTATAAAAAAAAAGTCTTATGTTTTGTAATATGTGTATAAAAATTATTTAGGTATGCAAATTATTCATAGAGTTATTGTTAAGTTAACTGATAAGCTTCTAAGTTCAGCCTTGGCATCTAGGCATCAATAACCTATAGTCACGAAAAGAGCTAAAGTAATTTAATATATTTTTGGGACAAATTAGAAATAGTTTTGTAGTCTTTCTTAAGTCTGTCTAGAATGATTGATATGGGGACATGAGATGCTGTGTTTCAGCATCACCTGCCATTGTGTAATAAAATGACTCAATTCTTCCTTCTGGGATCTGTACAGTCTTGTGCAATCTGAAATTATTTCCTTATGTCTTACCTCACCGACAAGAAGAAAGATCCGGGTTTCATCATCCTTTTATGTTTACTTCATGGCAGAACATATTACTCATTAACAGCTGATTAGAAAGTTGATTAAAGAAGACACAGTATTTTTTATAGTTATTTATTTTATTTTATCTTTATAGCAATAACTGGGCTGAACTTGTCTCCTCTCCTATACTGAACTTGCTTACTATGAATTCACTGTACACTGTGAGCTTTTCCCTGTAGGCTTTAGACTAGTCAGATACAGCCCACCTCATTTCCTGGCTGGTGGACCTCCAGAATCATCTAGACTTTTCCTTTCTTAGTCTGAACGTCCCCGGTCTACCCCTCTTATTCTGGAACTGGATTACAGTTCTTTTATTTATGGAACTCCAGCATCTCAGGTGGACGTTAACTAAGGCAGTGTGCACGCAAATGTAATCTACCTAGGGACACCTACTCCTCCAGACTGACACCCACCCATCAAGGCTGTTTTAAAAAAAAATTGTAATTAAAACTAAAAAGTTTGGTTTGAAAATCTCATTAGTATGTTGACAGTAACGGGAGGGTTTCCTCTAGTGCCCAGGGCAAGGATGCAGATCTTTGTCCACCTCCCCTGCTCATAATGAATGCTGTATAATGGGTGTACTCACCTATGCCCATTTGCTTCAAGTGTCCAAGGTTTGCATATGCACTGCACAGGTGTGGCCAATTGTTTGCATTCTAACAGATAAAAAATAGTTGCACATACACTGTGTGTTTCTGTGTCAACTGTGGGTAGATAGGGGGAGAAGAGTGGGCATGTTGGAGCACAGCATGACAGCAGTTGCTAACAGAACATATATTAAGGTGTGCATTACTGGTTACAAGTCACTGATTTGGAGTTGGCATGCGTTGAGGGGGCACCCCCTACACCCCTGCATGTTGAGTTGCACCTTGATATAGTGCGGTCCTTTACCCTGCAGGGTCCCGACACACTTACAAACACATACACACATACTAGGGCCAATTTGTAGACATGATCTGATTAACCTACCAGCATGTCTTTGCAGTGTGGGAGGAATCCAGAGTGCCCAGAGGAAACCCATGCAGGTACAGGGAGAACATGCAAACTCCAGGCAGATGGTGTAATGGTCAGGATTTGAACCAGCAACCCTATTGCTGCTAGGTGAGAGTGCTAACCACTACACCACTGTGCTGCTCATGTTGATAAAGTGGAAAGAGAGGACGAGGTGGAAAGTGAGGATGAGGAATGGTAAAATAAAAGCAGATTAACTTTAGCATTAACACTGTCTCTCATTGCAAGTCTATTGGTCCCAAATCATTTTAGTTATCTAAAGTGAAAGGGTTTAGTTAAATTGTAATGCATTATTTAAGTATTTCTCTACAATATACAAACTCATTATAAACACCCAGAGTAAAAAAAAAATCTAATATGTTATTTATAGTATTAGGGTTTGAACAAACTACGGTCTGAGGAGGCCTGTATTGCTGCACAGTGCTCTGGATGAAGGCCTCTAATGCTTCACAGTGCTCTGGAGGATGGTCTGAGAAGGCCTGTAATGCATAGAGTGCTGGGTGGTGGTCTGAGAGGCCTGAATGCCGCACAGTGCTCTGGGCAGTGATCTGAAAATGGCCTTTAATGCACAGTGCTCTGGATTCCAGTAGTCAGAGGAGGCCTGTAATGCACCCAGTGCTCTGGACGGTGGTCTGAGGAGGCCTGTAATGATGCACAGTTCTCTGAAGATGCAAGTAAAAATGGGTAAATTAAGCGCACTCTGGGTGGGGGTGCAATCATACAAAAGAAGGGGGGGTGTTAATGGGTCAAACAATGTTCGGAAAGAGGGGCACAGTAAATAAGTCCATGACAATTAGTCCATATGAATGCTAGAAAAATGCAAATGTCAGAGAAGGCTGCCAGCTTGCAGATAGAAGATGATCTAAAACAGACAAGGACAAAAAGCAGCGCCTTCTAAGCGTAGCAGTTAAGTCGTTTTAATAATGAAGTAAATGAATGAATGATACAATCACAAACAAACGATGGGAATGTGCATTTCACATAATAATCATCCGCGCTGTCCCGGGAAGCTGTCTGTTGCCTAATGGAATTGGCTAAGGTGCCTGTGTGTCATCCCATGTTCCGATAACGGTGGTGGAACCCAGCGCTCTCATTCTCCGGGGACGAAGATCAGCATACACAGGAAACACAGCGCAGCAATGTCGTCACTTCTGGGTACAGGGTCAGCGGGGAGGGTTCACTCCCTTCTGTTTACGCAATCCACAGGTCATTACATCAACACAACATGACAAACACTATTTAAACTATTGTGCTCAAAGTGACTGGCTACTTTAAATAGACTTCCAGGAGAAGTAAGAGCAGACCTTTTGTGCTAAAAAAAAACTTTAGTCACTTTAAAGTGATTGTAAAGGCTTGTTTTCGTTTTTTTTAAATAACAAACATGTTATACTTAGCTCCTCTATGCAGTTGGTTTTTCACAGAGCAGCCTGGATCCTCCTCTTCTCGGGTCCCTCTTTGCTTCTCCTAGCCCCTCCCTCCTTTGAGTGCCCCTAATCCAGCAGCTTGCTACAGGGGGCACCCAAGCCGAGTCAGTGCTCTGTGTACCAATTCAGACATGAAGCACTGACCTAGCCCCGCCCCCTCTTTCCCCTGATTGGCTGACTGTCAGAAACCATGAAATCAGACCGAGACAGAAGTACAGTTAAATCCCACTTGTTTAATAATAAAAGTAAAAAGAACAAACATAGTCAAAACATAGCCAAAGTTCAGTAACCAGAATGAATAGTAAGCCAAGCCAGGAGTCAGGGATCAAAGTAGTGGAACAGAAAGCAGGATCTGTAGCCAGAAGGGATGTCAGCAAAGCCAGTCTTTAAACAGGAACACAGGAGATAGTTTCTTGTGATGTGATCAAGGCAAAGGCAGAGCTCCTCTGGACTGGACAGCTTAAGTAGGCAGGACTGACGAGCAGGATCATCAACAGCTGGGTAACTGTGGAGAGACATGGGAGCTGGCAATTAGCCGACAGCTGAGCGGCCAGCTCAGAGAAGGAAGGGCTGAGCCCAGCCCTGACACTGACTTTGATTGACAAGTCGTGGGAGCCAATGGCGCCACTGCTCTGTCTCAGCAAATCAGGAGGAGTGTCCTGGGGAGATCATGGACATCGCTGGAGAGAGAAGGGCTTAGGTAAGTAATTAGGGGGGTGCTGGGGGGGCTGCTACACACAGGTTTTTTATCTTACTGCATAGAATGCAGTAAGATAGAAAACCTTCTGCATTTACAACTCCTTTAAGCAAATAAGGAGAGGATAAAAAGGGTTTGAATATTGCTCCCTAAAATCCATCAAATCTTCAGCTAGTTTTGAAGTATACTGAATTGGGTGATCCTTAATGGTATGGTAGAACAAATTTAGTTGATCTGTGGTTTATCCTTGTTTTACTTCACATTTCTACCATCTGTAATCTTATTGGATACAATAATATTAAGCCACATAGGAAGAGTTTGAACAGGGCACAGATGTCTGCATACAGTGTTCAGTGAAAAGAATAAACTGGCTTCAGTAATACTACAAGCACCAGGAAGTTGGGCTGAGTACGTGATGTCTATATGCAGTGTCTTAAAGAACTAAATGGGCAAATAATGCCCGCTCACCATAAGCGGTACAGAGATTGCTGGTAACGGTGCAGATGATAAGGATGACCCCTTCAAGAACTCCCTCTGGATCCTGGCTTTGGGAATGGCGTCTGACCTCCGTCACACCCCTTGCGGCCTACCCGGATCTGACGTGCAGCTGTGAAGCTACCTCCTGGTCCCCAAAAAGGTGGAGACATTAAACTATTTAAACATTATGGAAAGAAAAGGTTACTAACAGATCTATACTGACATTAACCACAATCTAAACTCAGCAAATATTAACACACCTGGATTTAGCTGGAACCATTTTATATACACTTTCAGTTAATTCAAAATCATTTTTTGAACAGGCCAGGGAAATTGCCATGTCCCACCCATAAGTGTCAGAGGTTAGAGCAGAGTTGCCCCCTACCCAATTGACAGTAGGGGGTTGAGGCAGAGGAGCTTGCCTTTGAATAGTAGGAATCAGCTTATCAGAGCTTTCCCCCAAAGTATCATAAGTGAGTCTCTTTGGAGGATGTATATTTCTTCTCAGGCAAATGGGGAAATGCTCTTCAGGTGTTGGGTGGGAATTCCCTGCTGAGCTCCTGGCATGGGATGGGCTCTGTGCTTCCAGAGGAAAATCTGTAACTGCAGATTCAGGGCCAGGTGGTAGAAGATGGGGATCAAGCTTCTCAATGACTTCAGGGACAGGTGTTTGGCATTCCCTACGTTCAAGCTCTTAAGGGCAATCTGGCTCAGGCAGTATTAAAGCATCATCAATTAAGTTGAACAGATCTCCTGTTTCTTTCTCAGAAGTTGGGCTAGTACTTTCAACCTTAATTCGGTCAATTTCACAAAAAGATGGTAGGATCTCAACTTCTGGAATCGGTACACTTCTTATTGCTTTAGTTAGCTCTCTTCCTCTACTCACTCCACTAGTCTTTACATCAGTCTCTGTTTCTGTAGGCCACAGCCAGTAAAGTACTATTTCCTCATCATCACTATCTTCCTCTTCCTCCTGCGACACAGTGGGTACAGGATCTTGTCGTCGTGAACAGGTCCTGAGTGGGGTTGGTTTCTGAGGAGGCAAAGGGGGTGCTTGAGGTACCCTGACAGCGTCAGACAATAGAAGCAAATTATTTTGATTCTACATCTTCAAGGGCCCTGATTCAAGGTCTGATTTGATAGCCCGGCAACCCAAGAAGCTGTTTACAAAAAACGTAAGGTTGTGATTGCCATCGGTCAGCCAGCTTATGTTTTCCTGGTACCCCCAAGTTCTACAACAACACACAATCTCCAGGCTGCAAATCATGCACTCTAACTTTTATATTAAAATTCTTTTTGTTCCTTAGTTCTCGAGGCATGTTCCATGGCTTTTTCATATGCTTGCTGCAGATTCTTTCATAACCTTTCAACATAACCCCTGTGAGGAGTCAAGGAAGTGTTGTCAACAAAGGCTAGATCAATAGGAAGGTAGGGGGAAGGGGGAATAGCCAGTAGCATCACTCACAGTACTGTTGTAGACATAGACTACAGCTGCAATGTGATTCCCCCAATGCTGTTTCTTCTCTTTTGTGCAAAGTCCCCAGCATATTCAACAAAGTTCTGTTAAATCTCTCGGGTTGAGGATCCCCTTGCGGGTGATAAGGCATGGTCCAAGACTTCTTTATACCCAACAAGGTACGCAGCTGATGAACTAACCCGCTCTCAAAGTCCCAGCCTTGGTCAGAGTAAATTCAAACTGGCAGTCCATAATGCACGAAAAACTTTTCAACAAGAACTTTGGCCACTGTGGTCGCCTGCAGATTTTTAGTGGGATAGGTTTGCGCATAACAGGTGAAATGGTCAGTCACTAACAGGACATTACTTCTTCCACCTGTATCAGGTTTCAGGCACAGGAAGTCAATGCAAACCAACTCCAAAGGCTCCTGGCTCTGCAAGTGTCCCATGGGAGCAGCCCGAATGGGTAATGTCTTGTGCTGGATACAAGCTAAACAGGAGTAACAATAACTCTCTACCTCTCCTCTCATGTTGGGCCAACAGAACCCTGACTAAATGAAAAGTTCTCTCTGTTCCTAAATGTCCACGGCCATCATGCAAAGCTATTAAGATCGTTGCATGGTGTTTCTCAGGAAGGAATAACTGCAATTTTTCCTCCATATCCTCAGAAGGACCTCGCCTATACAGTACTCCATCCCTCAACTGCAATCTTTTCCATTCCCAATGTAGAATCTTCGCTCCAGTCACAGAGCTCTTCATTAACAAATTTGGATCCTGCTTGCTCAGGGCTTGGATAGCCAGATGACACTGCGGATCTTGATCCTGGTTGGTAGGATCAGCACAGGCCAAAATGCCTCTTCACACTGAGAAGTCTACTGATCTTGTACCGATTCTCCCTTCCTGCGACAAGCAGACTTCTTCACCTTAGACTCATTCTCTCCATCTCCCTTGGCCACTTGCAGCAGCTCATTGAGAAGCCAAGAGATTCTGGCAAAGTTTGCCACGAACCTTCGATAGAAAGAGCAAAATCCCAAGAAGGATCTCAATTTAGTCACAGTTCTTGGCCTAGGCCATGTGGTGACAGCCTCCAACTTCTTCACTTTTGTTGCAGAGACGACATGACCCAAGTATGTAACAGAAGTTGTGTAGAACTCGCACTTTTCCAACGACAGCTTCAACCCCTCTTCATGGAGGCATGCAAAGACCTTTTCCAACTGAGCTTTATGCTCTTCCAAAGTCATCTTCCCGAACACAATAATGTCATCTAGGTACACAAGTACTTCTATTAGGTTCATGTCTCCTACTGTTCTATCCATCAAATGCTGAAAGGTTGCTGGGGCCCCTAACAATCCTTGGGGCATCCGACTGAACTCATAGAATCCCAAGGGGTAAATGAATGCAGTCTTCTCTCTGTCTTCGGGTTCAGAAATTTGGTAATACCTGCTCTTTAATTTGAGTACACTGAACCATTTAGCTCTGGTAAGACACTGTAGGGCATCTTGAATGCGACGGGTTGTATACTGGTCAAGAACAGTACGTCGATTCAGAGTCCAGTATTCAATACACATACGTAGGGACCCATTCTTCGTCTGCAGTGGTGTAGCGTGGGTTTCCAGCACCCGGGGCAAGGCAAATCATTTGCGCCCCCTAACCTGCGGACTTTTAGCACTCCCCGAGTCCCTTCAAATACAATAGTACTGACCTACCTGATTCCTATATTGACCACTACACTAACCTACCTGATTTCAACACTGACCAACCTGATTCCTTTACTGACTATTACACACTACACTGACCACTATACTATACTGTCCACTACACTGAGAACTACACTGACCACTACACTGTGCACTATACTGTCCACTACACTGACCACCATACTATACTGTCCACTACACTATACTGACCACTACACTGACCACTACACTACACGGTCCACGACAGACCACTATACTGTCCACTACACTACACTGACCACTACACTGACCACTATACTGTCCACTACACTGACCACCATACTATACTGTCCACTACACTATACTGACCACTACACTGACCACTATACTACACTGAGAAGGACAGACCACTATACTGTCCACTACACTGACCACCATACTATACTGTCCACTACACTATACTGACCACTACACTGATCACCATACTACACTACACTGACCACCATACTACACTGACCGCTATACTGTCCACTATACTACACTGTCCACTACACTGACCACTATACTACACTGACCACTATACTATACTATACTGTCCACTACACTGAGAACTATACTGACCACTATACTGTCGACTACACTGCCCACTATACTATACTGTCCACTACACTATACTGACCACCATACTTCACTACACTGTCCACTACAATGACCACCATACTGCACTACACTGACCACCATACTGTCCACTATACTACACTGTCCACTACACTGACCACCATACTGTCCACTATACTACACTGTCCACTACACTGACCACCATACTACACTAACTGACCACCATACTATACTAACTGACTTTCTCTCCCCCCTCCCCCCCGGGGCCAGTAACACGACTCTCACGAGAGAGTCTCACTCACCTTCGTGTCTGGCTGGCCTGCATCAGTCCGGAGGAGGAGAAGACAGCGGAGGCTCACATTGCTTCTCTCCCCCATGCTCTAGCTGCCATATGCAGTGTGCGGTGCAGGGCACTGTGATTGGGTGTATGGGGGTCATGTGCGGAGGCAGGACTTCAGGAGCGATTGCGGACAGGCCAGCTCTACGCCTCACGTGACCCCCATACGCCCAATCACAGGGCGCCGGACACTGAACATGGCGGCCGGAGCGCGGGGGACACAGGAATTTAAAATTAGGATGAGGCAGCCAGTGACACATACTGGTGCCCCTCTAAATGTCGCGCCCGGGGACACGGCACCCCCTGCACCCCCCACGCTATGCCACTGTTCTTCCGCACCACCACAATAGGAGAGGCGTACGGTCTTCTGGACTGTTGAATGACCCCAGACCTCTTCAATTCGGCCAACTGTTCCTGAAGGTCTTCTAGGTCGCTGAGAGGTATTCTCCTGGGCATGGTCTCGAAAGGGCTTGTCTTCCTGCAACCGGATTTTATGCTGAGCATTCTTGGCATATCCCACATCAAAATCATCTTTTTAGAAAATCTTCTCCCACCTAGCCAACTGCAAACTCATTCTTTGTTGCCATGCAGGAGGTATAATGTTGGATTTCCTTCTGCATCCTCTGACAATCGTTTTTCCCACTAAAAAACAAATTCAGTGCAGTGCAAATGATGATAAATGAATAAAGTCCATATGTTAAAAGAAAGATCCCTTGTGGTAAAATCAATCCTTCTATATGAAACAGCGATCCTCTCCACTCACACACATGTAGTATGCTTACCAGATAGGATGGACCTCTTAAATTACAGGAGGCCACACGAGCATAGGTTCCATACAAACTGGATAGACATAGCACGGCCCCTCTGGTTGTCCTCTATAGTTACCGACAGATAGCTCTTCAATGCTGCAATGAAGCAGATGAGCCTTCAGTACAATTAGGAATGCAGTAATCCCCCCAAAAAGAGGAAAAAAACCTAAGAGCGGTCCGCTTGGTAAAGCCGTATAGGCAATTTATTGGAAAAGTATAAAGAAACCACTTTAAAACATGCGCTGATACAGCGCTAGTGAATAAATTTCAATACAAGGCTAAGAACAGACTGTTCGCGTCCGAACAGCTGTGAGATGGCAGCCGCTGCGGCTTGAACATTGAAGCATGGCTACAGCAGCAAAAGACCACACCGGGTGCCACTCCTGTCAGCAAAGAACAGGAAACCGAGGCTTCAATTTGCACAGGCTCACCAAAAGTGAACAATAGAAGATCGGAAAAACGTTGCCTGGTCTGATGAGTCTCGATTTCAGCTGTGACATTCAGATGGTAGGGGTAGAATTTGGTGTAAACAACATGAAAGCATGGATCCATCCTGCCTTGTAGAAATGGTTCAGGCTGGTGTTGTAATGTTGTGAGGGATATTTTCTTGGCACACTTTGGGATCCTTAGTACCAACTAAGCATTGTTTAAATGCCATGGCCTACTTGAGTATAGTTGCTGACCATATCTATACCTTTATGACTACAGCATACATATCTTCTGATGGCTACTTGCAGCAGGATAATGCACCATGTCACAAAGCTCAAATCATCTCAAACTGGTTTCTTGAGCATGACGATGAGTTCATTGTACTCCAATGGCCTCCACAGCCACCAGATCTCAATCCAATAGAGCACCTTTGGGATGAGGTGGAACAGAGATTTTCATCATGGATGTGCAGCCAAGAAATCTGCAGCAACTGTGTGATGCTATCATGTCAATAATATACCAAAATCTCTGAGGAATGTTTCCAACGCCTTGTTGAATCTATGCCACGAAGAATTAAAGTGATTGTAAAGGATCATTTTTTATTTTTTAAAAATAACAAACATATCATGCTTACCTCCACTGTGCAGCTCGTTTTGCACAGAGTGGCCCCGAACATCCTCTTCTGGGGTCCCCCGGTGACTCTAGTGGCTCCTCTCCGCATCAGGTAGGAGAAGAGCTCTCCTGCGGGAGTGCTCCCAAGTCCATCATTTGCGTGCACAGATACGAATGCTGGACTCGGCTCCGCCCCCCGGCACCCACGTCATTGGATTTGATTGACAGCAGCGGGAGCCAAAGCTATCAATCTATCCAATCAAGAGTCGGGACCCCATGGAGGGAGGGACAGCGCGTCCCCGCTGAGGAGATGAAGGGGCTCAGGTAAGTAAAACAGGTGGGCTGGGGAGCCGATGACTGCCAGATGTTTTTTCACCTTAATGCATAGGATGCATTAAGGTGAAAAAACACAAGGGTTTACAACCCCTTTAAGGCAGTTCTGAAGGCAAAAGGGGGTCCAACATGGTATTAGCAAAGTGGACCTAATAAAGTGACTAGAGAGTTCTCCTTTCTTTTGTGTTGATATGTTTGTCAAACCTATTTTTCTTTTGAAATCTTGAAAATTCAATAAAAACGTATTGAACTAAAATAATCAAGGTCTCTCGGTGTCAGATCAAATGCTGGAAAGCTACAGGTGCACCAGTAACTGGAATAAAACCCAGTGGGCAAACCACAAGTACTTATGATCTTCTTCAATCATAGGTACTTGATAGTACCCAGATCTCAAGTTCCGTTACCATGGACCATTTGCTACATTTCAGGGCATCAAGAGCTTCCTCTGTGCAAGGAGTGTATTGATCGGGAGCAGTTTGTCAACTCAGAGTTCTATAATATGCGCATATTCATAATCCGGAATAGAGTTCTAGCGTGTATCATAATAAGTATTTTCAATATGATGCCAAGATCAAGAACACAGGGGTGTTCTTACCAAAAGAGTAGTTGGTGCTCAGAATAGACTTCAAGCAGAGGTCATTATGGGCACCCTGGCCGGTCTGTGGCTACGCAGCCCCATACACAACAAACTATGATGCACTGTGTGTTCTGACACCTTTCTATCGGAACCAGCATTTCATCAATGAGCCTTGATCACCTATGACCCTGTCCCGGGTTCACCAGTTTTCCTTCTTTAGACCACTTTTGGAAGGTCCTGACCACTGTAGACCTGGAATATCCCACAAGAGCTGCAATTTTGGAGTTGCTCTGACCCAGTCATCTAGCCATTGTCCAATATATGTTGTCCAATATATCCCATCCACCTTCCCAGGGATGCACAATTTATATTGCCTGATGCCCAGGACATGCAGGTCCAGGAGGTAGTTTTTTTCTTAACATTTAGCTCTGCTGTGGGTAAGCAACAAGGTATTGCATGTCAGGTGGAAGCATTCGGGCGACTGCGCTGCTGCCAGAATGGTTCCACTCACCCTGGAAAAGTGCCCCCCCACCCACCGTGCCCCTGCTATGTTTCCTGGGCTCTGCTTGCCCATCTGCAGGCCCAGGACTGGCATACTGGGTGCCGCCAGGTAGAGAGGAGGGAGGAGAGCGTCTGTTGTCCTCCCTGTCTTGTTCTTTACCAGGAAGTGACTTGTATGATGTTGCTTCCGGGTCCCGTTGTCAGCGTCCTGGCCAGTCAAGTTCCTCTACCCCAAACTCTCTCATCCATGTCTTTATGGACACCTCCACCAACTTTAAAAGTGGGGGTGCATGCACTACTTTTGATGTAATTGTGTGATTTCAGCCCATTCAATTAAATGGGATGAAAATATATATATATATACAGCGGCTCGATCACCTCTATAAGGCACAGAAGCCCCCCCCCCTTCCCCCCCCGCCACCTTTACCGGGCTGTGAAAGCAAAAGAAGCTGGATGGGTGTACTCTGATGCATACACCTTTATTAAAGTAAAATAAGATCCAAACCTTTACTGGGCTCTCCTGAGCATTCGAGCAATCGGGGAGCCTAGTATTACTGCCACTCAGTGTCCGTGTACTCTGACAGGAAAGGAAGAAACATCCTGTCTTACCGGCTTGTAAAGCATCTGATCAAACCAATCTCAGTTTGACCAAATGCTTTTGAAGGCAGAGGAGAGATCTCCAGATCTCTAAATAAAGAGGACCTGCCATGCTTATTGCTATCACAAGTTTTAAATAAAACAAATATAAAAATGAAAAAAAATGTAAATCATCCCTTTCTCCCTGTGCTCACGCGCAAATTTGAATGTTTACCAAAGTCCCGCATGCATATGTTTACAGTGATCGCACCATAAATGTGAGAGATCAGCGTGAATGTCAGTGTAAGAGCAAAAATTCTAGCACCAGACCGCCTGTTTGACTCTATACCGGTAACCCGTAAAGACTTTTAAAGCATCGCCTATGGAGATTTTTAAGTACCGTATTTTGGCGCCGTTCCACAGTGTGACATCATCTTTTATATGTTACCAACAAATTGGGTTTTATATTGTGTTTGTGTGCACTAAAAGTCATTAAAATATATTCTTTCCTAAAAATGTGTGTTTTAAAATGACTGCACTTCTATGCATTAAGGTGAAAAAACTTTTGACAGTACCGCCGCCCCCAGCCCCCCCGTTTTACTTACCTGACCCCTCGAATCTTCGCTGCACGTTCTTGTCATCTTCGCTGCAGCTCAGCCTGGTCGCTGATTGGCTGCAGTGGATGGATTGAAAGCAGCGCAGCCATTGGCTCGCGCTGCTGTCAATCACATCCGATGACGCGGTGCGCCGGGGGGCGGGCCGAGTGATACAGCGAGCGGCTATAGCCGCCGGCTGTATCACGGGAGCGCGCCCGCAAGCACTCACCACCATGCGAGGGAGCTCGCATTAAGGTGGTGAATGCTTGCGGGGAGGAGCTGAAACAGCCGCCGAGGGACCCCAGAAGACCAGGTTCGGGGCCACTCTGTGCAGAACGAGCTGCACAGTGAAGGTAAGTATAACATGTTTGTTATTTTTTTTTTTTTTAAAAATTACCTTTACAACCGCTTTAATGTAAATCTTTTTTCTTTTTCTTTAAATTGGAGGGCTTCTTTGAACATGAAGTGGTTTATTCATTTCATCTGGCTTGTGTAGTTTCACTTTTTCCATGCTCTGTGTTTTTCTCAATAAATATCAAAGTTTTTTCTGTATGCTCTTTATTGTGTACTTAGTAAAACAGCTGAATTAACAGCATGCAAGTCTCATAGATTACTTATTATCTGCCATCTCTCTTCAGACCAGGGGCCGATCCAGAGTCTAGTCTCGGGAGGGGCACTGCCAGAAAATACGTTTTTTTGGGTGCAATTTATCGGGGAAATGGCTGGTGTTGGCATTTCAATCATCCCGGCTCCATGGTTATTATGGTGTCAGGATGATTGAAGCACATTATTTCTATTATCACATTGTTATATGAAATTAAATAATTCAACTCACCATAATGCAGAATCAGTGGGAGCCCTGAGCATGTTACTTGCCACCTCGTCTACCACCAGATGCGGATTGTCACTTGTCTGCCACCAGATGCGGATTGTCACTTGTCTGCCACCAGATGCGGATTGTCACTTGCCACGTCGCCTGTCACCAGATGCAGATTGTCACTTGCCACATCACCTGTCACACGTTACAGATTGTCACTTGCCACGTCACCTGCCACACATTGTGAATTGTTACTTGCCACATCGCCTGTCACCAGATGCGGATTGTCACTTGCCACGTCTCCTGCCACACATTGCAGATTGTTAGTTGCCACATCACCTGCCACACGTTGCAGATTGCCACTTGCCACATCGCCTGCCCCAGATGCGGAATGTCACTTGCCACGTCACCTGCCACACATTGCAGATTGTTACTTGCCACATCACCTGCCACACGTTGCAGATTGCCACTTGCCACGTCACCAGTCACCAGATGCGGATTGTCACTTGCCACGTCACCTGCCACACATTGTGAATTGTTACTTGCCACATCGCCTGTCACCAGATGCGGATTGTCACTTGCCACGTCACCTGCCACACATTGCAGATTGTTACTTGCCACGTCACCTGCCACACATTGCGGATTGCCACTTGCCATGTTGCCTGCCCACAGATGCGGAATGTCACTTGCCACGTCACCTGCCACACGTTGCGGATTGTCACTAATCACTTCACCTGCCACACGTTGCGAATTGTCACTTGCCACGTCACCTGTCACCAGATGCAGATTGTCACTTGCCACATCACCCGCCACACGTTGCAGATTGTCACTTGCCACATCGCCCGCCCCCAGATGCGGATTGTCACTTGCCACGTCACCTGCCACATGTTGCAGATTGTCACTTGCCACATCACCTGCCACACGTTGTGGATTGTCATCTGACACACGTTGCGGATTGTCACTTGCCTGCTACAATTGTCACTTGCTGTGTCACTTTCCTGCTAAGGTGGTCGCTTGCTGTGTCCCAGAGTCAGGCAGCAGATTACCAGTCAGGCACCAGAGAGATGATGTAATCTCTCTGCTGCCCACAGCTGCCTGCACAGTGAGGGTGGAACTGCAGGGATGCAGGGTGGGCGGTGAGAGATGATGTCATCTTTCTGCTCCCCCACCCGCCGGCTCCCTGATTGGCCAGCAGCCCGCTCACACTCCGAGCCGCCCAGCTGCTCACCCACTCTCTCACCTGCCGCTCACCGACCAAGCTGCCCGCCTGCCCACTCACTCACGCGCATTCTCGAAGAGGGCAATTGCCCCGTTGCCCCCTCTGGATCCACCCCTGCTTCAGACTTAAGCCTTGTACACATGATGCAATAGTTGGCAGGGGATTGTCTGTTGACAGACTGTTGTCCTAAAATCTGACCTATAGTACTCTCCTTTTGAAAATTGTTGTCCAACTTTCGGCCAACAAATGTTGGATGGCAGGCTAGTAAATTTTCGGCGGACAGCGGTCTGCTGTCAGATTTTCGAATGGTCAGTACACAAGCCCGTCACACAAAAGTCGAAAGTACAAACACGCCTGGTCAGATTTAATGCTCACCAAACACAAAATTAGCAGAAGGGTGGCGCTAAAGAGCTGAAATTCCTTGTAGTACGTCACTACATTTGTGTTTGTTGCACGACAATTGTGTACCATTCGAATGCAAGACAAGATCCTGGCACACGCCTTTTTGACAAGAATCAGACGCTCGGTTGGCCAACAATTGCATCGTGTGTACGAGGCTTTACCCTGGAGTTGTTAGTCCTCCTTCTTTACTACTTCCAATCCGGGCCTTTTATGGCACTTTTTGTTTAAATGTAACAATCAGTATTTTTGCTAGAAACTTACTTAGAACACCCAAACATTATATATTATTTAAAGCAGAAGCCCTATAGAATAAATTGGTGAATTTCGCAATTTTTTATGTCGTTTGGTATTTGCACAACGATTTTTCAAACATAATGTTTTGGGATAAAATACAGTTTTGGAGTTGTAATGCAAAAAACACAATATATAACTATATAAATATATATTTTTCCATAAATATAAAAGATGAAGTTACACCGAGTACATAGATACCAAATAGATGTCACACCTTAAAATTGCGCATGCCCGGGCAACAGTGGCAAACAATGTTAATTTACTTTCCATAGGGGATGCTTTAAGAGCCTTTACAGGTTACCACTATAGATTTACAGAGGAGGTCTGGTGCTAGACTTACTGCCCAGGATCTGACATCCGTGGCGATACCTCACATGTGTCAGACGATCGCTGTTTGTGTACGTGCAGTACCAGAACATGCAAGCACAGGAGGACAGGGGCACTTTACTTTTTTTTTTTAATTATTAATTTATTTTATTTTGTGTATTTTTACACTGTTGCTTTAATTTTTTATTTTTATTTGTTTATCAATTTTTTTGCTGTAAACATTTTTGTGACAGCAAAAGGCACATAACATTTCTTTTTTATGGAGGGATCTTAAAAGCATTCAAAACACCAAGATCTGTGTTTTTGAATGCTTTCAATTTTTAAAAAATGGCGGTAAAAAATAACTATACTGGGGTAATAACCACCGAAAGTCCAGTGTAGAGATGGGCCGAACACCCCCCGGTTCAGTTCGCACCAGAACTCTCGAACACAAAGGCTTATATGTAAGTTATTGGCCATAAAAAAGGGGTATGGGGACCCGGCTACTGCCCTGGGGGACATGTATTAATGCATTTTTTTTTTAAAGATAGTTTTTACAGGAGCAGTGATTTTAATGATGCTTAAAGTGAAACAATAAAAATGAAAAATTCCTTTAACCGCTTCCTGACCACCTCACGCAGATATACTGCGGCAGAAGGGTACGTACAGGCAGAATCACGTACCTGTACGTTGCCCTGTAAGAGTCGGCTTGCGCGCGCGTCCGCTGGGAGCTCCGTGAGTGGGGATACCTGTGATCGTCTCACAGTGAGGAAGAACGGGGAGATGCTAATGTAAACAAGCATCTCCCCATTCTGCCTAGTGACAGGACACTGATCACAGCTCCCTGTGATCAAGAGCGATGATCAGTGACGTGTCACTCGTAGCCACACCCCCTAACAGTTAGAATCACTCCCTAGGACACACTAAACCCTTTCCTAGCCCCCTAGTGGTTAACCCCTTCACTGCCAGTGTCATTTTTACAGTAATCAGTGCAATTTTATAGCACTGATCACTGTAAAAATGACAATGGTCCCAAAAATGTGTCAAAATTGTCCGATGTGTCCGACATAATGTTGCAGTCATGATAAAAATCGCAGATCACTGCTATTACTAGTAAAAAAAAATGATTAATAAAAATGCCATAAAACTATCCCCTATTTTGTAGACATGATAACTTTTGTGCAAACCAATCAATAAACGCTTATTGCGATTTTTTTACCAAAAATATGTAGAAGAATACGTATACGGCCTAAATTGAGGAAAAAAAATGTTTTTTTATATATTTTTGGTCGATGTTTATTATAGCAAAAAGTAATAAATAATAATGCGGTTTTTTTTCACAATTATCGCTACTTTATTGTTTATAGCGCAAAAAATAAAAACCACAGAGGTGATCAAATACCCCCAAAAGAAAGCTCCATTTGTGGGAATAAGAGGTTGTCAATTTTGTTTGGGAGCTACGTCGCACGACTGCGCAATTGTCAGTTAAAACGGCGCAGTGCTGAATCGCAAAAAGTGCTCTTGTCTTTGGCCAGCAAAATGGAGCGGGGCTTAAGTGGTTAAATATAGTGCCTGGGGGGTCCCCCTAGTCTGCCTGTAAATTGGTGCATCTGTACTGTGTATAGAATATATACAAAGAGCGCAGCGCTGGATTTGAGTATACAGTGAAAAATATTCAAGCAGTAAAATTATTTTGTTCAAATAAAAACTGTGCATATTAATCTTCAAAAAAATGTCCATAAAATACAAAAAGTATAAGTGATTAAACGTCCATGAGGTGCATGAAACACCAATCTGGATATCTGACTTCCACCGCTGTGAGACCCGTCACCAGAAAGATTGAAGGCTTACCGGACCGCCTTTTTAAAAAGGCATGAATCAATCACCACCATGGATGCTGTCCCTCTCCTGGCTGGATCCTGCTGTGAAGCACTAGATGGTTGATCCCAAATCAGTCAGCCGTGAAGGAGCGCCAATCCCAGTAGCATAAATATCCAGAAAAAAAGGGGAGAAATGCTCCAATGGTGTAGTAAATTATTGGTTCCTTTATTAAAAAGCCATGAAGGCGTTTAACAATACAAAAGTCCTTGCAAGGAGTGATAAAACAATTCCGATAGAAAATGAAAGTCCGCGCATGCGCAGTCCGTGCGTACGTGTCAGATATCCAGATTGGTGTTTCATGCACCTCATGGACGTTTAATCACTTATATTTTTTGTATTTTATGGACATTTTTTTGAAGATTAATATGCACAGTTTTTATTTGAACAAAATAATTTTACTGCTTGAATATTTTTCACTGTATACTCAAATCCAGCGCTGCGCTCTTTGTATATATTCTTAGTGGTGCCCCCTATCAGGGTTATAGCGCATAGCCGCAGGATACTTCCTCATAGGTTTATTATTATCAATATTTTTGCACACTTGAGCACAATTTCATTTTTTATTGATTTATATTTTTCACTTTATACCTAGCGCAAATTTTTCCTTTAGAAAAATGTACTGTGTATAGAACCTGTTGCAGCACCGCTGAACCCAAAAAGAAAAAAAAAGCTTTGCACGCAAGAAAGGCTAACTGCTGAATGCCTAATCTGCAGTTTGACAGTTCCTAAATAAGGGGCAGGGCCACCTGGTGACATCGCCCCCTTGTGACGTCACTGACCAGCGCATGCTGTGTCAGTGACATCACAAGGGTGGGGGCCACCGGATGGCCCCGCCCCTTATTTACCTATTTAAGAACTGTCAAACGGCAGAGCAGGCATTCGGTGTAGCCTTCCCTGCGGGCGGAGCGTTTTTTTTTTGTTCCAGCGATGCGGCGGGCATCGTGAATGACGATGGATCTGCATCGGGGGGCATTGTTTTTTTTATTTTTTAATAAAGGAATTGTCAAAAACTGCCTCCTGTCTTAATTTTTGACACTTTTTTTAGTGAATGGGTAGGGGTACTCATTCATATATATACAATCCCAATAAGTGTATATAAATTTTTTTTGTGTGAAAGTTATAGCATCTACAAACTATGGTATATATATTGAAAAATATATATATATATATATATATATATATATATATATATATATATATATATATATATATATATATATATATATATATATATATAATATATATATAAATTGATCAATCCTGATGAAGTGACGGCCTATCTCAGTAAGTAAACAGTCTGAGGCATTTAGAGCCTCTAGAGCCTTAGAGAAAGCATAGAGCTTTTTGAAGTTGTCATTTTTGGGGGTTTTTTCACTATTTTTGCATACTGCCACCAGTCAGGGACACTGACAGTATGTTAAAAATAAATAATTTTTTTATTCAATTTTTCTTAGCTTTTTTTAATTTTTTTAAATTTTTTATATACTTTCATCAGAGTAGTTCAGTGTCACTATAGTAACATTGTACTACTCTGGGGGGGGCTTCATCAGGGATTTTTTTTTCTATTACATTTTGTGTAATTACATGTTGTGTACATGTAACAGCAACATTTTCAACTGTCATTAATGGGTTAACCATTCATGACAGCTGTGATCACTATTGTTCTGTGATTGGCTACAGCTAACCACAGGCTGCTGTGATTGGCCCAGAAACCATGTGATAGCTAATCACAGCATAGGCAATGCAGCTGTTTGGAACATATTAATTCTTAACAGCTTTGTTGACATTGTGTCATGTGATCGCTGGTCCCCAATTCGTTGTGACACAGCGGTTGGGGGAGGGGTTTAGCCCGAGCAGGCAAATTCACGTACATGTACATGATATTGCTTGCACATGCCAACCTGCTGCAGTATATGTATTGTGGCTGGTCGGCGAGTGGTTTGAGTCATCCCTGTTGTCAGTGAAGGATTCCCCACTGACAGCATAATGTAAGCAAAAGAGCTGCAATTAAAAAAGAAAAAAAAAAAACAGCTTGCAGGTATAATTTATACCAGGCCCTATGGGGCCTGTCATCGGAGAATCCCCTGCTGACAGCAGGGATGGGTCATTGGTTGTTAAGATGCTTGGTAGTGCACTGTGGCTTGTATGGGAGGGTTGCAAGAAAAAAGCCGCTCCTCAAGAAGGGCCACATGCAGTCATGACTGAGCTTTGCCAAAACACACCTTGAAGATTATAAGGCCACATGGAAAAAGGTGTTCTGGTCAGATGAGGCTAAAATTGAACTATTTGTCCTCAACACCAAACGATATGTCTGGCAGAAATCCAATACAGCTCACCATCTAAATAACACCATTCCTACAGAAAAGCATGGAGGTGGTAATATGCTGTTATGGAGGTGGTAATATCCTGTTATGGGGGGTGGTAATATCCTGTTATGGAGTTGGTATGGGGGTGGTAATATCCTGTTATGGGGGTGTTTCTCTGCAGCAGAGACTGGAGCACTTGTCAGGATAGAAGGAACAATGGATCGGGCAAAATGCCATCAAATTTTTGAGGAAAATCTGCTGCCCTCTGCCAAAAAGTTGTCAATGGGAAGAAGGTTTACCCTCCAACATGACAATGACCCATAGCACACACCCCACAGTGGCTGGACGATAAAAAGTTGAATGTCCTTGCATGACTTAGTCAGTAAGACCTGAACCCTATTGAAAATCTGTGGTCACTTGTTAGATGGGGGGGGGGGGGAAGAAAAACCCATTGGTGGTCTTAAATAGCAGAGGCGTCCATTGTGGTGTTTAATGCGAATATGATGTGTCTAGGGATGCATCAGAGTCACCATGTTTGACAAACACCACAGAATGCTAAATCACCAAAAAGATGAATTTGGTGCTTCCTGGTTGGAGCTTTAGTTCAGCCCAAACTTTTTTATTTATTTATTTTTTATATATAATTTGGAATATTTTGTATAAAGTTTGGAATAAAAAAACCCCAAGCATTTTTGTTTGCCATCTCTGTCCCATTAGGGCGATTATCTGTCTTTCATTTCCTGTCCTGTATGCACAACAGGATATAAGAGAAAATTCCCTTAAAATGAAGGCATTTCCTTGTTATTGCCCCAGTTGGAATATGTCCCCTCTTTTACTCTTTTAATGACAACTCAAAATTAACACAGGTTGTCACCCAAAACTACAAACCAAATTTTTGACTTTCGATACAATTTAATCCTTTTATTAACATCTTCCTATGTAAATGATATGTACTTAAACTGAGTGTTAAAATGATTCATGGAGTTCGGCTTTAAAGGTGGCTAACTTCTCAGAAATTTTCATATAGATATTTTGCAATCAATACAATAACTTCTCTAAAAGCTGACGGAGGTAATGTGCCTTGCACTGTAATCCTTCAGTGCTCTGTTGTCCGTCACAGCTAGCTAGCTACATCTTGCTAAGGGAAGGTGGAATATGTAAACTGGGAGGTAGATTGCTTTTTTTAATCCCTGGATTGAAGCCAAAGACAATACAGTAACCTGTATATAAGACACAACTTGTCCTTTTGTAAGACATTGTCAACATGGAGAACAGGCTTGGATTATTCCTTGTGCTACTCAGCGTTACCTGTTTCTGCGAAGCTAATAACACCTGTAGTGAGTATGATAAGTATCAGAAGATGAAAAATGACATAATGTGGCTTCCATTCTGATTAAAAAAAAAATCAAATGGATCTCCATCTTTTTTGCAGATGTTCCAGACACCAAAAAGTCTTATGTCACCAGCCTGGCCATCAACATGGCTCGTAGCGTGGGGCCGTGTGTCCCTCCTGATCCCAGTGTTCTTCTGGCACTTAACCTGGGACAGGTCAAGGATCCTACAGCCCAAGACATCCTAATCGAACAGTTGAAAAATGATGCCGTGGATAGAGTGTCAAAAAGTAAGTAACGTCTTTCCTTCCTTTAGCTGTCCATCAAGCTATGCAGTGAATTAACGTCCTTACAGGATGTCTCAAATTTACAAGCCGACCTCAATGCACTGTCTAATTGGGCAACTAAGTGACAAATGAGGTTTAATGTTGATAAATGTAAAGTTTATGCACTTGGGGGCTAAGATTATGCATGCATCATACATACTAGGGGGAGTACAACTGGGGGAATCCATAGTGGAGAAGGATCTGGGGGTTTTGGTAGATCATAAGCTTAAAAATAGCATGCAATGCCAAGCTGCGGTTTCCAAAGCGAGTAAAGTCCTTTCTTGTATTAAGAGAGGTATGGACTCCAGAGAGAGAGATATCATTTTGCTCCTGTACAAGTAATTAGTAAGATCTCATCTGGAATATGCAGTTCAGTTTTGGGCACCAATTCTGAAAAAGGATATCGGGGAACTGGAGAAAGTAAGGGGAAGGGGAACCAAACTGATAAGAGGCATGGAGGAGCTCAGCTATGAGAAAAGATTAGAGGAACTGAATTTATTCTCTCTTGGGAAGATGAGATTAAAGGGGTATATGATCATCATGTACAAATACATAAGTGGTGCATGTAGTGAACTTGGTGTTGAGTTATTCACTTTAAGGTCATCACAGAGGACAAGGGGGCACTCTTTACGTCTAGAGAAAAAAAGATTTCACCTTCAAATACGGAAAGGTTTCTTCACAGTAAGAGCCGTGAAAATATGGAATAGACTCCCTCCAGAGGTGGTTCTAGCCAACTCAGTAAATTGCTTTAAAAAAATCTTGGATTCTTTCCTAAATTTACATAATATAAGGAATTTTTTTCCCCTGCTGTAGCAAATTGGATCATGCTTTGCTGGGGTTTTTCGCCTTCCTCTGGATCAGCTGTGGGTGAAGGATTGTGTAATGGGATTGTTTTTTTGTTTTTTGTTTTGGTTGAACTAGATGGACTTTTTTCAACCTGCCTAACTATGTAACTACCGTATTTATCGGCGTATAACACGCGCCGGCGTATAACATGCACCCCAAGTTTAGGAGGGAATTTTAAGGAAAAAAACTTTTAGGAGGAAAGTTTAAGGAAAAAAACTTACATTTAAATGCCCATCAATGCAGCCTCATCAGTGTCCATCTGCAGCCTTGTCAGTGTCCATCTGTAGTGTTGTCCCTGATTGCAGCCTTGTCCCCCATTGCAGCCTTGTCCCCATTGCAGCATTGTCCCCCATTGCAGCCTTGTCCCCCATTGCAGCCTTGTTAGTGTCCATCTGTAGTCTGTGCATCTTTGAAAATGGCTCCGCCATTCTCGGCCACTTTCGGCCATTCTCGGCGGCTCTCGGTCGCTTTCAGCCATTCTCGGCGGCTCTCGGCCGCTCTCGGACGGCTCCCGCGGGACTGCGAGAGGCGCCGAGAATTGCCGAAAGCGGCCGAGAGCCGCCGAGAATGGCTGAAGGCGGACGAGAGCCGCCGAGAATGGCCGAGAACAGCGGCGCCATTTTCAAAGCCGCCGAGAAAAGCTAAAAGCCGCTGAGAGCGGCCGAAAAGCTTGCAATCGGTGGTGGATCAGCGTATAACAAGCACCCACGATTTTCCCCTGATTTTCAGGGGAAAAAAGTGCGTGTTATACGCCGATAAATACGGTATGTGTATATTTTTGTAGTACCAATGCCTCTTTTGGGCAATATTGTTCTGGTTTGTTTTCTTCCCTTTCCCTCCAGTTCTCCTGCTGAATTTAACCAAAATTGTCCACAGGGGGGCTAGAAGAAGGGATCAAAAAGTTATACCAACTTTGTAAATGTTGGGGTTTGGCACTGCCAATGTTCCATCCTGTTGCCTTAGGCATTAGCCCACATGTGATATTATGGTAAATGCAAGCTTTGCGGTTTTAATTGCTATCTCTGTTCTTTTTGGGTAAATCTCCCTTCACTTACTGTCCTAATAGAAGAAAAGACAAGGGCAAATCCTACTTTTTGTTGCTGGAACATAACATGAGTGGTAATGACAGCTTGTAGAAGGTGAGGGGTACACCTTTCCACCCCTTACATTTTATTGAAATTTTTATTGTAAGAATCTTTTATAAAAAATCAATAGCAGGTCTGTCCTGGGTTGTGTAAGAGGTGTGTGTATGAATCAGACACAACCTTGCAATTATGTAGAAATGTACTCTGCATTAACCCTTTTAGGGTTTTCCAGCCATACCGTAAATGTTACTATCAACAGACATTAGATGAAGATCCAGTTTTACTTGGATTGAGAGAGGATGCACTCTCAGTAAACGCCCCCTGACCTAGCTATTTTTAAGAAAAATCATTCATCTACAATAGATTTTCTTTGATTATTGCTATTGTTTCCTCAAAGTAAAGCCAGGCGTTTAGAGTGCAGTGCTTAACCATGAACACTCGCCTGAAATGATCATAGCTGTTTATGCCACTGTTGTTTTATGGAGAAAATCAATCTTATTCCTAAATGCAGGCACTCCCACCATGAGATAATTTTAAGTTTTTGTTTCTGAAATGGGAATAATAATATTAATTAAAATAATACATTCTGAATAAAATATGGACCTAATGTGAATAAAGGTATCCAAAGAGCTGCCTCTTCTGCCAAATCCCCATTAGATTTTTGATTAACTGAAATGGTATTCTCATATTTGTCTGAGGTTCTTGTATAGTGATTATCTATTGAATGTTATCCTCACATAAATTTTTATACTTGGCCATTGGGTATTTGGTTTTAAATACGACCCCGAGGAGGGGATATTGTATTGATATCGGATTGATATGGAGATGTCCTTATGTCTTTTCTAGCCCTAAAGAAGGGGCATTCTTGAATCGCTGTTAAATACTTTTTGGATTGTCCTGACTTTTAAAAATGAAGTTCTATAGCCAGTGCGGCTCTTCTGCTTGATTCCGAGCATGCGTTGACTTTTGTGCATCGGAATTGTGTACACACGATCGGAATTTCCGACAACGGATTTTGTTGTTGGAAAATTTGAGAACCGGCTCTCAAATTTTTGTTGTCGGAAATTCCGACAAAAAACGTCCGATGAAGCCTACACACGATCGGAATTTCCGACAACAAATGTTCGATGGGAACTTGTTCTCGGAAATTCCGACCATGTGTAGGCTTCATCGGATGTTTTTTGTCAGAATTTCCGACAACAAAAATTTGAGAGCTGGTTCTCAAATTTTCCGACAACAAAATCCGTGGTCTGTAAGGGTTTACAACCAATTTAATCACTTCAGCCCCGGAAGGATTTGCCCCCTAATGACAAGGTCATTTTTTTTGTGAAACGGCACTGGGCCGCTTTAACTGACAATTGCACGGTCAGACGACGTTGTAGTCAAACAAAATTGACGTCCTTTTTTTCCCACAAATAGAGCTTTCTTTTGGTGGTATTTGATCACCTCTGCGGTTTTTATTTTTTGTGCTATAAACAAAAAAAAGAGCAACAATTTTGAAAAAAAAACTGTATTTTTTTACTTTTTGCTTTAATAAATATTCCCCCCAAAAAATGCAGAAAAAAAAGAAATTTCTTTATCAGTTTAGTCCGATATATATTCTTCTATATATTTTTAGAAAAAAATTGGAATAAGCATATATTGATTGGTTTGCGCAAACGTTTTAGCGTCTACAAAATAGGGAATAGATTAATGGCATTTTTATTATTATTTTTTTTTTATTAGTAATGGCAGCGATCTGCGATTTTTAGCAGGACTGCGACATTGCTGCGGACAGATCGGACACTTTTGACACATTTTTGGGACCATTGACATCTATACAGCGATCAGTGTTAAAAAATGCACTGATTACTGTGTAAATGTCACTGGTAGGGAAGGGGTTAATACTAGGGGGCGATCAAGGGGTAAAACGTGTTCCTTCATGAGTGTTTCTAACTCTGAGGGGATGGGACTGACTGGGGGAGGAGACATATCACTGTTCCTTCTTAGTCTGTGAAAAGATTTGGTTTAGTTACAAATATAATGTGTATTCTTACTTGAACCCTGATCGTTCCTTCATGTCTATTCTGTAATGCACTGTGAAACTTTTCCTCTGCGCAGGAGCTTCCTGTAATGAAGACCAGTCACTCTTGCACTCTGTTCTTGTGCAGGATGACTGGTCTTGTCTCCGCCCCTCCTGTAGTTTTCCACAGGTAGCCTGAAGTGGGTGGAACCTGCTGGGCTCCTCCCACAGTTCTGCTCTGCACAGACATGTGCAGTGCAGTGATGATGTCACTACTACTTTAACAAAGCATCTGCTTTAACAAAGTTTAAGCATCTGCTGCTCATAGAGTAGATTTACAGTCAGGTCCATAAATATTGGCACATCAACACAATTCTAATCTTTTTTGGCTCTATACACCACCACAATGGATTTGAAATGAAACAAACAAGATGTGCTTTAACTGCAGACTTTCAGCTTTAATTTGAGGGTATTTACATCCAAATCTGGTGAATTAAGTAGGAATTACAACAGTTTGTATATGTGCCTCCCACTTTTTAAGGGACCAAAAGTAATGGGACAGATTAACAATCATCCATCAAACTTTCACTTTTTAATGCTTGGTTGCGAATCCTTTGCAGTCAATTACACCCTGAAGTCTGGAATGCATAGATATATCCAGACGCTGGGTTTCATCTCTGGTGATGCTCTGCCAGGCCTCTACTGCAACTATCTTCAGTTCCTGCTTGTTCTTGGGGCATTTTCCCTTCAGTTTTGTCTTCAGCAAGTGAAATGCATGCTCAATCGGATTCAGGTCAGGCGATTGACTTGGCCATTGCATAACATTCCACTTCTTTCCCTTAAAAAACTCTTTGCTTGCTTTCACAGTATGCTTCGGGTCATTGTCCATCTGCACTGTGAAGCACCGCCCAATGAGTTCTGAAGCATTTTGCTGAATATGAGCAGATAATATTGCCCGAAACACTTCAGAATTCATCCTGCTGCTTTTGTCAGCAGTCACATCATCAATGAATATAAGAGAACCAGTTCCATTGGCCGCCATGCCCACGCCATGACACTACCACCACCATGCTTCACTGATGAGGTGGTATGCTTTGGATCATGAGCAGTTCCTTTCCTTCTCCATACACTTCTCTTCCCATCACTCTGGTACAAGTTGATCTTGGTCTCATCTGTCCATAGGATGTTGTTCCAGAACTGGGAAGGCTTTTTTATATGTTGTTTGGCAAACTCTAATCTGGCCTTCCTGTTTTAAAATGATTTAAAGTATAAAGGTGTTACCGTTGTCCATAACAACCATATGCCTCTATTGAGCTTTTCACCTATCCTTCACCTAACATTTGTCATTGCAGCCCAGGGTGGGCCATGGCCTGCCTCTAACACCTGCCATACCTCCTAATTGTAAATGACTATCTTTTTCCTAGTTTCTATACTCAAAGCTTGCTGCATCACATAATTTTCCTATCAAAGCTTGGACCCTTCTTTTTTTTTTAATAATCAGAATTTTTTATTATTTCCATTTTACAATACAACAATCTTCATACATTGTTACAAACAAAAAAGAAAAACCCCTCCTCACCCACCCCAGACCCTTATTACATTACATCTTCTACTACCACATTCGCTTAAATCTTATCCCTCCCCCCCTTTCCAAACCACTTGGTAATCCTGTAGTTACTCCTTCCCCCTCCTCTCTTTGTGCAAGAAGACCTCTTACCCTTCGTGAGAAAGAGAGAGGGGCAAAAAAAAAAAAAGGGGGGGACATAAAAGTGCATAAGTGTACATAAGTGAATAAAAAGTGTGCGTGTTTATCAATTTGTATTTGTGTACGAGGCCCTCATTGGCCAAACTATTCTAGTAAGTGTTATTACCCTTTACCCATCAAAACACCAGAAAACCAAAGAAAAAAAAAAAAAAAAAACCCACCCCAAACACCGTGTTTATCATTATATTTAATTTGGGAGGAGACCCTCCATGACCAAACTATAAGTGTTGTTACCCTTTACCCGTCGTATTATTAAGAAAAAAAAAAAAAAATACACGAAACCCAAGTTTATCAATTATTTAATTTGTGTAAAAGGCCCTCATTGGACGAACTATAAGTGTTATTACCCTTACCCATCGTGTTATCTTGAGAGAGAAAAAAAAAAAAAAAACACACAACAAAAAAAAACAAACCCCCATCCCAAACCCCGTGTTTATCATTATTTTTACATTTGAGAGGAGGCCCTCCATGGCCAAACTATAAGTGTTGTTACCCTTTACCCGTCGTAAAAAAAAAAAAAAAAAAACGTTTATCAATTATTTAATTTGTGTAAAAGACCCCTAAAAATAAATAAATAAATAAATAAAAAAAAAAAAAAAAAAGGGAAAGGGGGGAAAGGAAAAACACAGGAAAACCACAACCCCACCCCCTCTAGACCCTCACCTACATATTGGGCCAGCGAACTAATTCCAATATTCCTTTCATCTTTCTTTCCTCTTCTTTTTTTTTCTCTTTTCTTCCTTCCATAGGTCAGTATCTTTTATTTTACATATTTACAAGGGCTGTACCTCCACCTCCTTCTCATTTTAATCATCTCCGTCTTCTTTTTCCATCTCAACTAAACATTCCTTCCAGCCTGCCCATTTCTTTTCAAATTTCCTTTGTTGGCCCTTTACCATATGAACCCATCTTTCCGCTTCCATTATTAAGCTCACTTCCTTTCTCCAATCTAATATTGAGGGACCCTGTATCTGTTTCCAAAATTTCGGTATTATTTTTTTCGCTGCGTTTAATAGGTGGGGTGTTATGCCCTCCCGATACTTTCTATTAGAGCCCGGCATCCCATGGAACAAATAATGTAGTGGTTGAAATTCCAGGTGTCCCACCGTCAATTTCTTGATCCATGGAGACACCGACTCCCAGAATCTTTTAATTACTGGGCATGTCCACCACAGATGGAGAAATGTGCCTTTCTGCCCACATCCCCTCCAGCATCTATCACTTATGGTTGGAAACATTTGTGCCAATTTGACTGGGGTCCTATACCATCTTGACAGGAACTTGTACGCCATCTCTTGTACCTTTGAGCTGATGGATGAGGAATGTGTTAGTGTAATCATCCTTTTAATTTGATTGTTAGTCAGTACCTGTCCCAATTCCTTCTCCCATTCCCTTATATAGTATGGAGTTGTACCTTCCTGTCCCTTAAGTATCCCTTTATACATTTGCGACAGCACGTTCCTGGGACTAGATCTCTGCACACATTGTTTCTCAAATATGGTGAGAGAGTTCATAGGTCTTATTGATGATTTGCTTTTATTAAAAAAACTCACTAATTGATTGTATTTCCACTCTGCCATATGCACTGTCCCATATCTAGACACCATCTCTGTCAGAGATAACAAAACTCCCTCCGGAGCAAACCTGCCACAGGTGGAATCTCCACCTCCACCCCAGGCCCCCAGATACCCCATCTCCTCCCCCGGGGGGAACCAGGTGAATCCCTCCAGAGGAGCCAGAGGTGATATCCAGGGGGCGTAATCCCCATTCTTATTCAACTTGTCCCAAACTTCCAATGTGTTCTGGGTTAATGGTGACACCCATTGAGACAACCCTCTTGACGGGCTCTGAATCCAAGGTGCTCCTGCTAAATTCCTCCCTGCCATTGCATTTTCTACTTGAACCCAAAGTTTTTTATGAGTATCATGGTGCCAGTTCAAAATCCGGACTAGACTCATAGCCTTGTAATATAAGGCTATATCCGGTATTCCCAATCCCCCCTCGACCCTATTTCTTCTCAGAAGGTCGTGGGCTAATCTGGGTCTTTTATCGTTCCATACAAACGCCACAAACATCCTACGCACTTGTCTGAAAAAGGACCCCGGTACCTTAATTGGTATTGTGTACAACATATAAATTAATCTAGGAAGTATACTCATTTTTATGGCATTAATCCTCCCAAACCAAGTTAGATATTGGCCTTTCCATTTTTTAAACTCTTCCGCTATCTCCGTCAATAATATGCCATAGTTGACTTCATATAGTCTTTTCATTTCAACACTAATACGTACCCCCAAATACGTCAGGGACTCTCTCTCCCAGACAAATGCATACGTATGTCGCAGCGTCATCTCCAGTCCCGTTGGGACATGGATAGGAAGGATAATTGACTTTCCCAGATTGATTTTAAAATTAGATAAGGTGCCGAACTTTTGTACCTCCAGCATAAGTGCAGCTAACGATGTCTGGGGGGACGAGAGAAAAAAGAGTAGGTCATCAGCATATGCTGCGACCTTATGTTCCACCTGTCCTATTTGTGTCCCACTTATCTCTCTGTTATTTCTGATTTTACGTAAGAATGGCTCTAATATTATTGCAAATATTAAGGGTGATAATGGGCAACCTTGTCTCGTACCATTTTGGATACTAAAGCTTTCTGACAACGTTCCGTTTACTTTAATTCTTGCCTTAGGGCCCGCGTACATCGACATTATCCATCCCATCATCCGCTCCCCCAGGCCTATCCCCTTCAATATTTCTCTCATAAAGCCCCAATTCACCCTGTCAAAGGCCTTTTCGGCATCCATTGACAGAATGATCCTTGGGGCCCTATCTGGACCAGACTGCATCCAGTGGAGGACATTAAGCGCCCGAATAGTGTTATCTCTCGCCTCACGCCCTTCCATGAACCCAGTCTGGTCCAGATGTATCATCCCCCCTATGTGTCCCTGGAGCCTCAGAGCCAAGATCTTTGCTAACAATTTAGTATCCGAATTAAGAAGGGAAATAGGCCTGTAGTTTGCGCAAATCTGGGGATCTTTCCCTCCTTTTGGCAATACTGTTATATGCGCCAGAAGGGCTTCTGGTGGTAGTGGGTTAGATGCATTAATTGAATTGAAGTATTTACACAGTGGTTCTCTTAATACTGGAAGGAATTTTTTATAAAATATATGTGTCAACCCGTCTGGGCCTGGGCTTTTCCCTAATGGCAATGTTGCTATTACCCTTTCCAGCTCCTCTACCGTGATTGGGCGCTCTAACTCTTCTATAGTTGTTTTAGACAGCCTAGGCATTGATGCTTCAGTGATGTAATCCTGTATCTCTTTTCTCTCAGGGCTTTCATTATCTACTTCGGAAATATTGTATAATGCCTCATAAAATTTACTAAATTCTGCAGCTATGGCTTTCGTTCCAACTACCTTCTTACCTCTAACCAGTAAACTATGGACGTGTCTGGATTCCTGTTGCTTTTTAAGCTGTTTAGCTAGTAGCCGCCCACACTTATTACCCTGTTCATATGCCCTATTTGCGAAGAACCTAATTTTATTTCTAACTTTTTGTTCTAGGCACTGTGAGAGCTCCGTTCGTAAGGCCTCTAGGCGCCTATTATCTGTAGGGTCAAGCTTCCTCTTGTGCTTCCCCTCCAGTTCACTGATTTTACCTAATAGGTCTTTTATCTCTTTTTTCCCTTCTTTTTTTATATACGAGCCATATGCTATTAAATCCCCTCTTATGACAGTTTTATGGGCCTCCCACACCATTTGGTCAGATACTTCCCCTGTCTTGTTTATTTCAAAATACTCTTTTATTTTAACTCCTAATTTCTCTACTATTTCTTCCCTATCCAATAGCGACTCGTTCAAACGCCATGTTCGCTCCAGACCCCCCATCTGAATAAGTTGGAACGTTAATGCTATTGGGGCATGATCTGATGTAGTGATGGGGCCAATTGTGCATGAAATCACATTCTCCAGGTGGAACTGGTCCACCAGGAGAAGGTCCAGACGCGAGTACATGTCGTGTGTTTTTGAATAATAGCTTGGACCCTTCTTACTTAAAGTACAGTGCATCCTGGAAAGTATTCATAGCGCTTCACTTTTTCAACAATTTGTTATGTTACAACCTTATTCTAAAATTGATTTAATTCATAATTTTCCTCAAAATCCTACAAACAATACCCCATAATGACAACGTGAAAAAAGTTTGTTTGAAATCTTAGCAAATTTATTGTAAATATAGAAAAAAAAAATCACATGTATATAAGTATTCACAGCCTTTACCATGATGCTCAAAATTGAGCTCAGGTGCATCCTGTTTTCACTGATCAACGTGAGATGTTTCTACAACTTGAATTGAGTCCATCTGTGGTAAATTCAGTTGATTGGACGTGATTTGGAAAGGCACACACCTGCCTATATAAGGTCCCACAGTTAATAGATAAGGTCCCACAGTTAATAGTGCATGTCAGCGCACAAACCAAGCCATGAAGTCCAAAGATCTGCCTGTAGACTGCAGAGACAGGATTGTATCGAGGCACAGGTCTGGGGAAGGTTACAGAAAAATTTCTGCGGCCTCCATCATCCTTAAATGGAAGAAATTTAAAACCACCAGCACTCTTTCTAGAGTGGGCTGCCCGACCAAACTGAGCATTCAGGGAAGAAGGGCCTTGGCCAGGGAGGTGACCAAGAACCCAATGGTCACTCTGACAGAGCTCCAGCGTTTCTCTGTAGAGAGAGGAGAACCTTCCAGAAGAACAACCATCTCGGCAGTACTCCACCAATCAGGCCTGTATGGTAGAGTGGCCGGATGGAAGCCACTCCTCAGTAAAAGACGCATGACAGCCCACCTGGAGTTTGCCAAAAGGCACCTGAAGGACTCTTAGAGCATGAGAAACAAAATTCGCTGGCCTGATGAAACAGGGATTGAACTTTTTGTCCTAAATGACAGGTGTCATGTCTGGAGGAAACCAGGCACCGCTCATCACCTGGCCAATACCATCCCTACAGTGAAGCATGGTAGTGGCAGCATTATGCTGTGAGGATGTTTTTTCAGTGGCAGGAACTGGGAGACTAGTCATGATGGAGGGAAAGATGAATACAGCAATGTACGGAAACATCCTTGATGAAAACCTTCTCCAGAGCGCTCAGACTGGGGCGGAGGTTCATCTTCCAACAGGACAACGACCCTAAGCACACAGCCAAGGTAACAAAGGAGTGGCTACAGGGCAACTCTGTGAATGTCTTTGAGTGGCCCAGACTTGACCTGATTGAACAACTCTGGAGAGATCTGAAAATGGCTGTGCACCGATGCTCCACATCCAACCTGATGGAGATTGAGAGGTCCTGCAAAGAAGAATTGGAGTAACTGCCCAAAAATAGGTGTGCAAAGCTTGTAACATCATACACCAAAAGACTTGGGGCTGTAATTGGTGCCAAAGGTGCTTCAACAAAATATTGAGCAAAGGCTGTGAATACTTATGTACGAAAAGTCATAAGATCAGACGCATTGAGTTTATGCTGGACAGTAGTTCTGGCAAAATATGCAGTAGTAGCTGCTGGGGTGGTAATCATAGTCTCTGATGCCTGGGCACAAATTTGTGATGCACTGTGGGGCTGCTATCCTCAGAGTTGAGCCAACTTTTCAAACAAGGAAGGGGGAAGTGCCACCTAAGTGCAGTATCACAGGAGGTTTATTAAAACAACGGTTAAAAACACTTACAACTAAGATAAAGGAAGGCTTATCGTAAACTGGCTTGTCCGCTGACTGGTCACGTCACATCCGCCCGAGTGTTCAAGGCGTTCCAGGCATGGACTTCCTACACACCACAGGAACTTTCTTCCACCTCCACTGCTTCCTAGGGAACCTGAACTCGGCGGACCATGCAGGAGTAAGGACTCACCAGTTTACGATAAGCCTTCCTTTATCTTACTTGTGTTTTTAACCATTGTTTTTAATAAACCCCCTGTGATACTGCACTTAGGTGGCGCTTCCCCCTTCCATCCTTCTTGTGTGAATACTTATGTACATGTGATTTTTTTTGTTTCTTATTTTTAATAAATTTGCAAATATTTTAAACAAACTTCTTTCCCATTGTCATTATGGGATATTGTTTGAGGTATTGAATTTTGAGGAACATAATGAATTTAATCCCTTTTGGAATAAGGCTGTAGCATAACAAAACGTGGAAAAAGTGAAGTGCTGTGAATACTTTCCGGATGCACTGTATATGTAAGAAAAAAAACATTTTTTACGTTTTAGAGTAGGGAATGGCTAGAACACCTGATCTCTTTTCACTTTTTGTTTCGTAGACATCTTTGAGGACAAAAGATGTTAGATTAGATTAGAATATTCCATTTGGAATATTTCCAAATGGAATATTTCCCCTTACCTCTTCTTTTGGTGCACAATAAGTCCCCTCACTGCAACAAATGTTCCAATTGAAAGATTTCATTCACTTCCTGTTCTGGTGATAACTGTAAAATGCAACCATCTCTTTTAGCCCAAGTGACAATGGTCACTAGGACGAATAGGATGAATCTTCCAAATTGGCAGCTTTTTAAATCTAACAGAATTAGTTTTTTGTCCTCTTTACCCATTTGGGGAAAATGGTGACTGAAGAGTGGATCTCATCCTTCGTATTCTTCTGGTCACATGGCCAGCTGTCTAGTCTTTGGTTGGTTGTCTTCTGGGTGATTCATTTTGGTCTTCTCTCTTTCTCTGTAGATGTGTCCTTTACCTCAGGGAAAGTGGCCCTTTATGTTCTGGCTCTTCGCTCTTCGTGTGTTGATCCCAGCAACATCTCTGTCCAAAAAGGAAGTATTAACCTTGTCAAGCTTCTGGAGAACAAGACTCGTGAAGAGCTGCGTGCTTTTGGTAAGTTATAAAAACGAGCTCTGGTCAAAAAGAAACCTTAACGGTGTTAAAAAAGAATGTATACTGTAGCTGTTTTTGTATATACTGTATTAGTCATGGTCAGAAAAAATAGAATTGGTATACTAGTTTGTCAGCTAAATATAAAATACTGAATAGGAATATTATTAGTCTTCTGTCAAGCCAGTAGCTGGAGCTTTAGAGTCCTTTTCATATTTTCCTTTATTTACCACTTGACCTCCGGAAGGTTTTATCCCGTTCATAACCAGGGCATTTTTTGCTATTCAGCACTGTACTACTTTAACTGGCAATTACTCAGTCATGCAACGCTGTACCCAAATTAAATTGATATATTTTTTTTCAAAGAAATAGAGCTTTCTTTTGGTGATATTTGATCACCCCTGGGTTTATTTATTAATTTTTTTAGTTCTAGAAATAAAACAAGACCAACATTTTTGAAAAAACACCAATATTTTGCACTTTCTGTTATAAAACACATCCGATAAAATCAAATTTCTTCATAAATTTAGGCCAAAATGTATTCTGCTACATGTCTTTGGTTAAAGAAAATCCCAATAAGTGTGTAATTAATTGGTTTGTGCGAAAGTTATAGGGTCTACAAACTATGGTATATATACAGGAATTTATGCAGCTATATACGCTATACTAGTAATGGTGGTGTGACTGTGATAATGTGGCAGGAAATCTGGCACTAATAGACACTGGCTAGCAGGGACACTAACTGATACTGACATCACTAGTGACACTAATACGGTGATCGGTGATAATACAGTACATTGTACCAATGACACTGGCTGGAAAGGGGTTAACATCAAGGGGAAATCAAGGGGTTAACAATGTTCCTAACAAGTGTAATATGTGCTGCTTTTGCTCACAGCCTTGATTGCTTTTTCTCCCTGAACTCACAGTTGATTTCGGGGAGAAGAAACAGCCAGATCGCAGTCTGTGTACAGAGTTCTATATGTTTGTAAACACAGAATTCTGTGTGTGATTGACCACAACCGATAAGCAGGTATAGAGCCAAAATCACTTGCTGAAACCTGCTGACAAATCGTACGGGTCAGAAGGGGACACGCTCACGCACACCCTAAAACCTGCAAACTAGCAGTGACATACGGGTACATTGCCTAGACTGTAGCTGCCGCCTGCCCACAGTAAATGTATTGTGGACGTGCATCAAGTGGCTAAAAGGTAATTGTCTACAGGGTTTAACAGCTTAAAGTGGTTGTAAACCTCACACATGAAACATGAACAAAGCATATCCCTCTATAGAGTGTACTTCTCTCAATTAAAAGAGAAGTATAGGTTTGGGTTTTTTTCCCCCCATCATACTTACCTAGGTGGATGCAGCATCGGTCCCCCGCCACCTCTTCACTGAGAACCGAGCCATCAAACACCGCTGATGGCTCGGTTCTCACAGATCCCCGAGCGGAGAGCTGCTGACTGTCAATCAGCAGCTCTCCTCTCTGCTCCTCCACACTCACTGGAGCGCTGAGCTGTGGAGGTGGTGGGGAGCGGTTCGCTGAGAGGCTGAGACAGCCATCAGTCCAGGCACCTGGAGCATCCAGGCTCCCAGAGTCAGGATGACGCGGTGCCTGGACTGATCTGTGTGACGTCATCAGAGAGCAGACTTTAGACCGCTCTCTGCTGAAAACGGGTCACGGGAGTGCAAAACTAATTGCACTCCTGTGACCCTTAGGAGAAGCCCAGCCAAACAAGCTTAGGCTAGACTTTGTTTTAGGAGCACTAAGTATCACTTTTATCTGCTTCTTCGTTCCTCTGCTATCAACCTGAATCACGTCTGACATGTTTTCCTGATGGGGAGGGACTGACAGCCTCAGTTCTGTTCCTGTGTCGAGGGGGGGGGGGTGTCCCTTCTCTCAAATCAGCTGTCAGAGTTCTCACTGACCTCTGCAGAGGTTGACTTCTGCTCTCCACTCCCTTTTTTCTGAACTCTCAGACAAACTTTATAATTCAGCATTTTGAACAGATGTAGAGAAGAGAAGGTTGCAGATAGATGAGTACAACTTACGTAGGAGGATTTGTTTTATCTCTGTGTATCACCTGTGGCCAGTCACTTCACTGGGTTATATGTAAGGGTTTACATTCACTTTACAGTGTCAATCAGCCATAGCCAACTTGGTGACAGGGAGCATCTGCTATGATGTCTGAGTAGCTATCCAACAGTGCTCAACATGTCCTTTGTCATGTATTTAATGTTTATTTGTTCACATATAGCAAATGTATACTTTTTTGTTTTACTACATTTTTTTTACAACAGTATTTTGAAAAGATATAAAATTCATGAAAATCATTATAGTTTGCATTTCGTTAAAAAAACAACTCCACACTCTTTTGGTGAGTTGTCTTGCCTATTACTGAGAGCTAGAGATGGGGGGAACAGTGGAAGGGTATTAACGTCTAATATAGACACCCAAAACTGAGGCTTGCGTTGCTCTACTTGGTTCCATAAATAGTGATGGCTTTAGTGCAAATTAAAAATATCACGTGTAAAGTATGACTCTTGTGGGGAAAAGTTTTAGAGCCTCTGCAGGATTCTTTTTGCTGTCCCAATTGGAAAGATTCCCTTTTTCTTTTCTTTTCACGCTGTTGAGAAAAACCCAAGAAATTATCTAGAAGGTTTTCATATTTTGCCCCCTCTTTAAAGATGTGATTTGTAACTAATTAGACTTTGTGAGATTGATTATGAGTTTGTTAGAGTGTATGAATAATCACTGATTCTTATTACAGAAAATGGGCCATCTCCAAACGCATCCGTAATAACCACCTGGTACCAGGTGGGTCTTGACCTTCTCGGTCTCTGTACCATGTCCAGCCCTTATGCTAGATCAGCAGCATGCATTGTGGCCAATAACACTACACCAGAGGTGTGTGGTTCTGTAGGTGAGTATATGAACTGGACCTATGGTCAGATTTCTGCAATATCAAACACACTCTAAATCTTGCAGTGCGCAGGCCCCACACTCCAGTTGCATTGCACAAGTGTCAATTGAAATACATGCTGCTGGAACAGCCTGTGTATGAATGATAACCTATTTTTTTGTGCATGCACGGGTGGCTCCAGCAACTTTATTTTCAATTGATGCTTGCATAGTGCAGCTGGGTTGGTGCATATGCACTGTAGGACTTAGGCTATGCTGCCAGCTTCCTGGGGAAGATTCAGGGGTTGCCTACCATAGGGAAGGTAACAAAAAGACCTACGAGGGTTATTTACTAAAGCTGGAGAGTGCAAAATCTGGTGCAACTCTAAATAGAAACCAATCATCTTCCAATTTTTATTGCGAAAGCTTAATTGAACAAGTTGAGGTTAGAAACTGATTGGCTACCATGCACAGCTGCACCAGATTCTGAGTGCTCCATTTTTAGTAAATCTACCCCTATGTGGGAAACCAGAGAGCCGAGTTAAACTACGAAGTGCAATATATTTTAAATACACTGCAAATGCACTTATTGCACAGATTGGAGAGAAATATGTACTTATGACCTCTGCACTCTAAGTATCTCTTACTCATGACCCCCTGCGCTCTGCACTCTGCACTATTTGCTCCTGTCCTTGGCTCTCTGTGTGTAACTTACTGCTGACCTCTGCTCTCTCTGCGTTAGTTGCTTCTGATCTCTTTTCTCTGTGCGTTACTAATGTCTGACTTCTGTTTTCTTTGCATTACTTACTCCTGACCTCTGAACTCAATGTATTACTTACTGATGACCTCTGCTGTCCACTCGTTACTTACTCCTGACCTAGTCTGTTCTTTTTTTGTTACTTGCTCCTGATCTCTGCTCTTGGTGTGTTGCTAATGTGTAACCTCCTACTTTTTGTACATTACTTACTCCTGACCTCTGGACTCCATGTATTACCTACTGATGGCCTCTGCTGTCCACTTGTAACTCCGACCTCTGTTCTCTCTTTGTAATTTGCTCCTGATCTCTGCTCTTCGTGTCTTGCTAATGTCTTACCTCTGCTTTCCATGTGTTACTTCTGATCTCTACTATTCATGCATTACTTACTGATGACCTATACTACCCACATGTTACTTCTGACCTTTGATCTCCATGCATTATATACCACTGATCTCTGCTCTCCTTGTGTTACTTACTGATGATCTCTGCTGTGCGTATGTATGACCTGATATATGCCTGACATTTGCTCTCCATGCGCTCCACACTTCTGGCTTGACTTCTGCTCTCTCTGTGTGTCACTTATGACTGGCCACTGCAATCCATGTGTTACTGAGATCCTGAGTCCTGAGCTCTGTAATCTGTGTGTTACATACTCCTAAACCCTACAATATTTACATTGCTATCCCCTGACCCCTGCAATTTGTGCATTACTTATACCTGACCCCTGACCCCTGCACTCTGTGCATTACTTATTGGTGACCTCTGTTCTTTGCATGTTACTTACTTCTGATTTCTGTGTGTTACTTACTCCTGACCTCTGTACTCTGTGCATTACTTACTCCTGTTCTCTGTTTTCTATGTGTTATCTGCTCCTGACCTTTGTGCTCTGTATGTTATTTACACCTGGCCCCATTACACACTTTTGACCCATATCAGCAACTGCTGAGGATTTATTTAACCATTGCTGTTTAGATCCCTCCCACTGTTACTGTAATTTGGCCACACCCACAATTTTCTGCAGAGCTATGCCTGCTTTGCATCTTAATGCCCAAGACATTTTGTCCATTAGGCATACAGAGTTAACATCAAAATGGTTGCCAGAATGACCAAAGACTCTGAAGGTAAAACATTTACTCACAGTTACTCATATAGAGAGCATGTGAAGGAGATCTGTGACTACCAAGCAAATGATCCTGTGCTCTTCTGCATTGGAGACATCAGAAAACCTCCCTAGAGGAGCCTCCTTCTCCATAGTGGCATCATGGGTTTCTATGACTATAGTTACACCACAGCGATCAGGGCTTTAAAAATGCACTGATTACTGTATAAATGTCACTGGCAGGGAAGGGGTTAACACTAGGGGACGATCAAGGGGTTAACTGTGTTCCCTAGGTGTGTTCTAACTGTAGGGGGATGGGACTGTCTAGGAGAAGAGAGAGATCGGTTTTCATACATAGTATGAACACACGATCTGTCTCTACTCCCCTGAAAGAACTGGGATCTGTGTGTTCACACACACAGATCCTGATCCTCGCTCTGTCACGAGTGATCGCGGGTGCCTGGCGGACATCACGCCCGCTGGGCATTCGCATCGGCTCCGGGCACCACTAGTGGGCAAAAGTCAAAGCGACGTAAGGTAACGTTGTTTCACCCAGCCATGCCATTCTGCCGCAGTAGAACTGCGGCAGCTGGTCGGCAAGCAGGTAAATGATATGTGAACTCATTTCTAAGGTAATATTCAGAGGGTAAGACAGCATAGTTTTTTTTTATTGAAAATATGCCTAATTCCATTGTTAAAGAAATATTCTGCAGTCCCTACTGGGAAGTGTACTGGAAGATAACAACACTACAGCAGCAATAAGAGGCTGTAGTCAGCACTGATGGAAAGAGGTGAAAATGTGTTATTTATCTAACGTCAAAGGTTTTCATTATTGGCATAACCAAAGCTTTGCCTTCACAGACACAGCATCCGTAGTAGCGATGGGGTTGGTTTGTGTTCTTGGCATGGAAAATATCCCTGAAAAAACAATTACAAAAGTGAGGACAACTCTGTCTGGTCTCCTGAATTATATTTTGGAGCATCAAAAAGATGGACTCATCGGCAATGCTTACAGCACAGGCCTAGCTGGACAGGTATGAACAGTACACTTGTATGTTTAGGATGAGGTGTATATAAGTGTATAAAAAAAAAAAAAAAAAAAAACTAGAACAAAACGTTCTAATATGTTCTAATGTATTGCGGCTCACCAGTTCTCAGATGTGCTGCCTGCTTTGGTTTTCCCTTTTCCAGGTTTTTTTATTAGTTTATCTGGTGATCCTGCCACTAACATACTGCTTGGCTCAGGGTGACAAAACTCACGCATTGTACTGTATTCATGTAGGAGCTGTAGACAGGACTACAGAACACGTCCCCTTGCCCTCATCTCCATAACATACAGGAGATGTATTTTGGTAGTCCACACCAAACTGGGCAGGGCTGATAACACTGCTTAAGATAACACTACAGACAGCACCGGAAGTTAATTTCTCACTAAACTTCTGGAAGGATCAACAGGTATTTTCTTTGCACATCTCAAAAAGATATTTAACTGACAATTGAGTGGTCGTGCGACATTGTATTTATTTGTTACGCTATAAACAAGAAAAAGTGACAATTTTGAAAAAAAAACAAAAAACATTTTTTACTTTCTGCTATAAAACATTTCCAAGAAAAAAATTTAAAAAAACAAATGTATTCATCAGTTTAGGCTGATATGTATTCTGCTACATATTTTTAGTAAAAAAAAAATCCCAATAAGCGTATATTGATTGGTTTGCGCAAAAGTTATCGCGTCTACAAAATAGGGGATACATTTATGGCCAGGTACTGCCCTGGGGGATATGTACCAATGCAAAAAAAAAAAGTTTTTTTAAAAAAGATTGTTTTTAAAGGAGCAGTGATTTAAATTATGCTTAAAGTGAAACAATAAAAATGAAAAAAATCCTTTAAATATAGTGCCTGGGGGTCCCCTTAGTCTGCCTGTAAAGTGACGCATCAGTACCGTGTATAGAACCTGCTGCAGCAAAACTGACATTTATAAAGAAAAAAATTACATTTAAATTGATTTTCCCTGCAAGCTTTCTTTACTTAGTAAACAATGGCTTGGGGAGCCAGTCTGTATGATGAGGCCACATTTAGTGCACTCTGAACAAGATTACAGATTTTTTTGATAAATTCTGGTGTCTCTTTGGCAGACTTTGCATGGAAATAACAAAGTTTTGCACCACAGTGAGCAAGACTTCTGTGCAGGAGCCAATATATATTACACTCAGTTAAACAAGATTAACAATTTGTTTTAGATCAATTCTGGTGTCTCTTTCGCAGATTTTGGATAGAAGTATAACAGGTGCGGAAAAATTGGGCTTTGGTTGCCTTCACACCATAACCCTATAGAGGTACTCTTGATGATAGCAAGAATTGGCCTTGCTGTAAAAAATTGAAATTTGATGCACCTGTCAAACAGGTGCAGAAAAATTGGTTTTTGGGTGTTAATTGTGCCCATAAAACCTATATCAAAAAATGACTTCAAGATAAAATCCACACCCACAAATCTAGGCAGCCTAGACAGTCTTGTAGAGATTCAAGATCCCAATAACACGTTATCAGCGGCATCGGCATCAGAGTCTTGATAGCTGCTTCTAATATAGGACTGATTCATTTTGACAAATGTCAGCCGGTCAACGGAGTCTGTGGACAGATGCGCTCTTTTATCTGTCATAAAACCTCTAGCAGCACTGAATGCTGCTTGGAAAGCACGTTGGATGCAGGGCAGCCCAGCAACTCAAATAAATACCAGGCAAGTTCTAGCCAAGTGGTCTATTCTCATGACCTAGTAACCCAGTGGATCATTTACTGGAGAGCTCGCTATGGCTATTTTCGCCCCTAGATAATCTTACACCATATGATGCAGATGCTGCTGAGGCGATCTTGAAGCTAACAGCCCTGGGCAACGAGGACAAAAATTTTTTAAAATGCATCACTTAGACGGCTCCCTTCTCCACTGCTTCTCCTTTGACCAACAGAAGTCTCAAAACTGTGAGGGCAGGATGAGTTCCGAGACTTTCCCCTTGTAACGTGGTCAAGGAGGGTTGCCAACCAATAATAAGCCTTCTCCTTGATGCCACAAATTCTCGAGTCCTTCCTCAGGCTTTGAAGAATAAGGGAGCCCATGCACCACAATTTTGTCATCTGGGTCACTGAGGATTACAGTATCTGGAACTGCCTCCTCCCAGCCACATACTACTCCCAAGGTTTCTGGGGAATGAAAATCATCTCTTAAGGTTTGATGTATGTCTTCCTCTGCTTCAGTGCTTCCAAAACTGACAGAGTCCTTCTCCTCTCTCTCCTTTTGTGTGTTCTGTAGCGTCGCAAGAATGGTGTCTGCATAAAGTGGGCCTTGAGAAGAAAGGAAGCCCTCCTCTTCCTCCTGCTCCTCTGCCTCAACTGCCCTGTCTATAATGCCACACAGAGTATGCTCCAGCAGGAACACAAAAGGGATTGTGTCACTGATGCCTGCATTGTTAAGGCTCACCATCCTTGTCGCCTCCTCAGAAGGTGACAGTAAAGTGGATGCATCCTTTATCAGCAGCCATTGGCGTGGGGAAGAAAAGCAGAGCTCCCCTGAGACCGTCCTTGTGCCTTACTCACACAGGTATTCATTGACAGCCCTCTTCTGCATGTGCAGCTGCGACAGCATTGCCAAAGTTGAGTTCCACCTGGTGGGCATGTCACAAATCAGGCGGTTTACGAGCAGGTGGAATTCCCACTGAATTTTAGCCAACCGAACACTGGTTGTGTATGAATGTCTGAAATGGCTACAGACTCTTCTGGCCTGCCTTAGAAGATCTTGCAACCCTGGGTACCTGTTTAAGAAACACTGCACCACCAAATTGAGGACATGTGCCAGGCATGTTACATGTGTCAAATTTCCCTATCAAAGGGCAGACAGAAGGTTAGTGCTATTATTGCACACCACCATTCCTGGCTCAAACTGCCGTGGCGTGAACCACCTCTTGGCCTGCTCCTGCAGAGCTGAAAGAATCTCTGCTCCGGCGTGGCTCCTGTCCCCTAGACAGACCAGCTGAAGAACTGCATTGCAACGTTTAGCCTGACTTGTTGAATAGCCCCTTAAACGCTTAGGGGGTATTTAGGGGGTTTGGTGATTCATAGGACAATTCGGCAGAGGAATGCATTGAGGAGGAGGAGAAGGAGGAGGGGATGGAGCTGACAGATCTTGCATCATCACCACCAGCTGTATGGAGACATGGTGGCAAAACAAGCTCCAGCACTAAGCCCTGTCCTACATCCTTCCTAGTTGCAAGCAGTGTTACCCAGTGTGCTGTGAACGAAATATATCATCTCTGACCATGCTTGCTGGACCACGTTTCAGCAGCAAAGTGGACCTTGCTGCTGACTGCCTTGCCCAACGATGCCACAACATTGCCTTCCACGTGATGGTACAGAGCTGTAATAGCCTTACGTGCAAAGAAATAGCGACTGGGAACCTGCCATTGTGGTACAGCACATTCTGCAAATTCACAGAAGGGGGTAGAATCCACCAGATGGACAGGCAAGAGTTCTAAAGCTAGCAATTTGGACAAGCTGGAATTTGGATGCTAGGCATGTGGGTGATAGGGAGTGTTTTTTTTTTAAATGCAGAAGCTGGGGCAGAAAAAATTGCCTTCTATACTCTACAGCTGGTGGTATACTGCTGGCAGATGTGTTGCCAGGACCTGTGACACCCTTCGCTATACTATCATCCCTATCGGTGGAGGCTGCTGAAAGGTCATGAGATATAGCGGGGGTAGACATGAAAGGTGATAAGTGAGGAGAAGAAGAATTGTGTCCCTTGTGAGTGGCTTACAGGTGCTCTTGCCAACGGGCTGAGAGGTGGGAGGTTAAATGCCTTGTCAAGTATGTGGTACCCAAATGGTTGGTGTTTTTGCCATGCTTGATCTGCTTGTGGCAGAGATTGCAAATTGCAATAGTATGATTAGCTGCATATGTGTTAAAAAAGGCCCGCACGGCTGAGCTGTGGGAAGTGGGCAAGGAGAATCTGGTGGAATAGGGTGGCTGCTCTCTACTGTTCTAATATGATTGCCTCTAGAGGACATCCTGCCTCATTGGGGTTGTGCCTCCCCCTCACTTTTCTTCCTCTGCCCTATCTGGCACCCAAGTCGTGTCAGTGACCTCATCATCCCCTCCATCCTCATCATCACTAGAGTCAACTTAGCAATACTCTCCTCTCAAGCGTCTCTTCTCCAGGTAGAATAAATGTAGTGCTAGTAGTCATTCCTCGTAATTGAGGTCCTCCAGTCCCCATATTCATTTTGTTGCCTTTCTCTGGACTCTCTCCAGCACCAGCACATCCTTCTTGAGGACTGGTGACCAGAACTGGACAGAATACTTCAGATCTGGCTGATCCAGAGTTTTATAAAGTGGCAGGATTGTCGTTTTATCTCTGGAGTAAATCCCCTTTTTAATGCATGCCAATATTCAATGTTAAACCTCATTTGTCATCTAATTGCCCACTCCATCAATTTAATCAGGTCCTCTTGTAAGGTTTCTATATCCTGCTGTGATGGTTTTGCCCTACTTATTTTTGTGTCGTCAGCAAACACTGAGATTGAGCTATTTATCCTATCCTCTATATGATTTATAAATAAATTAAACAGAATTGGTCACAGGACAGAGCCTTGGGGTACCCCACTTACCACTCTGACTGCCAATTTGAAACAGAATCAAATAATATCTGTGCATCCTCAAGAAGAAAGTGGCTGACGCTGGGTTCAAATAATTCAGCTGACTCCTCCATGCATAATGCTGGGGCTATGGCAGGAATAGCTGTGAACAAGGAGACAGAATAAGCCGCTCTGGCAGTTGCGGTCGATGGCATACTAGTGTCAGCTTGGGTCATAGAGGATGAGGATGGTTTAGTATGCCAGTTCAGCCCTGCTCTATCGATCTCCACTCTAACACACTGCAAAAGCTTCCTGTGGAAAGGAACCTTTTATAGTGTGGGGTAGGATTATGAGCACTGAGCCATGATTGGACAAAGTCATCATCATTTTGTCCAATCAGGGCTCTGACAGTGCTCTAACTGGCAAAGCCTTGCACCTGACCAGCGGTCAGGTGCAAGGCTTCAAAGGCTTTATCCAATTAGGGCCCTAGAATGCACTCTGCAGCATGCAGTGCATCGTGGGGCACTCGGCGGGTGAACATCCCACAGAGTGCCCCACAAATTCGGGTGTTTGCTGAACGGGCAAACATAGGCGGCACTGATAGGTGGCACTGATGGGCACTGATTAGAAGCACTGGCACTGATTGGCGGCACTGATAGGCAGCATTTAGTGGCACTGATTGGCAGCACTGATGGGCACTAATTGGCAGCACTGATGGGCAATGATAGGCAGCACTAATAGTTAGCACTGATGGGCACTGATAGGTGGAATTCATGGGCATTGATTGGCAGCACTGATGGGCAGTGATAGGCGGGTGGCACTGATGGGCACTGATTGGAAGCACTGGCACTGATTGGCACTGGTAGGTGGCATTGATTGGCACTGATATTAGGCGGCACTGATTGGCACTGACAGGTGACACTGATTGGAAACACTGGCACTGACAGGTGGCACTGATTGACACTGACAGTTGGCACTGATTGGCACTGGCAGGTGGCATTGATTGGCACTGACAGGTGGCACTGATTGGCACTGGCAGGTGGCATTGATTGGCACTGATTGGAAACACTGACACTGGCAGGTGGCACAAAATTGGCACTGCCAGGTGGCATTGATTGACACTGGCAGGTGGCATTGATTGGCACTGACAGGTGGCACTGATTGGAAACACTGACAGGTGGCACTAAATTGGCACTGACAGGTGGCACTGATTGGCACTGGCAGGTGGCACTGATTAGCACTGACAGGTGGCACTGATTGGCACTGACAGGTTGCACTGATTGGCACTGGCAGGTGGCACTGATTAGCACTGACAGGTGGCACTGATTGGCACTGGCAGATGGCACTGATTGGCACTGACAGAGGACAGGGAGTTTCACACTAAGGCCGATATTCATGCTTAGTGAAACTGTGTGTGACACTGTCATGTAATGTAACTGAATGCAGAGAGAGACCACCTGTCAAAATTGAGCTTTGATGTCGGGGTGGGTGGGACCCAGTAGCTATCAAACACCAACCAATGGAATGATATCTGGGCGGGCCGCTACGTGTATGTGGCCCCACCCCCTTTCTTAAGCAGCCCAATCATTGGCTGGTGTTTGATAGCTGCTGGGTTCCGCCCATCCCCAACATCACCGCTGAATTTTGACAGCTGGTCTCTGTCTGATGTCAGGGGTGGGCAGGACCCGGGGTGGGCAGGACCCGGGGTGGGCGGGACCCAGCAGCTATCAGCCAATGATTGGGTTACTTAAGAATGTGGGCGGGAAAAATACTAGCAGCAGCTCGCCCAGATCCCATCCCATTGGCTGATGTTTAATAGCTGCTGGGTCCCGCCCACCCCGACATCAACGCTCAATTTTGACAGCTGGTCTCTCTCTGCATTCAGTTACATTACATGACAGTGTCACACACTCATCGGCTCTTACAAGCAGAATGATCTGCTCAGAGTGAAACAGGCAGCAGGAGCTGCACACTCACTGGATGCAGCCTTTTACAGCAGTCCCACAGACCATCCCTCTTAAAATGCCGCCTGGGACCATGGCCCACTGGGTCCCATGGTAGGGCCGGCCCTGCATGTTACACCCGTATATAGGGTGTAACATATTCAGCATGCACACCATCTCTCCCCGATACCCCACTCTCTGTGACAGCGGATGGGGGATCTTCTTCCCCCACCCGCTGTCACAATTTGAAAATAACGAGGCCATGCAGGGCTGTGCCCACACAGCCATGCCATTCATTCACAGTTTCCTGTGACAAATAGACAAGTACAGTCAGCCATTGTGGCTGATGGCTTGTAGTTCTCAACAAACTTCGAGGGCACTGGTGAGTGCTGTTGTAGTTAATTGATCTTCCTGCTCGAAACTGCCTGCCTGACAGCTATCCTGAGAGTCTGCAGAAGCCTGGCATTGCACCCGTAATCAGCAGATCCCAGGTGCAATGCTCTGCAGGCTCCTTAGAAAAAAAAATGATAAATGCACATTTGTTTACCTGCAAAAAGTGCATTTATTTATTTTATTTTTTTTCAAAAAGTAAACTTCACCTTTAAGAGACTTTACTACCGCTTTATTATTACTAGTCTTCCCAACATGTCCTCCTGATGAAGTATAATGCGAAACACGTAGAATAATAGGACCCCACCATCATCCCATGTGTGCAATTGAAATTGTCTGTATTGTAATACCTAACAAACCATTGAGGTCTGCATATTATTAGTCTTCTCTGGGAGTAGATTGGTGGTGACCCAAATGGGAAGGATGCTTGATAAAATAATAACTATATGGTATAACAGTTATTATATATATGTGCTTGAATGTCATATTTATATTTTTACAAAAATTGTATGAATAAAAACAACCCATTTCATTATTTTTTTTTGTTTTTGATGACATTGTGACACCTTCAAATGTACCAAGATTGTTTAATTCCCTTCATTTTTGCATATGACATTAGGATTGATGGGTTTGCACCACATCCCCAGTTTTATTTATAACACAGCAAGTGTAAACAAGACACAGGACAGCTCTGAATTTCTGACAGAATCAAATGATATTTGGACCTTTTAGGCTTTGCTCTAATAGAGTGAAGTGGACTTGAGGAGTAGAATATACGTATTTTTAAAAGTTTTCACACAGTATACAGCCCTGGCCAAAAATTTTGAGAATAACACAAATATTAATTTTCACAAAGTCTGCTGTTTCAGTGTTTTTAGATCTTTTTGTCAGATGTTACTATGGTATACTGAAGTATATTTACAAGCATTTCATAAGTGTCAAAAGCTTTTATTGACAATTACATTAAGTTTATGCAGAGTCAATATTTGCAGTTCTATATCAAGACCTCTGCAATTCGCACTGGCGTGCTGTCAATTAAAATTAGTGGAAGTTTTTTTGTTCACCCGCCTCTTGAGGATTGGCCACAAGTTCTCAATGAGATTAAGGTCTGGGGAGTTTCCTGGCTATGGACCCAAAATTTAGATGTTTTGTTCCCCAAGCCACCTAGTTATCACTTTTGCCTTATGGCAAGGTGCTCCATCATGCTGAAAAAGGCATTGTTACCAAACTGTTCTTGGATGGTTGGGAGAAGTTGCTCTCAGAGGATGTTTTTGTACCATTCTTTACTCATGGCTGTGTTCTTAGGCAAAACTGTGAGTGAGCCCACTTCTTTGGCTGAGAAGCAACCCCACACATGACTGGTCTCAGAATACTTTACTTTTGGCATGACACAGGACTGATGGTAGCGCTCACCTTTTCTTCTCCAGACAAAGTTTTTTCCGGATGCCCCAAACAATCGGAAAGGGGATTTATCAAAGAAAATGACTTTACCCCAGTCCTCAGCACTCCAATCCCTGTACCTTATACAAAAAATAAGTCTGTCCCTGATGTTTTTCCTGGAGAGAAGTGGCTTTTTTGCTGCCCTTCTGGACACCACGCCGTCCTTCTAAAAGTCTTCTCCTCACTGTGCGTGCAGATGTACTCACACCTGTCTGCTGCCATTCCTTAGTAAGCACTGCACTGGTGGTGCCCCAATCCTGCAGCTGAATCAACTGTAGGGGACGATCTTGGCGCTTGCTGGACTTTCTTGGGCCCCCTGAAGCCTTCTTCACAAATGTAGTGTAAATGTTTTTATGGCATTAAGTTAATTTTCATGGCAAAGAGGGACTTTGCATATACTCCAGCATGTTATGAAGAGTGATCAGATGAATTGCAAATTCCATCATAAAAACTGCAAATTCCATCATAAAAACTGAGGCAGCAGACTTTGTGAAAATTATATTTGTGTCATTCTGAAAACTTTTGGCCAAAGCTGTAGATATAGCAGTGCTTGCTCTTAGTTTTAAATCATATGTCTCCCTGTTTTTTTAGGCTTTGTTGGCTGCAAAGAAGTATATTTCAGTAAACTGGAATTGTTCTGGAACAATACAAACAGTGCTTGACCTAATACCCAAGAAGACATTCTCCTTGCCCATCGCTGCTGCCCAGGTGCTGCCTTTCCTGTGGGGTACAAGCTATGTCTCTGTGAAGTGTCTGCCATGTCCAGGAAATAATGGTAATTAATTTATTTCATTTAGTAATACAAAGCACTGAATCACATACATCAAATCCTAAAGTAGTATTCTTCATGGAATCCAAAACAATAAAAAAGTACCTCTTGAATGCCCCCCCAAATTAGTCAGATCAGCATATGCATAGACGGGTGCGAGACAGACCTGATCGGCTAGCAGACTTGGTGAATGGTGGCCGTCTACACACAGACCCCGACTCACTGTTGTATAAATGTAAATGAGATGGGTAAAAATATGGCTTCAGCTCCTGTTCTCTACCTGTAGAGAACGACATGTTTCACCCTTTTGGGGCTTAATCATAAAAGAAAAGGGTTTCACTGCATCACTTTTGACCATTAGGTGATGCCATTAGTTTTTTTTTAACCAATGTCTACTATAGTAAAAAAAAAAAAAACATTGCTACATAAATGTACATTGAGTAGTTAATGAGACTCTATTAATTTACTTCAGTGGGTTGGCACATAGTTCTTGGTCCTTTTATGGCATCTTTTGTTTTGTTGGTGCAATGTCAGGGCATGCTTAGTTTGAATGGTATGGGCATACAGCATGAATTTTTAGCAATACAATGCAAAAGGCCAGATAGGGACCTGCAGTGGGGTGGCAGCGGCTGCTTCTACAGCTGAAGCAAGATCAAGAGGTAAGATGAAATATTTCAATGGATACACTTGCTCCAATTTAAACTGGTTAAGGCAGTGATTTATTTATTTATTTTTTGCATCACATACTAGCAGATTATGTCAAACTTACCTTAGAAAGAAGCCCTTCCAGCGGCGACCTGTCACTGCTGACAGGGCTTCCATTGCTTCTACTAGTTTTCCTTCCGGGCTCGTAGACTCCCGCTGCATGAGTGGCTGGACCTGCAATGACGTTGCTCCCACACATGCACGCGGGAGTTGCTGTGTACAGCACAGGACTCTGATGGAACAGTCCCGGTGGCCATTCCTTCAGAGCCGATGCACCAGGTGATGTCACTGGCTGCATATACAGTAAATATCTCCTAAACGGCGCACATTTAGGATATTTTCACAGTGCCTATAGGTAAGCCTTAAAATGCATGCACGCTTTAACTGACAATTGCGCAGTCGTGTGACGTTGCACCCAAACAAAATTGATGTCTTTTTTTTCCCACAAATAGAGCTTTCTTTTGGTGGTATTTGATCACCTCTGCGGTTTTATTTTTTTGCGCTATAAACTAAAAAAGAGCCACGATTTTGAAAAAAACGCAATATTTTGTACTTTTTTGCTATAATAAATATCCCCATTTTTTTTAAAAAAGCTATTTTTTTCTCAGTTTAGACCCATATGTATTCTTCTACATATTTTTGGTAATAAAAATAGCAATAGGCGTATATTGATTGGTTTGCGCAAAAGTTATAGCGTCTACAAAATAGGGGAAAGATTTATAGCATTTTTATTATTTTTTTTTTTATAGTAATGGTGGCGATCTGCAATTTTTTTTTTTTTTTTAATCGTGACTGCGACATTATGGCGGACACATCGGACAATTTTGACACATTTTTGGGACCATTGGCATTCATGCAGCGATCAGTGCAGAAAAAATGCATTGATTACTGTATAAATGTCACTGGCAGTGAAGGGGTTAACACTAGGGGGCAATCAAGAGGTAGATTGTGTTCCCCAGTGTGTTCTAACTGAAGGTGGGATGGGACTTGCTAGAGGAAGTGTTTACACACAGAGATCCCGGTTCTCGCCGTGTCACGAGCGATCGCGGGAGCCCAGCAGTCATCGAGACCGCTGGGCACTCGCATCGGCTGCGGGGGCGAGCAGTGGGCACGTGCACGCGTCCCTAGTGGCCACCAGAAGAAGCGACGTAACATGACAGCGGTTCGCGCAGCCGAGCCATGTTGCCGCAGTACGACTGTGGCGGCTGGTCGGCAAGCAGTTAATTTAGACAACTTTCCTCTCTTATGAAGAAAAGGGCTACGCTCCAATGACGTTGCCAAAGCTCAGCAGCTTTATTGAAAGACAGCATCCTACATCCTACATCCTACATCCTGGGTCCGCTTCTCTAATACGTTTCACCCATCTGGGCTTAGATATGGGGCAGACAAGGGGATGGACGTTTATATACACCACATTAATATTCAATTAGACAATGATTAGAAACTTTTAAATGGACAAAACATCTTTTAATGCCGATTTATGGACATTGGTTTATAATGTTAATACCTATTGTAAACCTTGATAAGAATAGAAATGTATTTTTCACCATTAATAAATGTAATAATAAGGGGCATAACTATTTCACATTTCAAATATCCAATCAAATTCAGTAGGTTTTTACCCCCCATAAATTATGATAGTAGGTTTAGTGACATTTCCCAATTGTGGATTTAAAGGATCAGTCCACCCAAAGCTCATTTCATTTCGTAGATGCTAGAGAATTACACTACTAGCTGGCAGTCTCTCCTATCTCCTGGGCTGTCCAAGTTTCTGGGTATGCAGACCTGCTGTGCCCATTAGAATGCACTAACCCTGCTGGATTTTATATTGATTTTATAGTATTTAGAATGTAACAGAAGAAGCTAAAAGTGGTCAAGCAAAACTCCCAGGTGGACAGGAACTGAGCTGAGAATTATGACAGGGAGATGTTACTTTTGGAGTACCCAAGACCTAAGCCAGCAGCTGACTCAGCCCATGACTCTACCACCACTTCTAGGTGGATTGGCCCTTTAACCCTTTCGCTGACAGAGCCGTTTTTTGCGGGGTTTTTTTGCACACATGATTAAAAAATCATTTTAGGCCTGAAGGTTACACAAAACCCCAAACATTATATATTTTCTGAAAGCAGACACCCTAGAGAATAAAATAGCAGTAGTTCCAATTTCTTATGTCGCATGATATTACCGCAAAGGTCTAGGAAACGCAATATTTCAGTAAAAAACACACTAACATGAATTTTAGGGCGAACAAACGCAATAAATTACCCAAATTTGGTCAAATATAAAAGACGAGGTTGCGCCGAGTAGATAGATACTCAATATGCCAAATCTTTAATTTTTTTTTCGCCCGAGAAATGGCGTCAAACTTTAGTACCCTATATTTTCTATAGGCGACACTTCAAAGGCGTACGTGGCAATATGTAACATGTGGATCGCAAATTTACATTTTCACGTGTAGGCTCCCTGATGCATGCGTTTATGTTTGTGCATGTGTATTGGTGGGGGGGGGCCTTAAAATTTTTTTTGGGGGGGGGGATTTTATGTGCTTGAGTGTAACTTTATTTTTTTTTTACTTAACTTTTTTTTCATCACATAGGGGACAAACAGTCCCCTATGTGATGATTTTTTGGTGACAGGTTTATTGAGATATGCAGGGTCTTAAAGACCCTGCATGTATCCCCTGTATTTCACTGAATGTTTTGCAATGTAGATCGCATTGCAAAACATCCTAAAAGCAAGCCAGGGACACAGAGAACGTGACCCGGAAGTGACGTCAGAGACGTCGCTTTCCGGGTCACTGCAAGAAGGGGAGGAGATTGGACGTGTATCCGCTCTTCTCCTTCCCATCTACCGGCTGGCACCCTCCATTTCTGTCCTGGGCACACCGATGGGCAAGCGGAGCCCGGTAAGCATGGCGGGAGCGCGCGAGCGGGGGGGGGCGCCGGTACCGGGGGTGTGTGAGAGCGATCGGGCAGCAGCGGTGCCCCTTGAATTTCCATTAAATCTAGGAACTAAATAAGCTGTATTGGAGAGCTACAACACAAACACTGGCATTCCTTTTAAAGTTGTGTTTCTCACCATCTGTATTCATAACCTGCTTTGTCTTCCACCTTTATGCAGCTCAATATATCTCAGTGGAATACACGATTGTGAATGACTTAGTAGAACCACATTTTCTTTATACTACTATCGTAGCAGTGAAAGAAGGATCCACTCTACTGCAGGTCATGCAAAAGGCTGCTGAACTAGATCCTAATAAATTCAGGTGAGAACTTACAGCCTAACAGTGACAAAAACTATTTCTTATTTGCTGTTTGGAGTTTAAGCGATACTGTAACCGGATGCTTAATCAGCTAAATGAGCAAAACATGGTCAGAGTCAGTGGAGGCCCATCCATTAGTGGTGCCCCCCCCAATCCTGTTCGGCCGGGAGGAGAAGCCCCGGCTCTTCCCGGATCCTCCTGGAGCAGCAGCCCCTACCCTGGATCCAAATCATCTTCCTCCTCACGGTAAGGCATCTAAACCCTTGCCTTCCTGTCCATCTCCACCGGGGGGGGGTGTCATCGCAAGTGAGGGGGCAGGTTTGTTTGCTGCCGCCCCAAAATTTTGAGCAGCAGCTGCCACTGGTCAGAGTGACAAAGAACATTCGTACACTCCTGAATGAGCTAAAACAGAATATAAAAGTTGTACAAACATGGAATCGGACTTCACAGCAGTGTCTCTGTGGTTCAATCCTGGTAACATGTGGTTGCGTACCATAGTGTCTTTAAGACTATATAACAGGGAATCAAGCTGAAAATCAATATTTCAGCAATACCATTCAGAACACAAACCACTACTGGTGATTAAACTCAAAACAATGTCCTTCTCAGTCCTTTTGCTAAGATCAAGTGTAGACTAAGACTAAGATTCCAGTAGGGGTGCTCCATCGTCATTATGACCTTTGGAGATGGCTAGATGTATAGATGTCCTGAGGGATCTTCATGGGAAAAAAATGAATTAAGCATCCATCTGTTAAGGTTTCCTCTGCATCAAATTTAAGGGTTTATTCATACCAGATGCGTTGAGGCTACACAGGTTGCTATGTTTTATAGAGCATTTATATAATGGCATGAGACTTTTGAATACCTTTTGTTATAAGACAACTTTACTGTGCTTTAACTTAACTATGTATATAAAAGTGTTGTATCCCTGAACACTTAACTTTTATCTGCCTTGTTATGCCTCAGCTTCGAGTCACAAAATTCCTCTTGGGGAGTTTTCATCACGGCTATTAACCACCTTGCTGGAAGCACCAATGATAAGACATACTGGCAGTTCCTTAACGGTAGCACACCACTGGATGTAGGTGAGTAGTCAGTAGACTTAGGAGTGCCATCCTTTATTACGGGTCTGAGTAGAAATGCAGATTAAACTATACAAAAAATCAGGATCCAGCCCAGGACATGTGAGTACTCCAACAGTGTCCAAATTCAAAGGGGTACTGACTCACCTAAAAATGTTTTGGGTGGCATCCCAGGAACTAAAAGACTATGCACAATAACAAACAGGGACCAGAAGATCCGCAGTTTAGTAGTTCCACAATAAGACAAACAGCAGTCTCACCCACAAAAATCTTACGGCCGCCGACTAGACTGACTGCATGTCACAGCCCCGGTGTTCTGGAGATCAAGGTACACGAGGCTGCAGATGGACACAGTGAGGCAGGGAGATGGGCACAGGACACAGTGAGGCATGCAGATGGGCAGAGTGAGACTGCAGATCGGCATTGTTGACCCTTTTTTCCACTTACAGTAGCTGCTGCATTTCTCACCCTAGGCTTATACTCGAGTGAATACGTTTTCCCAGTTTTTTTGTGGTAAAATTAGGTGCCTCGGCTTATATTCGGGTCGGCTTATACTCAAACATATACGGTACCTAAAGGCAAAACTTTATTTTTCGTTTTGGATAGAGTGGAGAGAAATTAGAACACCTGTCAGTTTTTATTGCTGTCTGTGTCCCTGTTAGGGTGATTCATCCTCTCTATTTGTCCTGTTTATCATTGAAAGTGAAAGAAAAAGAAAATCCCAAATTTTGGGTAGTCCCCAGAAAAGTAATAGTGGTGAAATCTTCCAATGGGGACAGTTTTGGTGACCTGGGGATCCTCAAGAAATTCCCTTAATTTGCAGCGATTTCCTCCTGATTCCTGTTTTGGCTATTGGACAGGAAGGGAAGGTAAATCACCCCATTGGGACAAAGAGGGCAAAAAACAGAAAACTGTATCTAATACTTATGGTAATTTTCCTTTCCTGATGCCAATCCATGGCAATATACATGCTATAGCTCCGCCCTTATCAACACCCACAGGACCTGTTTAAATCTATAGAAGTCTGAAATAAAAAATGCTAAATACCCAGTTTGGTATCCATGATGGTGCCACATCTCGGTAAGTAGATACAGAAAAAAGGTTTATGGAAGGGACTTTTGGAAAGGTACCACTATGACAAATATATAAAAAATACAAATATAGTTTTTATTAAATACAATCTTAAAGGGGTTGTAAACCTTCATGGTTTTTCACCTCAATGCATTCTATGCATTGAGGAGAAAAACCTCTTGCAGTGCAGCAGCCCCCCAGTGCTCCCCGTTTTACTTATCTGAACCCTCTTTTTTTCCAGCTCTAGCTGGTGTCTCATGTCCTGATTGGCTTGATTGATAGCAGCGCAACCATTGGCTCCCGCTGTTGTCAAGATCCCAAAAAGAATTGTGGGTATTCCTATGCGTTTTGACTCAAGGGTCTTCGTCTGGGGGTTCTCAAGAGCAACAGACTGGACAACAGTCTAAAAATATAAACAGTAATAAGCGTCATAAACACATAAATGCACATAACATGTATATAGGGAAACATATCAAGTAAGGCAACTTACTACATATGGCACAGAATGCATGCATGCAAGAGCACCAGGACCCCTCCAAAGCCTCCACAAGTATAAAAGTCTGACTGAGAGATACCTCCCCAATTCTCCATACAAAGAACAAGATCAAAAAAGGGATAGTTTGTATGCTGCCATGGATTGGCACCAGAAAAACAAAATTACTGTAAGTATTTGATATAAGTTTCCATTTTCCTGATGCCAAAATGGCAGCATACATAAGATAAATAATAAGCTAAACATTGATTGCTCATGCTGCAAACTCAATAGGGCTTAGTCAATCAGCCTGTGTTGTACTGGATCAGTGGATGAAAAGTGGCCTTAGCCTAGGCTCCTCCTGGGCCATGCTTACTGATGCATTTTGCCCCGCCCACAAGGCTTAGTCAACCTCTATATCTATGCCCTTTGCATGGGGTGAAATGCATTCGAGGTCGTGGACTGGTTGGAGTTTAGGCTGAGGCCACGTTCCATCCACTGATCCAGTAAACAGGCTGTTTAGGGGTGTGACATCGATGAGTTACACTTTGCAAGGATTAGCTTAAAGAGGAGTTCCACCCAGGGGGGCCATTAAAAAAAAAAAAAAATTAAAAGTCAGCAGCTACAAATGCTGCAGCTGCTGACTTTTAATTGAACACTCACCTGTCCCTGGGTCCAGCGGTGCGGGGGATCGAAGCCCCGCTCGTCCCCCCCTCCGCTCGTCGGCGCCGGCATTTCAACTGTGGGCGCCGGGCTGTGGCTTCACAGCCTGGCACCCACTGCGCATGCGCGAGAGGCGCCGAGCGCCGTGATTGGCCGCTCAATCACCTGGGACCTGCAATGGGTCCCAGATGATTGACAGGAGGGAGGGAGAAGAGCCGAGCCCTTCCTGTGCCAGGGGGAAGTGATGTCACCAGCCCAGGCAGACGAAGGGGCAGACTACGAGGGACCACCTAGCAACAGGCATTTAGAGGTAAGTAAAAAAAAAAAATATATCCAAATGTTTTTTTGTTTTTTTTTTTAGAATTTTTTAGATATGTTTGTTTTTTTGGGTGGAACCCCACTTTAAGCTTAATTTCAACAGGATATATTCAGTGCGGAAGTCTTGGTATCATTCCCCACAAATGCCAGTCATGGAGATTAAAGAGTCACAGCTGCATGTAATGCAATAGGGTTCATTGAGTAGTCCCACAGCATATTTAAAAAAAGCAGTGAAAATATATATGTAAAGCTGTGTGGCTCTCCCAGTGTGTGGGAGCTGTCCATTCATTCCTATGGAAAGGTTGTCTATTATTTGTCCCAAAAGTGGACAGCCTCTCCATGGAATTGAATGGAGATTTAAGGAAGGAGCAGAACCGGGAGGCTTCTAGTAATGAGGCTATGTGGCTCCAAGTGGGCAGTAGAGGAGTGGGGACAGATCAATATAAATCTTGGGATGGGGGGAGGAGGGGTCCTGTTGTCTTTTAAAGTTTAAGTTATGAATGTGTAAGCTTACTTTACAACGTTCTCTTTTGCTTTTCTAGGTGTCAGTAGCTACATACCCAAGAAAAATGACCATATCACCGCCATCTTCAGCAAATACTGATTATATTGGCCTTATAGTATGTATCTCTATATGTACATCTGGGCAGCTAGCTTAACAAATTTGGGAGAGTTTAGTTCTTCATTAATCAGCTATTTTTTATTCTTTATGCTGCTAACATTAAATAGATAGGAAGGTATATTATATTTACTTGTTTTAAACTGTTTTTACATGTCTTCAGTTGCTTCCTGGTGTCTGGCCTAGGCAAGTGATGTCATACATCCCAGGAGTCTTCATGGGCATTTTATTCTTTCATTTGGAGAAGTGGAGAAGGGGCTTTCTGAGCTAAGCACCCACCTGCCTGCATGACTGAGCTAAGGGCAGATGGATTCCAGGAGGTAAATGCTAAATGAATCATCTGCCCTTACTTAAGATGGCCACAGCTAGAAATGCTAGGGGAGTGTTTTTCAAAGTGATTTCTCAACAAAATAAAGCATGGAGACAAGAGTGGATGATATCGCTTTGAATATTAAAAATGCATTAAATAGTGTTTTCAGTTTGTGGTGCTCAGATAAGGCTGTGTTCCGCTTTAACTCTTCAATAAAGGAGAAGAAACTTTACTTTTCTTGTAGTTGCATTTACTGAATTTGTCCTTTATGTTGTGAAACTGCAATACATACAAAACTGATGAGAAATGTTAAAAAAAAAAAAACTGAGTATAAATTCTCCATACTGGGAGCATTACATACAATGAACAATTATAGATTACTAAGACTGAACTGGGTGGGAAAACATGCTCTCACTGCAGAATCCTAAATTGAGATGAAAGGTTCTTTATAACATGTTTTTTTATTTTATATATTTTTTTTACTTACCTGCTCTGTGTAATGGTTTTTGCACAGACCAGCCCCGATCCTTCTCTTCTCATGTCTCCCATCTGCGTTCCTGGCTCCTCCCCCTTGACCAGTACCCCCATTAGCAAGCCGCTTGCTATGGGGCACTGATGTGTGCTCGCTCCTAAGCCCCCACTCTGAGTATATAACACACATAGAGTTGCGGCTCGGCCCTACGCCCCACTCTCTCATCATTGGCTGACTGGCTGTGATTAACAGCAGTGGGAGCCAATGGCTCCTGCTGCTGTCTCGGCCAATATTGAGAGAGAGACCCGGAATAGCCGAGGCTCCCGTGCACATCAATGAATCCAGAGGGGACTCAGGTGAGTATTAGGGGGGCTGTGGGGGGGAGCAGCACACAGAATGTGTAAAAACCTTCAGCCTTTGCAACCAGTTTAGGTTAAATAATTCAACATTTACCTGAATATACATACAGAGTTTTGCTAACAATCAGTGTACACTTACAAACAAGTAATGTCCCAGGCTTGAGTGTTAGAAAGAGGAACACTGTACACATGGGGGTCTTAAAAATGCTTTAAAGTATAACTAAATGCAAAACTTTTCCTTTAGTTTTGGATAGAGAGGAGAGGGATTAGAACAAATGTCAGTTTTTTTTTTCCAAATAACAATTTTATTGTTTGTATTTCAATACAAAGAAAAAACAGGAGATAAATGCATTCAGAAGAAGGTAACGCATTATGCATCATAACCGTTGTATAATCAGTCATAGCGCTGTGTGATGTGCGTAAAGATAGCACCAGTAAAACTTCTGGTGCAGCAATATCGCTGCTCATGCATTATGACGCTAAATAACAGTATATATCAGCTAGTGTAATATAATAAAAATCACAAAAAAATAAATAAAACAAGAAGAGAAGAGAGAGATGGGAGAAAAAGAAAGTAAGAGGTCATCACATTAGCTCACCTACATGTTCAGGGTGGGTCCTCCCAGAGGTGCCACAACTCCCACACCTTATCGTGGGCCTCCATTCTGATGGACTGGGCTGCATCTAGCTCTAGGTCACTACCCCCAGAGTCCCCCAGCTCACTCCCACAGTAGGCAACAGAAGGATAGGGATAGTAGGGGGAATAAGCCAAGGTCGGGGCCACAAGCAGACAAGGACAACAGAGTTCACGCCAAGGTTCAGGGTCACAGGCAACCAGGGATAGTCGGGGACACGCCAAAGGTCAGGGTCACAAGCAGACAGGGAAAGTCGAGAACAGGCCAAAGTCGGTAACTGGAATCAGACGTAGGAAACAGAGCAAGTACACACAAAAGCTAACACACAATGGTTGATCAGCACTGCTGGCTTGAAGTGCACAGGTTAATATAGGGTTCCCTGATAGGGCCTGTGGTGGGGCCATGCTTAGAGGAGAGGTTATAAAACCAGCCAGGTGTGAGTGGCTGGCCTCTTAGTCTGAACACATGAGGAGAAGGTAAGCTGACAGAGAAAGATTACTGCATAACCATGACACAGATACCCAGAGGGAGTTAGTGAGCGGAAAAATCATCCACTCTCAGGTCTCATCCGAGACATGCCCATGAGGTAAACCTAAGACAAAAACAGGGGCACATGGGGACTAAAAGCTGGACAATGGTTAGGGCAGAGTCACCAGCTGTGGCCAGGTGGCAGTTCAGTAGAGGAGCAGATGCCATGGGAGATAGGACAGATATAGTTCAACCATTTCTGTGTTTGGTGGCTTTGCGAGGTGCACCTGGGCCCCGAGGGTGCTTAGGTGAGGGGACCTTCTGCCAGACTGTGGGTGGCGGGGGAGGTGTAGCCACAAGATCCCAGTCAGGGAGTTGGGGGGCAGGAATCTCCAAGACATCACAAAAGGTAGCTACTGTAATGCCCTGTACACACGGTTGGATTCTCCGACGGAAAATGTGCGATTGGAGCTTGTTGTCGGATATTCCGTCCGTGCAGGGTCCATTGGACTTTTTCCATTGGAATTTCTGACACACAAAGTTTGAGAGCAGGCTCTAAAATTTTCCATCAACAAAATCCGTTTGCGTCAATTCCGACCGTGTGTGGACAATTCCGACGCACAAAGTGCCACGCATGCTTAGAATAAATTCAGAGACAGAACTGCTGGGTCTGGTAAAATTAGCGTTCGTAATGGATATAGCACTTTCATCACACTGCAATTTTTTAAATTGTTTAATGCAGTGCACTCTCTTTTTCTTTATAATACTAGAAGAATGAAGTTGTTTTGCTGCTCATATTCACACAGACCTCTTTATTTATTATTTATTGTGATTTCATGAATATCATGTTTTTATTTGTCACATCTCCCGAAAAGAATTACATTTTTGAATGTTTTCAGATTTTGTTTTTTTTGTTTTTATTCTTTGAAATCCTGATCTCCTGTTATTTTTTGTATATATTTTTTTTAACTCCAGAATAGTTTTGGGTGTGTTTTGTGTGTCAAGTTACCACAACACGATTATTATCTTGTATTATTTAATCTCAAGGAGATTGCTTGGTGTTGGTGTTTCTTGTTAATTTCACTTTGATTTTTTTAAATGTACCTGCCTCCTCACAAACAAACTGTCCTTTTTGAAGGAAAACACACATAGGTGAGTATAATAAAACAAACCAAAAATTTATTAAGGGGTCATAACCAAAGAAAGAGGAGGCAACGCTGGAGAAACAGCAGAAATTGGCGAAGCCTTTGGCCCCCAGGGCACACATCAATTATTTTACTGCCAAATTGGTGGCCTGAGGAGTCCATATATAAGGGAGTACAATCTGGTCCAGAAGTCCAAGAGATCATGAACAGCAGCAGATGACATACATGTCCCCAGAGCCTGCATCTTTTGTCAGACCAGACTGAACCCAGGCCATCACTTTTTGTCTTCCTTACACGCTTCCTTCCAGGCTGTGTCTGTGGTGTTGCAGGTGTCGGTGTGGCAGGAGGAGGAGGAGGAGGAGGATGATGCAACTCACACAGGTGGGTATTGGGTGTGATTTCGCCCCTCACCCCCTTAGTTAATGTTTTATAAAGGATGTCCTCACACATGAGGCGTTGGCCCTCCTGCATGTCCTGCAGCTTTGTGGCAGCCATGCAGGCAAAGGCCTCTTCACGAGTGGGGGTGGCTCTGAGGGACGCAGAAGCCTCCTTCTCAAACGCTGACTCCTCCACGTTACTCCCCTTCCTGGGTCTTTTGTTTGGAGGGCGGAGGGGACGGACCTGAGATTCTGTGAGGCTCCTACTGGGCCCGGCCACCTCCTGGCTGACACTAACCCCCGCCTCCTCCTGTGTGCTACATTCCACAGCCCACTCCTGGCTGAGGTCTTCCTGTGTATGAAAAAGGGACATAGTTTTAGTTTTTTCTTCATCAATCACACACAATTTTCACCTCATGACTGTTGCAAATTGAATGTTAACAAATATAAAAGACAATCATTCTGAGCCCAGCATTTTTCATTCTTGTCCCAATTATTTTTGCCCACTACTGTTTATTGATATGTAAAACACTTTATTAAATCAGCAATTAGTGATCATTAATAACATCTAGTAAACATCATTTATTTATTGAGCAGAAATCTGTAGAAGAATGCTATACCTGGCTCAAGCTGGGCTTCTCCACTTCTTCCTGGCTGGAAGTCCCAGGTTGGACATCGGAAGCCTCAGCTGGGGTGGAAGATAGGGTGGAAGGAAGAGTGGAAGGAAGGGTTGAGAGGGATTCCCTGACTTCAGTCTGGTCTGACAGAAACTGCAGTCTCTCACAGTACCACAGCCTGGGGACATAAACGTCATCTGCTGCAGGTCCTGATTTCTGGGAATCCTGCACCTTCTTGCGCTCCCTAAGATAAGTGCTCCTCAGGCCACCAATTTTGGCTTTTAAATAGGGGATGGTTGCTGTGGGGACCACCGGGTTCATCGACTCCAGCAGTTTCTCCAGCACTGTCTGCGTCTTTTGTTTATGATTATAATGTGGGTGTTTGACCTGCCACAGACAGGGCAGCTCCCTGTATTTATCTATGAACAGGGGGAGGAAGTTGTGGTCATTGAACCATCCATTTTATCTGCAATACACAAGACAAACCCTAATGTCAGGCTAAAGTCTCCTAATCTTCTCCCAATATAGTTCTCAATCTATAAGCAGTATAGGCCCAAGTTTAAATGTTACCTTCGTTACCACGATCTGCGTTTCCGATACTCCTTCCTCCGTTCACAGATCGTACGTAGGACGCACACATGTTACGCTTTATATACACTGCGCATGCGTGAAACTCCGCCCGCCCCTGACGTTCTTTCTAGTCTATTCCCTGCCCCTTCTCGTTCGGCGCAATGGGGAAGAGCACATGGCGGAGACACAACAGGTGCGTGCTAGTAGCAGCAACGAGGAGGAGGAGAAGATTTAGGGCATCAAATATGGCCTTTTTTGAGATGGTGGAGATGATGGACATATTGAAGAGGGCCGACTATGACAGGAAGCATGGACCTTACCCCAACCCCAATGTCAGAAAGGCCAAGATTATGTCAAAAGTTGTGAAGAGTCTGCACAGGAATTTTGGGGTACGGCGATCTAAGGATCAACTGAGGAAGCGTTGGTCGGACCTCAAATTAAGTGAGCATGATCAGTATAGAAGGATCAGGAAAGTGCTGCAAAAAAGTAAGTAGTTGTCCTGTGTTCCAAATGTTTATTTTTATTATGTTTGTGCTGCTCCATGTGCTTTTCTTTACTGTTGTACAGTTTAAAATGGCAACATTCATGTTCATGGACACATTATTCGTTCGTAGGAAACATTGTTCGTTCGGCCAATAAAACACCATGTTTTGTCCAGATGCAGTTCAATACATTTTTTCTGGCCTACTTCTCTTAAAATAAGTTTGTTGTCTAGAAGGGTTAGTAACTAGAATGAAATGCAAACTAGATTCTGTGTAAGGAGAGGACACTCAGCAGCTGTTTACACATCTGGACGCTGGAGCACTAGTGTGAGACACAAGAACACCCTTTTTATTAGGGGGCCCACACAGGTGCTCCATTGTATACTATAGGGGGTGACTCCATCTGTGATACTTGTACAAAACAGGTAAGTATTCAAGCTTGACAAAGGACAAAAATATTTCTTCATCTTGCAACTCTGCCAAAAGAGACAATTGTACCCCACTTCCAAGCAATGTTTCATATTCCTATTTCTGCCATCAAATATCTGTGTGCTAAGTATTCCTATTTTTTAACATAGGGGAGAAAAGACTCGGAGGACACCACTCATCAGAGGAGACCACGGACCCCCCACCTCAGGAAGATGGGGAAATTCCCAGTGGCGGCTGGTGAAGTTTTAGGATGGGGGGCGCCAAGCCCCGCCCTTCTATTTTGACCCCTCCCACTTGGTGAAAATGGGAGTGGTTTCAGCTAAATAGTGGGCGTGGCTCTAAGGTGGTATGGTTAGTGTCTGAGTTGAACGAGGGAGAGGGAGAGAGGGATGGAGGGACAGCAGGCCCAGATCCTACACAACAATAGAAATATGTGTATTCTAGAAAGTTTAACAATCAGCAGATAAAGATACTCCAAACACCTGGTGTTAGCACTTTAATCATGCCGGCACCATTGTTGTTATGGTGTCAGGATGATTGAAGCGCATTATTTCTTTTATTACATTGTAATATAAAATGAAATTATTCAACTCACCATATTGCAGAATCAGTGGGAGCCCCGAGCGTGTCACTAGCCAGGTCACCTGCCACCAGATGCCATCAGGTGTCCCCAGCGGAGTCCCTCCTTATATCAGGTGCCCCCAGCAGAGTCCCTCCTTACATGCAGCCTGTGTCACATAAAATGCAGCCTGTGTCACCACCAAATTGCAGCAGCATGTGTCACCATCAAATTGCAGCTGCCTGTGTCACCACCAAATTGCAGCAGCATGTGTCACCAAATTGCAGCAGCATGTGTCACCAAATGGCAGCAGTATGTGTCACCAAATTGCAGCAGCATGTGTCACCAAATTTTAGCAAGATGTGTCCCCAAATTGCAGCAGTGTCACCAAATTGCAGCAGTATGTGTCACCAAATTGCAGCAGTATGTGTCATCAAATTGCAGCAGTATGTGTCCCCAAATTGCAGCAGTATGTGTCCCCAAATTGCAACAGTGTCACCACATTGCAGCAGTATTTGTCCCCAAATTGCAGCAGTATGTGCCCCCAAATTGCAGCAGTGTCACCAAATTGCAGCAGTGTCACCAAATTGCAGCAGTATGTGTCCCCAAATTGCAGCAGCGTGTGTCACCAAATTGCAGCAGCGTGTATCACCAAATTGCAGCAGTGTGAGTATGTGTCCCCAAATTTCAGCAGTGTGTGTCCCCAAATTGCAGCAGTGTGAGTGTGTGTCCCCAAATTGCAGCAGTATGTGTTCCCAAATTGCAGCAGTGTGTGTAACCAAATTGCAGTAGTATGTGTCCCCAAATTGCAGCAGTGTGTGTCCCCAAATTGCAGCAGTATGTGTCCCCAAATTGCAGGAGTATGTGTCCCCAAATTGCAGCAGTGTGTGTCCCCAAATTGCAGCAGTATGTGTCCCCAAATTGCAGCAGTATGTGTCCCCAAATTGCAGCAGTATGTGTCCCCAAATTGCAGCAGTGTGTGTCACCACCAAACCCCCCTCCCCCCGTTACTTACCTTGCTATGTGTTGTCCTCTCCAGCGGTGTCTCCTGTGAAGAACTCCGTTCCTCTCATACTTCCTGTTCCCTCTATCTCTTTCTCCGCCCGGCCCTAGTAATAGATACTAGGGCCGGGCGGAAGCTACTCGGCGCATCACAAAACGCCGCAAAGCGCGCTAAGCGCCCGCAAATGCGGCGCCACGTCTGCAATCTCGTGATTGCATAGATGTGGAGCTTCCCATAAGTGCACTGTGTCCGGCATCGCACTGTGTCCGGCGTCCGAACACAGTGCACTTAAGGACCGTTTTTTGTATTTTTTTTCTAAAGGGCCAGCTTTAAAAAAAAAAAATTATTTATTTTTTATCATTTTTTTTTTTGACTGCCTGGAGGGGGCTGGGGGGGGGCGGCGCCCAGGCGCCCCCTATCGACGGGCCACCACTGGAAATTTCCCAACCCAACCAGAGGAGGAGGAGGGAGACGTTGTGGAAATTGTCACCACAACAGGTGAGTGTCTGCGACCACAGCTTCAGGTAAGAGATGGATATATTTATAATACATGGTGTGGTTTTTTTTATATTTTAGGCGAACGTGATATGGAAGAGGAATGTCACTTCACCAGTGAAAGTGCCCAGATCCTCATCGGGGAGATAATGGGGTGTAATAGGGATTTGTACAACATAAAGCAAAACATCAATGATGTTCAAAACAAAATGAAGAACATCATTGATGTTTTAGGGAGAATTTAAAACACCCAGAAATCCCTAACTTATTGCAGCTTTATTATTGTTATTTTTATGACAATTTTTTGAGATATTATAAAAAAGCCAAATTTTGAAGATGCACACAGTGTGTCAACATGTGCTATCTGCCATCACGGGAGATTAATGTACGCGTAATGTAAAGTAGCTAAGAGGAAGGGGTTTCACAGACAAAACACATCCATTGATCCTCCATGATGGCAGCTAGCACATGTTGACATTAGGCAATTTGTGTGCATCTTCAAAATTTGGCTTTTTCAGGGGTGACACCCCATCTGCTGAACGCAATATCAAACACAGTTTATAAATACTCATGTCTGATATTGCCTTCACTTTCTATAAAAGTTGAACTTTGTAAGTTCCAGAGTTGTGTATTTTTTATGGTTTTAAACATGCCTGTTTTACCTTAAAAGGCAATTTCTAATTATTTGAATGTGACCCAAAAAATTGTTAAACAACAAACATGTTGGCTTGTTCAAAAAACCTTTTAGAAAGGCACATGTGATTGTGCTTTGATTAAAAAGATTGATAATCAATAATGTGTGGCTTCCTCTTTCAATGCTCAAAAGCATTTTTTGTAGTAAAGATGGTGTTTTCAGTGACAATGGTTGTTATTTACTAAAGGCAAATCCACTTTGCACTACAAGTGCCGTTTCAGTGCACTTGTAGTGCAAAGTGTATTTTCCTTTCGTAAATAACACCCAACAGTGCTTTCTAATTTTACACAATCACGCCATTTTCAGGACTCAACAAAATTTAGGGAATGGTGTTGAAAATAAATATTATTTTCATCAGTAATGCATTACATACATTCACAAAAAAAAAAAGGTGTGTGTGTAGCAGACCCACAACATAATAATTAATAGTTAGCTGGAGAAGAGATTGTCACCTCATGTGTCAACGAAATTTCGTTTGCACTGTTGAAGAAAAAGGCCAAAAAATTAGACCATTAATAAAAGATAACCGAGGAGACAGCTAAAAGTAAGCCAAGCAGGAAATCAAAGCAAATATTTGTTCAGTTTAAAACATATTTTTAATTAAAAAATTTCTCAGACATTGTCTGGCATATCGATGGCCCTCCTACCCGCAAAGTATTTCATGTATCTTATACGGACCTCGCTGGCACTCTGGGGGGGGGACAAGCCAGGATGGCCAGCTTCAAGCGCCGTCAAGGTTGGTTCATTAATATTAATTCCAGCCTCAGGCCCAACTGAGGCAGCATAGTTCCAAGAATTCCTCCTTAAAAGTTGTGGAGAACACAGCAACACAGGATGATGTGATTGAGTTTATATTCCGCCATGTGTATGGGTGTAAGAAAAAGGCGGAACCGGCTGGCCATTATTTCAAATGTGTTCTCCACCACTCTTCTTAATTAAAAACCCTCTGGTCCGGGGTGAGGGTCCTCATAGGGAATGGCCGCATAGGATGGTCCCCCAGCGCAAACGCTTCATCCGCAACGAAGACGAATGGGAGTCCTTCCGCATTGTCTTCTGGAGGTGGCAAGCCCAAGCTGCCATTCTGGAGACGCCTGTAGAACTCCGTCTGGGCGATGACTCCACCATCTGACATCCGGCCATTCTTCCCCACGGCCACATACAGGAACTCGTAAGTAGCCAACATCATAATACTATTGAACCCCTTGTAGTTGTAATAGTATCACCCCGAGTTGCGGGGTGGGACGATGTGGACGTGTTTCCCATCAATTGCCCCTATGCAGTTAGGAAAGTCCCACCGCTGGGCAAAGTGGGAGGCCACAGTCTGCCATTCCTGTGGGTTGGAAGGAAACCGTGGAGTCAAACAAGAACAAAAAATGTTTCATTTTGCACATAAACATTGAAAGCAGATTAGACACAAACATTCTTGGCCAACATCAGTATAACATTTATTTTTGGGAGTATGTAAAGACAAAGGTATAATGTCCACCTATCGGATTCCCCTCCCCCCTCTCATGGGCCATTTTTAAAAAAAAATTTTGGGGCGAGATGTTTTGGACAGGTAACCCTCTCCACTTCATTGAGAGATAAATGCCTAAATAATGTGTATTACTTTGGCCAGCCCCTCCTTACTTTACACTAATGGCAGCCCACTGGACAGGTAAGAAGTATCATAATACAAAGATATAAATACACACTGTACACATTTTAGCACATTTTTACATTCTGGTATTACATATCAAGATGATAATAGGATACAAAAACTTTAAACAGTACCATTTGAAAGTATTCAGGCAGGCCCTTGCACTACATGCTTTGGGGAATTCATCCATAAATCTGACCACAAAAGAGGTAGGTATAGTGTGCATGGGTTTGGCAAAGTCAGCAGATAAAGAATTGGTATCAGCTGACTTAGCGGTTGGGGGGAGGGAGGGTTCCAAATGATTTTGGGACCCAAAAAAAAAGCCTCTGGCACTCTGCCTGAATTTAAAGCACAAATAACATTTTTACACATTTTAGGGTGTGTTTAGGGTAAATCACTACTATGGAGCTGCCAAAATACATTGTTAAGTGACTAGGCGAGGTGGATATAGGCCCAGGAGAGCATGCTGGGGGGGGTAAGTGAAGGCAAATATGTATGAAGGACAAAAGAAATGTCAAATAAAACCAGCATGCATAAGGACAAAAGGGACATTAACAGCATATTACAATCATGGTAGTTAGGGAATAAGGAAAGAAATACATTACATTAGCAAACATTAAATACAATAAAATGTGATGTTAACCACTTGCTGACCGCCGCACGCCGATGTACGTCCAAACTTTGGCGGTGGATATCATTGTTAACCCTGGTATCCCCGTTTTTGTGCGGCGGTCGGCTTTCAGATAACAGTGGTCCCTGCGGCGGATTCGCCGCTAGATCACTTTTATCGGTGGCAGGAGAGGGCCCACCTCCCGCCGCGATCCGGTGCCCTCCGCTGCTTACCGGAGCCGTCGGTAGCGGCAGAGGCGATCACGTCCATCTCCCTACTGTGCCTGGAGACGAGTGAGGCTAAGATGGGGCCCACTCGTCTCCATGACACTGCTGGGCGGAAGCGACGTCAAAACGTCACTTCCGCTAACGCCTTTTAAGGCACTTTTTTTCAATGTCATTTTTTTAAATGACTTTTTTTTTTAATTATTGCATTTTAGTGTAAATATGAGGTCTGAGGTCTTTTTGACCCCAGATCTCATACTTAAGAGGTCCTGTCATGCTTTTTTCTATTACAAGGGATGTTTACATTTCTTGTAATAGGAATAAAAGTGACAATAATTCTAGCCCTAGACCTCCTCTGTAACGCAAAACATACAACATACGCCATTCCACGAGCGGGCACAATTTTGAAGCGTGACATGTTGGGTATAAAATAACAAGTCTAGGCGCAATCACTTAGAGCTCCCACATAATCAAATCTATACAATAAAGCTATACAATACAGCAATCAAAGGACAGTCAAAAAACTAAATATAAAATGTGAACAATGACAATCCATACAATAGGCCAATAGTCCATATATTGTTGTGATCAGGATGAGGGGAAAAAAAAACAAAGAAACGCCCAGAGAAGCAAGCAGGGCTGCCATCATAGTAGGAACGAAACCATGGTCCTGAGGCTGAAATACAACAAGTAAAGAGGCGCCTCTGGGTGCAGACGTTTTTATAGATTTAAAATGCTTTAATAAGATATATAGAGATAAACTCACATTGTGGTGATAAAAACAAGCATGATAGTAAGAGTCATGGATGGCGCTCCCAGTCTTGTGCCTGTGAACAGTCTCTGTGGTGGATGTAGTGACAGCTCTTCCTGGTTGTAATGAGTCGGCTTCAGACAATGGAGGAGTGGCCTCAGAACGAGGCTTGAGACACACGAGACAGCTGGCTGCAGGGGGATGACGTCATCAGTAGTGGACGCGTTTCCTGGGCAAGCGCGCTTGGGTGGTAAGCAAGCCGCGCCCCTTTCTCAACAGACTAATCTACTAGACATGCTAGAGAGTTAAGTAAGGATGGGGAGGGGGAGCGGGACGGAGAAAGGGGAGGGGATGGGGCGGGAGAGCAAAAAGAATTTACAGAGCCCAATGCTGTTTAAAGTGATTAATGACATGAATAGAAAAGAAAAAATACAAAAAATACAGGATAAAACCGGAGACAAAAAATAAGGAGGAGGGAGGTATGTAACCAAGGAATAAGGGAGAACAGAGAAGGGGGAAGGAGAGGGGAAAGGAGGGGGAGAAAAAAAAAAAAAGAAGAAAGGACTGAAGTGGTGAAGACGACTTGGAGAAAAAAAAAAAAAGGAAGGGGAATAGAGAGGGAGAGGGGAGAGGAACAACTGACTGGTCTCTAAAAGCACAAAACAATAATCGGACATGTAAAATGCATCTTATTAATACAACACATTAGTCATAGAGCATATATATAAAAATGGTAAAACACTAAATGTTCAAGATAGATGTATATACACGCACAACATATGCGTGGATAGCACTGGGAGATAAAGCAACGAATTAGAAGAGTCAACAATAAAAATATAAAAATATGGCATACTACTGACTATGCTCTGCATAGTAGTAAAATTGGAAAAAATTAGAAAAAATTAAAAGAAATTGGAAGGAATTGTAAAATATATATATAAGATATATAACAATAGGATAGATACACGTATATGTACACATGTAAATGCATATACGCACATATAAAATAAATGCACATATAGAAATATATATAGAAGATATCTGACATAGTACGAAGTTGTATAAAAATGTCAATAGGACTATAAAAAGAGGAAACAGTGTCTGCAATACTGAATGGGGCCACAGGTCTAGGGGATAATGAAGAATAATATAGTTATTTTAATTGTAAGCCTATATAGTTGTGAACTCTCTACATTATGGGCGGAAAGACGAAGGTACCGGAATTACAGTATTACAGTATGGTAGAGATTTCTATTCCTTCGTTCATACCCCCAGGTGAGAGAACGTCTAACTGGTAAATCCAGAACGTTTCACGGGCGCATAGTTTTTTGAAACGTTCTGCAGCTGGTAGAGATCTAGGGATTTGTTCTATGACCCACACCTGTAACCCTATGGTGGATTTTTTATGGACTTGGGCAAAGTGTTTGGGAACACTATGTGCCACCTTTAGGGGATCAATTCCACCCTCAATAGCTCTTCGGTGTTCACCGAACCTGGTCCTGAGTGCTCGTATCGTACGGCCCACATAAAGTAGGCCGCAAGGACAGGATAGTCCGTAGATCACAAAATCTGAAGAGCAGTTGTAAAAATCTTTTAGCGCATGAGTAACACCCTTGGTGGTGAAGGACTTCTGGCCATGGTGAACAAATCTGCAGGTTTTGCACAGCGGTTTTTTACACTGGAACATCCCAACCAGTGGGATGAGTACGGGCTGGCTGGGGGGACAGTGTTTTGATCGCATTCTACTAGGAGCTATTTTTGTTTTGATGTTGGGAGCTCTGTGATATGTGACCTTGGGTTTTTCAGAAATGTAGGGTTTTAGTAGTGGGTCTTGTAGTAGTATGTCCCAATGATCCGCTAGAATTCTTTCCATTTTCTTGAATTGACAGTGGAAGGTGGTGGTAAACCGTACTGTATGTTGGTCAGGGTCTCGAGATAGTTTCGGAGGTTTGCCTTTAAGATAGTGCTTAAAGGCTCGGTCCGTGAGATCTGCAGGATAGCCTTTGTCTGTAAATTTGTTTTTGAGCAAAGTACTCTGGTGGACGTAGTCACTTTCTCTGGTGCAGTTCTGTCTTAGTCGGCAGAACTGCCCCTTTGGGATGTTATTGATCCATTGCGAAAGATGGCAACTTTTATAGTGCAAAAATGAATTGCCCGTAGTCGGTTTGACATTTTTGGAGATGATGGTAGAAGTGGCTACATCACCCTCTAACTCCAGATCGAGAAAGGGCAACGTATCAGGGCTGGCAACAAATGTAAAAGATAAGCCATATTGGTTCTCATTGCAATATTTTACAAAGTCTGTAATCACATCGACATCGTCATCCCAGATGATGACGATATCGTCGATATAACGACCGAAGAATACAATGTGACGGGCATATGGGTTATTGTGGAGAATGTGTAGATTCTCCCAATAGCCCATGGCCAAGTTGGCATATGAGGGCGCAAAATTGGCCCCCATCGCTGTTCCCTGTATTTGGACATTCTTCATCGAATTGGAAATAGTTGTGTGTGAGACAGTATGAAGTCGCTTCCAAGATAAATTCTGTCTGGCGAGGATTGATGAGGGGATCTTTTGCTAGAAAGTGCTCGAGTGCTCTTAGGCCGAACGCATGGGGGATCGATGTGTACAAAGAGTTCACATCCAGGGAGAGCCATGTGTAAGTAGGCTTCCACCTGTATGCTGAGAGAAGCTCCATCAGGTCCCATCTCTGATATAGGACTTAATTTTTGGACGATGGGCTGGAGGAAATGATCGATATATAGACTGAGACCCGTAGTGACACTGTCCATAGCTGCCACTATGGGTCTGCCGGGGGGGTGTCTAAACTTTTGTGGAGCTTTGGAAGGTGGTAAAAGTAAGGAATATGATAAAAATCTTTGAGGAGGAAAGACTTCTCAAATTTGTTGAGGATGTCATTCTGGAATGCCTCGGAGACCAAATTATTGACTTCCTTAGCATAATCGGAGGTGGGGTCTTTATTGATTTTCCGATAGGTGGATGTATCGGAGAGCAGCCTTCTAGCCTCTGTGACATAGTCCACCTTGTCCTGTATGACATTTCCGCCACCTTTGTCCGCTGGTTCTATGATCAAATCCTCTGCATCCATTAGCGATTTTAGTGCTTGGATCTCTAAGGGTGACAAATTGTGAGTATTAGTGATGTTGGAAGATTGGCAGAGCTTCTGGAAATCTGAAAATATGACCCTATAAAAACTTTCAATGTCTGGGGCCTTGGCCTATGAGGGGTAAAAAATGGACTTTGCTTTGAGAGTGGTGTGAATGATAGGAGGGGAAGTAGCTGTATGTTGGGTCAAGAGGCAGAGTAGTTGATCATCAACCATATTATCATCGGATAAACCATTTTCGATATCATCCACTGAACTTGTATCGAATGAAAAAAATATCCATTAAAAAGGGAATGGGAAGATGGGGGTAGGGTGACGTCGACCTGTGTATTCTTTTTTTCTTTTAGGTGGTAGTAACGTTTTAGGGTAAGGTTCCGTACATATCTGTTGAGGTCCTTAAATAACAAAAAAGGATTAGGTTTGTTGAGGGGCGCAAAATTCAGGCCTCTACTCAAAAGTAGGGTATCAGCATGGGATAAGTTATGAGAGGAAAGGTTGAAGATCTTCACAGTTTCCTTATTGTGGGTGTGTTGGGACTTATTCTTGCTGCGTCCTCCTCTGCAGCCTCTCCAATGAGTTTTCTTTTGTTGACATGTTGGATATCAATTTACTTGGTGTAACATTATATTTCACAATATAAAAAAAAAATTGGGCTAACTTTACTGTTGTCTTATTTTTTTATTCAAAAAAGTGAATTTTTTCCAAAAAAAAGTGCGCTTATAAGACCGCTGCGCAAATACAGTGCAAAAAAAATGCAATGACCGCCATTTTATTCTCTAGGGTGTTAGAAAAAAACTATATATAATAATGTTTGGGGGTTCTAAGTAATTTTCTAGCAAAAAAAAGTTTTAAACATGTAAACACCTAAAATCCAAAACAAGGCTGGTCCTTAAGTGGTTAAAGGATAAAAATCTTACCTTAATATAGTCCTTCTGCAGGACCTGAATTATGGCAGAACAGGTCTCTGGGATAATGATCCCCAGAGCCTGGGGGGAGATACCTGTCGAGAACTTGAAGTCCTGCAGGCTGCTCCCCATCGCCAAGTACCGCAGGGTGGCGACTAGCCTCTGCTCCGGAGTGATGGCTTGCCTCATGCAGGTATCCTGCCTGCTGATATAAGGGGTCAGCAAAGCCAACAGTGAAATACGGGGTCTGTCATCCAGAGAAAGTTCCTGAAATCGTCAGGATTATTCTCACGGATCTCACAGAGCAAAGGCATGTGACAGAATTGGTCACGCTGGAGCAACCAATTCTTGGTCCATGAACTCCTCCTCGCCCTGTCAATGGACTGGGCTTGTGTCAAAGTAAGAACCCCAACACCAAGCCCCCGCACAGCACGAACTCTACCATGAGTACGTACACACAACATGGCTAGAAAACGGTCGGCTGCTCAGAACAAAGTAACAGCCTGTGTAGTCTGATCCAATAAAAGAGCTACCTTAGTTCAAATACTGGAAAAGTGAATGCTGGTTCTGATAAAAAAATGCATCCCTGTTTGTTGTGTATGGGGCTGCGTAGTCACAGACCGGTCAGGGTGCTCATGCTGACCCGTGTTCACAGCATTAAAACTGGACCACAAGCAATGGAAGATTGCTTTATCTGCCTGCAAAAAAATGTGAATGTATCCACTTTCGTTTAATAAAATATATTGATTTTAACAATATTATACTATTGGAGTGCTTCTGTTTTGATGTATGACTCAGATCCGCTCTTGATGTCGTTTCTGTGAAAGGAATCCTCTGACCTGCTGTCATTGCTGGATTGTGTTTTACACACTGTAGGACTATCAAAACTGCTACTTTTTCTTTGGACTGTTTGTTGGAATCACACATTTTTTCCACTTTTATTTGCATATTTGGAATATTGTGGTACAATTATATGTACTATATTAACATTGGAGCTCTGCACTATTAGTTTATTGAATGGAAGAAGGTGGCCTGGCCTGGTGTGAGGAACACAAGTTTAAGGTGTTGACCGTATTCTCTAGATCTCAATCCAATGGATCATTTGTGGGATGTGCTGAAAAAAACAAGTCCGGTCCATGGAGGCCACGCCTCACAACCTACAGAACTTAAAAGATCTGCTACTGATGGTTTGGTGCCAGATACCACAGCATACCTTCAGAGATCTGGGGAAGTACATGCCTTGAAGGATTATGGTGGGTGGTCATATGTTATGTCTTGGCCAGAATAACCCTTGCCTAGCAAAATACAATTTTGGCACCAAAAACACAATTCGACTGAATTTAGATTACTGGTTATTAGGGATGTGCTTCAGATTCAGACCAAAGTAGAACTCAGTTCGAACTTAAACATAATAGGGTGTTCGTCCGTCCACCGAGCCAAACCTGGGAAAATTGATACATTTAGCAGCAGTAATATTACCACTGCTAAACGTGACAACTTCTCAGGCTGTTTGATCTCCTCCTCAGAGAAGGTTTGGCGAGGCTTGCTGGCAGCAGTATCAATCAACTTTCTGGAAAAATCTGATTGGACGAAAGCCTAACAATGAACCAGGATATACCGTATTTATCGGCGTATAACACGCACTTTTTTCCCCTTAAAATAAGGGGAAAATCGTGGGTGCGTGTTATACGCCGATCCCCGCTATTTTGTGATCTGTCGGAGCGATCGCCGCGATCGCTGCCGACATTCACATAGCTTGTATTTTTAAACATGGCGCCGCGGAGTTCGGAGGGGCTCGGTGGCGCTCGTTCAGCTGAACGAGCGCCGCCGAGGCGACAGTGACTGGGCGGAGCCGAGATACACATAGCCGAGGGTTCTCGGCTTTTCTCGGCGCCGTTCACAGTCACGCCCAGTCCCGCCATTGGACCTGTGTTATGTCCATCATAGGGACTGGGCGTGACTGTGAACGGCGCCGAGAATAGCCGAGAACCCTCGGCTATGTGTATCTCGGCTCCGTCCAGTCACTGTGTCCTCGGCGGCACTCGTTCAGCTGAACGAGCCCCGCCGAGTCCCTCTGAACTCCGCGGCGCCATGTTTAAAAATACAAACTAAACGTTTGTATGTCGGCGGCGACAAGGCTGCACTGGGGCAAGGCTGCACTGGGGACAAGGCTGCACTGGGGACAAGGCTGCTCTGGGGACAAGGCTGCTCTGGGGACAAGGCTGCAATGGGGACAAGGCTGCACTGGGGCAAAGCTGCACTGACAAGGCTGCACTGGACACTGGGGAAAGGCTGCAGATGAACACTGATGAGGCTGCATTGATGGGCATTTAAATGTAAGTTTTTTTTTCCTTAAACTTCCCTCCTAAAAGTTTTTTTCCTTAAAATTCCCTCCTAAACTTGGGGTGCGTGTTATACGCCCGCGCGTGTTATACGCCGATAAATACGGTAGTCATATTTCCAGGGGTCGTGCATCATCTGCATAGAAATTGAGCATTCACCCACTACATATTTTGCACATATGTTTGTGCATGAAAATTTCTTGATTATTTTTCTAAATGTAAACTGGAGTTGCAGAATTAATAATCAAAAAGTATTTTGCTTTTTTGTTAATTTTATTTATTTTTGGCTTTTTTTCTTCCTCAAAACATTGGAGACTGCAACCAATACAAACATTTCATGTACAATCTGTGGCATGTAAACTCCCCCTCAATGTAATCCCAAGATAACCAAAAACAAGGAAAGTCTTATCTTTTCAAACTTAAAAAGGAATATCTGATCTGTTTAAAAATAAATGAACACATGCTATGAGGATTGATATCGGAGTTCACCTTTATCATGAAAAAGCACTGCAAAGCATTTTACAACTTTGAAAAACATAGTAAAAGTTCACAAAAAAAAAGAAGATAACATAAAGGCAAATACACAGCACCGTGAAAGTAATTACTCGGTCATTCGAAAAATCATGTGAAGGTTGCCTATGTACAGAAAAACAAACAAAACACACCACATACAAAAGTGCGAACACTCAGGACAGACAAATCTTTAGGACATAGATAACAAAATCAAGACAAATGTATAAACTTTCATACAGCTAAGTGAGTATATCAAAGAAAAAGGCAAGTCATTATACACACATCCCTCCAACTCCATCCATAGACCTCCCTGTCTTGTGTGGATCACGCTACACTTTTATAAGAAATTTAAGGTCAAAATAGGTAACAGCTGAAAACATTTTAGTAAACAATTCTTATTAGTGAAGTAACCGTGATTCCCATATATTTTGAATATTTAGACCCCTTTCACATTGGGGAGGTTAGCAGGCGCTATTGCACTAAAAATAGCGCCTGCAAACAGCCGCTGCTTAGTCTCCAATGTGAAAGCCCGAGGGCTTTCACACTGGAGCGGTGCGCTAGCAGGATGGGGAAAAAAGTCCTGCTAGCAGCATCTTTGGAGCGATGTATACACCGCTCCCTCACCGATCCTGCCCATTGAAATCAATGGGGCAACGCGACTATACCGCCGTCAAAGCGCCCTTGCAGAGGCGCTTTACGGTGGTTTTTAACCCTTTCACGGCCGCTAGCGGGGGTAAAACCGCCCCGCTAGTGGCCGAATACCGCCGCTAAAACGACGGTAATGCACCGCTAATAATAGCGGCGCTTTACTGCCGACGCACCTCCTGCCCCAGTGTGAAAGGGGCCTTACTAAAAACATTCTAAACTCTAACCAATAATAAAATCGATGCCTGCATAACAAAGTATACACACAACAATGTGGCCTCACTTTAGGCAAATCCACACAAACCACATTCCCCCTTATATAACATAGGACATGGTTTTTGGCACGAACACGCACACCTGCGCAATAAACGTTCTCACGTGCTGCTTATTGATGCGCAATAAAAAATTTGTCCCTTAGTTTATTTAACTTCATTTAGGAAACTGAGCTGCTCAGAAAGATGATTAGATTTAAACGTTACTCAATCAGATTGCACAGTGTATGGGGAAATGAATCGTCCAGAATTCATAATACACAGACATGTATTGAGAAGATGTTTTCATGGAAGTTTCAGCTCCACCAATGTTTATAGAGTATCACCATAAAGTGCACAATTACAAGTCCAGGGAAACATCCACACAGTTGTTGATAGGAGGAAGATCTCTAGACTGATTATTGAGTTGTTTCAAAAAGAAGTGAATGAATGGAATAAAAGTGGAAGCGATATTCTCCATGTGATAAGGAAAAGCTCATGGAACCGTAGGCGATATGCAAAAAACAACCAATCAAACATGCATACGAGTAATAAAAACACCACACCATTTTTTTTTTTTTATTGGAATAAATTTTTGGCCACAGACCGGTTTATTGGTTTTAACAAATTCATAAATAAATATTTTAAATAAATACAACTTATTTCATCAATTAACTTCATGAACCAAATACTAATAAATTAAACCACTCTCAGCTCAGCCACTGAGACTCAAGCTGACTCAACCTTTAATTTAACATTTCCTTACAAATCCCAAACGACAGGAGGGGTGACACTAATAGAACTCCTGTCCACACCAACCCAACCCGCGGCAGTCTCAATGCATGTTTGAAGGTCAAAATTGAAAATATCTAAACCCACGTCTGATAGATGCACTCCATCATGCCTATAAATACCTGTAATACCTCCTTCCAGCTCCAAATGGTGAAATGAAAACCCCAATTCAGGAAAAAAAATTTTCTAAAGCTTTATTGATTATCTTACAAAACTTTTCAAGTGGCTTAAAAGTAAACGATTTTAACCAACATAACCTTGGGACAATTTCGGAAAATATTAATACTGTATTAGGAGAATGTAAACTATTTGTAAACTATTTCCTAATATATAAACATTGGAAAATAAAATACCAGACTGTTTCCAAATGGTGAATACCAAATGGTGAAATGAAAACCCCAATTCAGGAAAAAAAATTTTCTAAAGCTTTATTGATTATCTTACAAAACTTTTCAAGTGGCTTAAAAGTAAACGATTTTAACCAATATAACCTTGGGACAATTTCGGAAAATATTAATACTGTATTAGGAGAATGTAAGTGAAGAAAACTAAAAGTCTCCTTCATGCTTGAAATTAATTCAAATGTTTTTAATTTCCCTATGTCATTTCCTTCTAGATGGACTATTAGGATAATAGGAGGAGGGGAGCTAGCATAAAGCCTACCTAATTCAAAAATTAAATCACACCGAACCATACCCCTAAGTCCATGCCAATTAATGCAGAATAAAGATGGATCCATGCCCAGATTCTCCGAGTATATCCTATCTGCTGCTCTTTTCTGAGCCCAGAAAATATGAGTGGCCCACAATCCATACCTGAAACCAAAATGTATGTTAATAAGGATGAATATATAGTTTATATGAATCTGACCGCCATCTACCTATTCTCTTAATTTCACTCCCTTCTAAACCCATCTGAGCAGCTTCCGTAGCCGCTCCGATGCAAAAAGAATGCATAGTTATCCTTAAATGACCTAGCTTTAAGTAACACATACATTTTTTTAAAACCATTGAAAATTGATAACGCATTAACTGTGAACCATTATGATATATAAATAATAAACTTTGACAATTTGGCCTAATCTTCAAATAGGCCTTCAAAGCCCTAACCCGGCATATCTCAGCTTCCGCACATTCTCGCAAAGTTATCCAGGACCCCAAACTTAAAGGGTCTGACTTACTGAATGGAAGAAAAATTTGTAAACTATTTCCTAATATATAAACATTGGAAAATAAAATACCAGACTGTTTCTTTTTTGAAGGCGGCAATAATTCTGAGATTCTAAAAGCCGCAAAGAATGCCAATGTAAAAACTGAATTAAACAGAACAGATTCAAACATAGAATAACACACCCAAGTAGTAACCTTACACAATTTAGATAATAACACTGGGGTGACAGGACATCTATCATCCTTATGGACTCCACTTCTTTTGTACCCTTTTAAAACCTGTCTGACTGAAAAGAAACTTTGACATGATGGAAGCCCATAAAGCTTCAAGAAAAAGGAAACATCTGATACCACTTTGTTAACATGCGACCAGGAATGACCTTTTTCTAATAATATATAAGGAAAAGCAATACCAAACTCTGAGCATGCAGACATATCAGTGTGTAAAGAGGACAAAAAAGTGGACCATAATAACCATGAAGCTGTATAATTTTCCCAAGTGGAATAAGCCACTGAGCTTTTATTGTACTTATAAATTAAATTAGATCCCATAAATGGGATGGGCAACGCTCCCCGACTACATCCGCTTCTGGCATTAACAAGAAAAACTGGTCCATCTGTTGACGAGAGAGAGATTGGGCAATTATATTAAACTTACCTCTAATATACTTTGCCTTGATCCAGACGTTCCATTTTAGGCACAGAAGAACCAAATGCCGCAAGAAAACCACAACGTGAGGAGATTTAGCAGATAAGCAGTTTATTTATTATTTATTATTATTTATCATTAATCCTTCTATTTGCAAAATACTCACCCCATATTTCTACAGCTAAAATAACTGGAAACAGTTCTAGTAAAACAATATTTTTACAAAAACCCTTACTTACCCACCTGGAAGGCCATGCTGAAAAACACCAGTGAGTTTTCCAAATAACCCCGAAGCCTATAAAACCCGCTGCATCTGTGGCTAGACAAAATTCTGAATCTAGAATGAAATCCTGCTGCCATAAAGTCTTACCATTAAATGTCTCAAGAAAATTTAGCCATACCAGAAGATCTGCCTTCATCTCAGAATTCACCCTAACATGGGATGATGGATTTTTTAAACCTGAAATTGACCTATATAGCCTCCTAGAAAAAACCCTACCCATCGGCAGGACTCTCGCTGCAAAGGCTAACTGACCCAATAATGATTGCATTTCTTTTAATGCAACTTTTTTTCTTCTGATAAATTTTAACAAAACCTGAGTCAACCTATATACTTTATCGTTAGGGAGACTAAATTCCATGTCTATAGTATTCAAACCTATATCAAGAAATTTAATGTTAGTTGTTGGAAAAAACGTTTTTTCTTCTGCCAAAGGGATGCCGAAAAAATTACATACTAAAAAGAAAGACCGAAGTAAATTAATACAATCTTGTGTTCCTGAAGCTCCCAAAAATAAAAAATCATCTAAATAATGAATGGAAAATTGAGACTTAGCTACCGTATTCACTACCCACTCAATGAAGGATGAAAAAGCTATAAATTGAAACAGGAAATCGACCATCCCATTGGTAGACATTTGTTGAAATAGAATTTATTTTTAAAAACAATTCCTAAAGAATTAGAAGAGGCTGGGTTTAGTGGTAATAATCTTAAAGCAGATTTAATATCTGCCTTAGCCATTAATGCGTTAGGACCTAAAATGCGCAATTTATTAAGTGCTGACTCAAAAGACGCATACGTCACTGCCGTCGAGCTGATCGTTCAATGAGTCTCCAAACGGGAATGACAAGTGATATATTAGACGGAATTCCCCTGGCTCTTTTTTTGGCACTAATTCTAATGGAGAAATTTTAAAGTCTTCGAATGGAGGGGAAACGAAAGGACCTTCAATTCTACCTGCATCCACTTCTTTTAAAAGTTTTTTCTGACTATATCAGGAAATTCTTGTACAGATTTTAAATTATTATTTATTGAGCAACCTGCAGCATTCAAGGGAGGTAGACTGAAACCATCTACGAAACCATCAATTAGCAGCAAAGCCTTCTGTTTGTTTGGGTAAACCTGTAACCAAGATAGCATTCTTTGTATACTCACTGGGGTTGCCGCTTTTTGGAAAATTGTCCTCTTGTCCGGCCTGAAGCTTACGAAAACATTTTGCGATAGGATGAGACCCAGCGCAAAAAGCACATTCGTGCTTATACAGTGGAAACGGAAAGTATTCAGACCCCCTTAAATTTTTCACTCTTTGTTATATTGCAGCCAATTGCTAAAATCTTTTAAGTTCATTTTTTCCTCATTAATGTACACACAGCACCCCATATTGACAGAACAACACAGAATTGTTGACATTTTTGCAGATTTATTAAAAAAGAAAAACTGAAATATCACATGGTCCTAAGTATTAACTCAGGTGCTGTCCATTTCTTCTGATCATCCTTGAGATGGTTCTACATCTTCATTTGAGTCCAGCTGTGTTTTATTATACTGATTGGACTTGATTGGGAAAGCCATACTCTTGTCTATATAAGACCTTACAGCTCACAGTGCATGTCAGAGCAAATGAGAATCATGAGGTCAAAGGAACTGCCTGAAGAGCTCAGAGACAGAATTGTGGCAAGGCACAGATCTGGCCAAGGTTACAAAAAAAATTCTGCTGCACTTACAGTTCCTAAGAGTACAGTGGCCTCCATAATCCTTAAATGGAAGATGTTTGGGACGACCAGAACCCTTCCTAGAGCTGGCCGTCCGGCCAAACTGAGCTATCGGGGGAGAAGAGCCTTGGTGAGAGAGGTAAAGAAGAACCCAAAGATCACTATGGCTGAGCTCCAGAGATGCAGTCGGGAGATGGGAGAAAGTTGTAGAAAGTCAATCATCACTGCAGCCCTCCACCAGTAGGGGCTGTATGGCAGAGTGGCCCGACGGAAGCCTCTCCTCAGTGCAAGACACATGAAAGCCTGCATGGAGTTTGCTAAAAAACACCTGAAGGACTCCAAGATGGTGAGAAATAAGATTCTCTGGTCTGATGAGACCAACATAGAACTTTGGCCTAAATTCTAAGCGGTATGTGTGGAGAAAACCAGGCACTGCTCATCACCTGTCCAATACAGTCTTAACAGTGAAGCATGGTGGTGGCAGCATCATGCTGTGGGGGTGTTTTTCAGCTGCAGGGACAGGAAGACTGGTTGCAATCGAGGGAAAGATGAATGCGGCCAAGTACAGGGATATCCTGGACGAAAGCCTTCTCCAGAGTGCTCAGGACCTGAAACTGGGCTGAAGATTTACCTTCCAACAAGACAATGACCCTAAGCACACAGCTAAAATAACGAAGGAGTGGCTTCACAACAACTCCGCGACTGTTCTTGAATGGCCCAGCCAGAGCCCTGACTTAAACCCAATTGAGCATCTCTGGAGAGACCTAAAAATGGCTGTCCACCAATGTTTACCATCCAACCTGACAGAACTGGAGAGGATCTGCAAGGAGGAATGACAGAGGATCCCCAAATCCAGGTGTGAAAAACTTGTTCCATCTTTCCCAAAAAGACTCATGGCTGTATTAGATCAAAAGGGTGCTTCTACTAAATACTGAGCAAAGGGTCTGAATACTTAGGACCATGTGATATTTCAGTTTTTCTTTTTTAATAAATCTGCAAAAATGTCAACAATTATGTGTTTTTCTGTCAATATGGGGTGCTGTGTGTACATTAATGAGGAAAAAAAATAACTTAAATGATTTTAGCATATGGCTGCAATATAACAAAGAGTGAAACATTTAAGGGGGTCTGAAAACTTTCCCTTCCCTCTGTATCTACACGCATTCGCCCATTTACACTGGCTGTCATTGAAAGCGAAACACAACCCTTTTTTATATGTATTCACTGCTTGATTGATATTGCTAACATTGGGTTGGCGGACAAAAGATTGTCTTTGAGGCAAAAATAAATTAAGCCATAAGCTAACATCCTTGGAACCCCATTGTAGAGAAGGCTGAACAGCTAATTTCTGGCAGAAAGCTTCAACACATGTCAGCCAAGAGAAATGATATCTATATGTTGAAATAATGCTGGGCTCCTTTCAGGGAATATCTCACGCAAAACACTTGAATAAATAACAAAAGCTTGTAACCATGAATAAAAAGATTTCAAGACTGGTTTACGTCTCTCATCCTCACTCTTATCATCCTTTTTGTCATATTTGTGTGAAAAATCCCTAGAAGGAGGAAGCGTCAAACTTAAATCAACATAGTCTTCTCTCCATATTTTTTTCTCTCTCCACTTAGATGAAAACCAAGTGGAGAGAGAATACACTGCATACATTCCTTACTGCTGTTTTCCTGACTTTTATTCTGTGACAACACAGCTTCATTATTCTTCGATGCCACTGGATGCTTGTCTGCTAAAACAGAGGGCCATACTCCTGTAACACCTTCTTGTTGCTTAAAACTATCATTGGACTGAGAGCGCATAATTTGTATCAACTGTTCCAAGAAGAAATGACAGACAATTTATCTAAAGTGTTATATTTACCAATATTAGAATTGTTGCCACTAACAGTAGCCAACAAAGGGGGAGCACACCGCACAGGAATACCACTGCCGGCTTGCTCAACCCCGACTTGCTAAGAAAACCCAGCTTGCTGACTAGAAATAGCTGCATGAAGCCCATGCTCGTTCTGAGGCGCTGGCATGGCTGACATTACTTGCTGTTCATGAGGCAATTCCTCTGCTGAAGACGCCCGAGCATTCCTCATTTGACTCTGACCTGTGGCTTCACTGACATATTGGTGTCTGCTTAATGAAGATACCGTCCTCCCTCTACGGCTTCCATAACTAGCGGGCGGTACCGGGCTTACACTCCTCCGCTGCTGGCGCTTTCTCTTGCTCCTTCTCTGGCTAACTTCACCTCCGTCACGGCCGGCATTCTCCGGCTGCGAGACTGAACTAGCGGCGTCCGCATAAATATGCGCTGCCATTTGCTGCCTTGTCTGAGGTAAATGCTCACCTCCGCTCTCTTCTGCCAACTCTGGAGCTCCGCTGTGAACACCGCTGACACACGCCGCTATTTGGCTTTCACGTAATGATAAACAGAAACAAATCCAATTCTCCCCTCCAGCTGTTTCCGCTCTTTCTAATAATTGACGGAGAAGAGTCTTTAATATTCCAAAGCTAACTGGTGTTATTATATTCAAATCTCCCGCTCAGAGCTCCTTGCGAAATCCTCTTCTCTGGCAACTGACCAAGAATCCTGTCAGCTGATTCCTTTTATAGCCTCTGACCTCCTGCTTCTAGAAAATTCTATTATCACCTGACTAAACTGACCAATCCTAACTCTTAAATAATATTCAATCCTTGCCAGCCTTAATCTGCAAATGGGGCCACCATAATACTAACCCCCCCCCCCCTAAATTGATTAAATTGCCATTACCACAGCCCCATAGTGCAATGGGGGGGGCATATAAAGCTAACCCCCCTTTTCCCTCATTAACATGATTAGCATTAAAATGAGCACGTGCCCGATGTCTGTTTTCCGTATAGAGCAATGGTCATCAACCCTGTCCTCAGGGCCCACTAACAGGCCAGGTTTGCTAGATTACTGAAATACATCACATTGCTGCCAATGATTGCAGTATTCTAGTCTGCATCTCCCCAAGGTAATACATAAAATATGGCCAGTTAGTGGGCCCTGAGGACAGGGTTGATGACCACTGGTATAGAAAACATGTGTGCGCACATGCTCAATAGAAACACACAACCATTGTGTGTTATGTGTAGTGCGATAGCTGCAGACATTATTCAATCAGATTGCACACAGCTTCTAAGAGTATTTCATCCATTGTTGTTTGTGCTAATTAACCCTGCAATTGTATGAAGGAGTTCTGTGTTTATACTTATAATCTACTGTGTGAAACTGTGTGACAACAAGTCTGACCTGTAGTGAAATCCTGATTAATCATAACAATGCTCAAGAGGGCATGGAGTCACATCGGCTGCTTTAATCAACCCCAAATTTAAATGATGTTCCCAATGGCACCACCAAACATCGCCTCTTATCCGGTCCAATGCATAGCTCACGCACTACTGCTAAAAAACTCCCCCCCCTCGTATATTTCAGCAGCTTAACCTTCGGTTAGCTGCCCAGTTGTTTTACCTTATTTCAGTTGTTTTCTTTTTTTCTTTGCTTCCTTTTGTTGAATATCGCATTCATAAAAACCTACTTAGCCTGTCTGGAAGTATATTGCAATAACTAACCATTTAACTTAGTTCCAGGTACAAAACCCCACAGAATTACCTCTTCTCCGCTTCGCATCTACAACCTATGGATCCCCTTGACTACCAGGATTCTAAAACCCACTACGCTCAAGACCAGTAACTGTAAGTTCTCATTTACACCTTACACACTCTATTGCTCAAACAATGTCCCTCACAGTCCTATCCCTAAATGCCAGAGGTCTAAACCATCCGGCCAAAAGAGCCTCGCTATGGAAAATGGCATTATCCCACAACAGTTTTGTGCTCTGTATACAGGAGACACACTTCCTATTAGATGGACCTCCAACATGCCAGCACAGACACTTCCCGCACTTGTACAAGGCAAACTTTACAAAAAAGAAACAAGGAGTAATGGTCGCTATTAGAGACACAGTGTCATTCCAACTGCACCAAAGCATTCTTGATCCCAATGGTCGATACATAGTCCTTATTTGCTCTATCAACGCAACCAGATATACCTTGGTAAACATCTTTGCTCCCAACCAACGTCAAATATCTTTCCTCTCCAAGACTCTAAAAAAAAAAAATAGAACTGATCCAATAGGGAAATTTGTGCCTATGCGGAGACTTCAACCTAGTTCCTGACCACCACATGGATACCACATCCACCTCCAAAAGGACCACCCCTTCGCTGAACTATCTCATCCGTGAAAATTACCTGTACGACCCATGGTGTGACCCATATTCTCGTATAGATCTATTCTTAATGGACAAATGGTTACTCCAAAATGTACAATCATCGCACATCCACACCACCACCTGGTCGGACCACGCACCAATCAGCATCACCCTCCATGGGAAAAAGTCACAGCCTAACACATTTATATGGCGCACTAATAACTACATCCTGCAACATCCTTCCTATAGTAAAATTATATCAAACCATCTTGCAGAGTTCTTCTCCAACAGTGCAGGCTCCATGGAGGACCCGATGGTGGTGTGGAATACGCGCAAAGCATATATCAGAGGTGTGCTTATCTAACTAGGCTTCCGAGCCAAGAAAGAGAGGACACAGCGTTTAGATGCCATTATGGCAGACATCAAAAATATTGATGATCAAAACAAAGCCAACCCAACCCCACATCTGACCTTCAAACTATTTAATCTACGCCAAGAATTGCGCTCCCTGCTTTTACATACCTTTGAGAAATCCCAACGCAAACTAATAGCTAACACCTATAACACGGGTAACAAAGCAGGGAAAGCAATGGCTAGACTAATCAACGGCCGAAGGGCAAAATTAAAAATCCAGTACCTTTTTCACCCAACAACAAATTAATTAACCCCCAAGCAATAGCCGATGCATTCAGCGTATACTATAGAACTCTTTACAACATCCAAGAGGATAAGAACACACAGCAACCCTCCCAAGAGGAGATAGACTCTTTCCTAATGTACATTTCTCTCCCCAAGCTGAATGATAGTCAGCTAGCATGCCTCAATAGACCCTTCCACAGAAGAAATTAGGAACACCATTGAGGCTCTGCCCAACTGCAAATCCCCTGGCCCAGACGGACTAACGGGGGGAATACTATAAAACCTTTCATTACATATTGACACCCCCACATGCATTCTCTATTCAACAACGCTGCCTCGTCTTCATCATTTCCTTCCGAAATGCTAAATGCCACTGTAATCACAATACCTAAGCCAGGAAAGGAGTTGACCTCCCCAAAAAATTTCAGACCAATATCGCTCCTTAACCTAGACATCAAAATTTATGCCAAACTCATAGCCAACAAATTAGTAAATATCCTCCCATCCCTGATTCACAATGACCAAACCAGCTTTACAAAAGGCCGACAATCTTCAGACGCCACAAGAAGGTTAATTAACATCATCCACATGGCTGAAACCACAGGAAAGCCTTCTCTGCTCCTATCTTTGGATGCAGAGAAGGCGTTCGACAGAGTCCACTGGAAATATCTACATTCAGTACTAAACAAATTTGGTTTTCAAGGCACAATTCTCAAAGCAATAATGGCTCTTTATACTTCCCCTTCTGCCCGAGTCTTTATTGGACATCATGTCAACTCCCTTTACATTCACAAATGGCACAAGACAGGGATGCCCCCTCTCTCCCCTAATTTTTAATCTTGTAATGGAGCCACTGGCTGAACATATTAGGACTAATAACAACATTTCTGGACTTACTATAAATTCCCAGGAGCACAAGATCAGCTTATTTGCTGATGATGTAATCCTAATTCAGACGGACCCGACTTCTTCCCTGGCTGAGGTTCCAAGTACTTTATCCTGATTCAGCAAAGTATCTTACTATAAGGTCAGCGAAACAAAATCTTCTATGTTGGGGATAAAAATGGATGGCTTAGTAAGCAATCTACTTCAACAAACATTCCCATGCACCTGGGAGGAATACAGTATACCATATTTAGGCACCCACCTGACTAAATCAGTTAAAAATCTCTTTCAGGCCAACTACAAACCCTTCCGCACCAAACTACAAAACGACCTGGCCCTCTTAGCCAAATATGATTTCTCCTGGGCCGGGAGACTAGCAGCGTTCAAAATGATGCACCTTCCCCAACTACTCTACCTATTTAGGACACTCCCTATCCCCATCCCTTCCAAATATTTAAAATCCCTACAGGCCATTCTGACCACCTTCATTTGGCAAAGGAAAAACCCAGATGTGCACACTGCAAATTAATAAATCATTGATCGGCAGGAGGAATGGGATACATCGATTTCCACGACTCATACCTAGCCACCGTTCTAACCCAGCTTAAAGAATGGTTTCTGCCCCTTCCCCATACACTCTGGGGTCAAATTGAATCCTCTCTCACCACAAAAAAACCCTATTGGGATGGTTGCACGGAATTCAATTAGGATACCCTTCCCCCTCTTATATCTCCCCGACCATGGCAGCATCAATTCAGGCCTGGCGGACATTAAATAACCTAAGCCCCAACTCTGAAGATCTCATAAAAGTGAATATCCCAATAACATTCCCTAGAGTATTTAATAGACAACTCCTCATTCACTAATTGGCATACAGCAGGCATCCACCACATAGACAATCTTTACACAGCCGACACCCCCAAATCCTTTCCACAACTCCAAACCGAGTTTCACATTGCAAACAAAGATTTCTATCTCTACACTCGCACTATCCACTGTATATCTCGTTTACCCAAATCACTGTCTAATATCCCCCATCGAGCATGGAACTCACCTCTGTCATCTAGGAAAGGTATATCACTTTTCTACAACCTACTATAACTGAAAACTGTCTTCATAAAAAAATGATGCAATCAATTGTTGGGAAACAGATCTGGAACATAAATATTCAACCTTTCAATGGACACAGGCATGCAGAGTAACATATAAAGCCACACATTGCTCCAAATTATGGGAACTTTCCCAAAAACGATTACTCAGATGGTACTTAACACCAGATAGACTTTCTCACTTCAAAGGGTACACCTCCAATAAATGCTGGAGGAACTGTGATCAAAAGGGAGACATACTTCAAATATTCTGGGGATGCCCCAAACTCAAGCTTTTTTGGCATGCCACTATGACTCTATTATCCACAATATCTCAGAGCCAAATTACCATCACTCCGCGTTTAGCGCTACTAAACCTAGGCATAGAATTACTGCCATACACCACACAGCACATAACCATACACCTGCTCTTAGCTGCAAGACTCACCATAGCTAGACATTGGAAACCACCCACACCTCCCACCTTACTGGAGACCATAGAATTGACTACCACTCTTATGAACTCATGATGGCGGACAGCAGTGGGAAACTACAAGAAACAAAAAAATGGTATCTGTGGGAGTCCTGGAACCTAGACAACAATTAACCAACGTACAGAACTGTTTTGTTCAAAAGTTTATTGTTCAAAAGTTTACTGATTTAGAATTTATGGCATTTAGCCATGAAAATTACGATCCTTCATGTAGCTTTGTTTCCCCACTACTCCATGTATACTTGTCCTATTGATATCAGATGAAGTAACATGTATACAACAAAACCAACGTATGATGGGATGTGGCTTCTCCTCCCAAGACACAGCAAGTTCCCTAACGGGGTGTCCGGGAGTGAGAACCGACTTCGCGTTGACTAAAGCCTCATATCAGCTATGACTCCAAAGGTCTGTAAAGGTGATTTTTCAATCTGTTTATTTTACCCATATATGTTTGATGTATATCCAAACATAACCAATGTATCTCATCTATTGCAACTTAATATAAGACGAACAATGTACGCATTGTTTCTTTATACATTTATAAAACCAATAAGAAGAAACATAAGAAGAAAAAAGTGTACCACAAAAAAGCCTCATGTTTTGTAGTATATGTATAAAAATTATTTAGGTATGCAATTTTTTCATAGAGTTAAGTTAACTGATAAGCTTCTAAGTTCAGCCTGGGCATCTAGGCATCAATAACCTATAGTCACGAAAAGGGCTAAAGTAATTTAATATATTTTTGGGACAAATCAGAAATATTTTTGTAGTCATTCTTAAGTCTGTCTAGATTGATATGGGGACATGAGATGCTGTGTTTCAGCATCACCTGCCATTGTGTAATAAAATGACTCAATTCTTCCTTCTGGGAGCTGTACAGCTGTAGCTTTCCCCGTGTCTTACCTCACTAACAAGAAGAAAGTTCTGGATTTCAACATCCTTTTCTGTTTACTTCATGGCAGAACATATTACTCATTAACAGCTGATTAGAAAGCTGATCAAAGAAGACACAGCATTTTTTTATGGTTATTTATTTTATTTTATCTTTTACAATAAGCAATAACTGGTCTAAACTTGGCTCCTCTCCTATACTGAACTTGCTTACTATGAATTCACTGTACACTGTGAGCTTCTCCCTGTGGGCTTTAGAATGGTCAGATACAGCCGACCACCAGAATCATCTAGGCTTTTCCTTTTTTAGTCTGAACGTCCCCGGTCTACCCCTCTTATTCTGGAACTGGATAAAAGTTCTTTTATTTCTGGAACTCCAGCATCTCAGGTGGATGTTAACAATGGCAGTGTGCATGCAAATGTAATCTACCTAGGTACACCTATTCCTCCAGACTGACACCCACCCATCAAGGCTGTTTTAAAAATAAATTGTAAATTAAAACTAAAAAGTTTTGTTTGAAAATTTCATTAGCATGTTAACAGTAACGGGAGGGTTTCCTCTAGTGCCCAGGGCAAGGATGTAGATCTTTGTCCATCTCCCTTGCTACTAATGCATGCTGTATAATGGGTGTACCCACCTGTGCCCATTCTCTGCCCCTTTGCTTCAAGTGTCCATGGTTTGCATATGCACTGCCCAGGTGTGGCCAATTGCTTGCATTCTAACAGATAAAAAATAGTTGCACATACACTGTATGTTTCTGTGTCAGCTGTGGGTAGATAGGGGGGGAAGAGTGGGCATGTTGGAGCACAGCATGACAGCAGTTGCTGACAGAACAGATATTAAGATGTGGCTTGCTGTTTACAAGCCACTGATTTGGAGTTGGCGTGTGGTGAGGGGTACCCCCCACACTCCTGCACTCCTCCTGCCCACCCCTGCATGTTGATGGGGTGGGAAGAGAGAATGAGCGAGGGCAAAATAAAAGCAGATTAACTTTAGCATCAACATTGTCTCTCATTGCAAGTCTATAGGTCCCAAATCATTTTAGTTATCTAAAATCGAATGGGTTTAGTTAAATTGTGGTCTGAAGATGGCCTGTAATGCACAGTGCTCTGGACGGTGGTCTGAGAGGCCTGTAATGCTGCACAGTACTCTGTAAGGTGGTCCGAGGGGAGGTCTGTAATGCATAGTTCTCTGGATGCCGGTGGTCAGAGGAAGCCTGTAATGCACATAGTGATCTGAACGGCGGTCTGAGGGGAGGCCAGTAATGTACACACTCACAGTGCTCTGGGCATTCTGAGGAGGCCTGTAATGCACAGTGCTCTGGACTGTCATGAGTCAAAACTCTAAGGAGGCCTGTAATGCACAGTGCTCTGGATGGTCATCTGAGGAGGCCTGTAATGCTGCACAGTGCTAAGCATGCTATGGTCGCTACTTTGCTTGCTGGGAGCGCACTCACTGGCTCTACCAGCAGAGCTTCAAGGAAAACAAAAGTCATGTGGGTAAACGCCCTTCCCTCACATTTTCCTTTCATTTTTGTTTGTTTGTTTTTTTTTTTAATGTAGAGCTACCCTCGTGAAGGTCGAATCTGTACCCCACTGGTTGCCCCGACTCTGCAAGCCTGGAATCAATCATTTTTACCAACTGTCACCAAAAACAAGAAACTTACACAATACCAGTGAAACAGTTCAAGTTTGCTTACTGTAGTAAAAGGGACACACAAAAGTGCATAACATAACACTGTAGATCATAAAGGTATTTTATCAGAACAATATAACACTATTTATGATTTGCTATTTGATAATTTAGAACCTTTCCATAGCAAAGAGAAATACTAAGTAGACAGTATGACCTGAATTCAGTTAGAGCCTATTTCTGTCACAATAACCTATGTGAACAGGTTGGCAGAAGGGTAGGGAACTGACACTACTTCCTATGTCAAATCCACTCCCTATTGTTTCCTCAACCCACAGGCCATTACATCAACACAACATGACAAACACTATTCAAACTATTGTGTTCAAAGTGACTGGCTTCTTTAAATAGACTTCCAGGAAAAGTAAGAGCAGACCTTTTGTGCTAAAAAACAACTTTAGTCACTTTAAAGTGATTGTGAAGTCTGTTTTTTTAAAAATAACAAACATGTTATACTTACCTCCTCTGTGCAGAAAAGCCCGGATCCTCCTCTTCTCGAGTCCCTTTTTGCTGCTCCTAGCCCCTCCCTTCTTTGAGTGCCCCTCAGCCATCAGCTTGCCACAAATCTTCAGCTAGCTTTGAAGTATTCTGAATACGGTGATCCTTGATGGTATGTGTAGAATAATTATATTAATTCGGCTTTATAATCAAGATCTGTATTTATGCAGTCTGGGTCCCTTTTAAGCTTTGACATTGAAAAAGCTCACTCAGCTCAGCATAAGATGAATCTTGAAATAGCTAGGTTGTGTGCGTGTCATTTTGTTTTGTACCAGTTGTTCTGCATGTGCAAAGTTAATGACTAGAGGTCAGTGGGTCAGTGGTTTCACAGATAAGAATATACTCAGTATATCTGTCATAGACTTTATTGTAAAGATCTTTTTAAAAGTAAAAACATATATTATCCATAATATAGTTAGTTATTTGATATAGTTATTTAATTAGTTAGCTAGATTGAGTTTGTGTGAAGTAATATATGTTTATATGTATCCAATTATAGTTTAATATGCATTTGTAAGGTTTGGTACAGAATTGCATTTCTGTAGCTTAAAGAATATCCATTACAAGAATTCGGCCATTTGGAAAGGTCATTCACCTTTAGTTTTTTATAAGAATCTGCTGTGTGTTACTGACAATCAAGAAGTTTAAGAGACGTGTTAGCTCATGGGAAAGAGAATATTTAGAAGAATCACGAATATGATCATTTCATTTTTAGTTCTAGCCGTATATGGCTATGGCTATAGTCTGCTGACTAGTTGATTTGAAATAGTAAAAAAACAGAGTGACACTTCACTTCAGGACGCACCACACACGACACACACCATACACACAACACATGTCCTACACACACACACAGAAGGACTTCATTACTTTTTCACATACACAAAGAAGAACACACGCATTCTTACTCTACAGAAGACATTTCGTTTATATTAGGCCTAAATACAGCCTACCTCACAAACAGATGCTAGAGCGGACACCTCTCTGACATAGAAAAGCACAAACGGAGCTGAAACATCTCTTGAACTCTCTTGATACAAGATTTTGTTCTTATTATTTTTGTTTTACTACATCAAGCTGTAAGAAGAATTTAACTTTGTATATATTTTCAAGTTGTTGCCAAGTGTGACCAAATAAACTCACACTTTGTTTTAAGACAGCCTGGCTACTGAACTTTTGAACAAAACGCCTAAGACACTGTTGACATAACACGTGTCTGTAAGAAGAGAAGGTTTTTTACACCCTCTCCACATTTTTACAGTATGGTAGAACAAATTTAGTTAATCTGGGGTGTATCCTTGTTTTACTTCAGGTTTCTACCATCTGTAATCTTTTTTTTTGAAAATAAAGCTTTATTAAAGAGCAGTGCAGTACATTGAAAAAAAAATCCAAAGGTATACTGACAAATCCCATGCAAATAAGAGATTGAAATTAGAAAAGTACAAAGATATTAAACAGAGATTCAAAGCCACTTACAATTGCCATTGAAACAGTAGGGAAGGCTGTGTTTTATGTTCCCTGTGTGGGTTGACATTCCCAACACCCCTAATGGGATCACACTGTGTTGGGAGCCCCCCCATCTCCAGGGAAAGTGTTAAGGATAACCCGGTACCCCTACTGTCCCCACTCCCAAGGACCTGCCACCGCCCCTGAGGTAAAGATAGCGACCACTAGAGAAGCCATCAGACCCCTCCAGCAGTTCCCATCCATCTGGCAGTAATCCGTTTTGAATCCATAACTCGAACTCACTATTCAAAGTCTGATGGCGACTTAAGACATTCTACTATATTGTAAATCAGAAAGTTAAACAAAACTGATACACTGCTAATGTGATATCAATTCATTGTAGTAACTGAAAGACAGGATAGAGAAGAAAAAAAGAAGAAGAAATAGAACGCTATCTTGGATGCATATAGTTGTGCCCGGTCCAGGGTGTTTTTTTTTTTTTTTTTTTTAATTTGAAATCAGCTTGACTGTGTCATTTGAATACCTGGGATAAGGGAAATGCCTAAATGTCTAGCCCAGGGCTCCCATGTTGCCTCGAATGACTTAGTGGTGTTATAGAGCTGACCGTTTTTTCTTGGGACATAATCCACGAAATCTTCCTTTTGGCTGCCTGGAAAGACACTGTGGGTTGCTTCCAGGCCTTAGCTATGGTGGTTTTAGCTCCTAACAGCATGAAGGATATCAACTTTTGAGAGTGTTTCGTTGTCTTAGGAATTGGTGCATTAAGTAATGCCACTTGGGAAGATTTAGTAATAGGAAGACCCGATACTTTTCGAATCATAGCGAATATTTTGTTCCAAAAGCCTCTTAATCTCGGACATTCCCACCATAAATGAATCATGGAGCCCTGAGCTTGACACCCTCTAAGGCGTAAAGGGGAGGCGGAGGTAAACATTGTTGCAAGTCTGGTGGGTACTAGGTACCATCTCAAAAACACTTTTAGATTAGCTTCTATTAATGAAGTATTTAAAATACCTTTAAAGGCTGTGGATCCTCTCCGATGCCATTCCTCTAGGCTCCAGGTCTCCTGCAGATCCCTCTCCCACGATTCCATGTATGCAAATTTTGTGGTGGGTTCCACAAGAGACGCGTAAATGAGAGATATACCCCCCTTTATGTCTAATGCTTGGCCACACCAACGCTCATAAGATGTAAATTCCAAAGGGAGCGCCTGTCCCTTCGTTAGTGAGGAAAGAAAATGGGATATCTGGACATATCTAAATCTCTCTGAACCTGGGAGTTCAAGCTTATCTATACAGTGCTGCAGCGTAATCGGACCCGAGGGCGAGAGAAAGTGGCCAATACGGTACATCCCCTTGTCCAGCCACCATTTATATCCATGCCCGGTACAAATCGGGGGTTATGAAAAATGTGGTCAAGAGGGTGGGAGGGCGAGGTCAGTGCTGGTAAGCATTTCACGGTGTCCCTTAATTTAACGGATTGGGACAATGCTGGGGCTAATATGGAAGGCCCTGATTTCATGGGGCACCAGAGGAGGTAGTCTATGGTGTGTGTCGGGATAGCTTGTCTCTCTATATCTATCCAATCGGATTTCTCAACTCTGAAGTATACCATTGAGAGTTGGGCCAGTCTTGCAGCTTGGTAGTAGCTAAACAGATCTGGGAGACCAAAACCCCCCTTGGTCTTGGGACTAAAAAGTACTTGCGGGCTAGCCTATAGCCTTTTTTACCCCAAATGAATTTTATTATTTTCCCTTGGAGGGATTTAAGATGGTGTTTTCTAATGTCTATCGGGAGTGACTTAAACAAATAGAGGAGCTTGGGCAATAACGTCATTTTGATAGAATGAATTCTACCTAGCCATGATATATTGTATTTGGACCAGGCTAGAATGTCAGATTCTAGTGTGCGGAACATGGGAGGGAAATTAGCTTGGAAAAGTCCCTCAAACTTGGGGTTAAGGTTTATCCCTAGGTATCGGATCGAAGAGTCGCTCCATTTAAATTTGAATGAAGGCTTGAGCCTATTTACTTCTGCCTCTTGTAGGGAAATATCTAATGCCTGTGATTTGTCCATGTTGACCTTTAAACCCGACAAGGATCCAAATGTTTTTAAAAGATTGCAAATATTGGGAAGTGAGGTAGTTGGGGATGTGACAAATAGAAGGATGTCGTCCGCAAACAGGGCGCATTTGTGGGTGTGCGCTCTGCATTTTACACCCTTAATATTTTGGTTAGATCTGATCGCAATTGCCAGAACCTCTATAGCTAAAGCAAAAATCGCAGGAGATAGGGGGAACCCCTATCTGGTACCCCTGGTTATTTGAATGGGATCCAAATAAAATCTGTGTAGTTTGACCTTGGCACTAGGAGTGGAGTATAATGCTTTCAGGGTATTTATAAACTTTTGCCCGAATCCCCAACGTCCCAGGACTGTGAATAGGAATGACCAAGACAAAGAGTCGAAGGCCTTTTGAAGGTCCAACGACAGCAATAAACCTTCCTGCTTTGGGCCTCCATCCCAACCCGTTTGTAATAATGAGACAATATCGACCGCCCTTCTAACTTGATCCAGGCCTTGTCTTCCTGGTATAAAGCCCACTTGGTCTTTGTTTATATATTGGTTGATAAAGGAGTTAATTCTGTTAGCTAGGATTTTAGTAAGTATTTTCAAGTCGTTGTTAATCAGCGAGATTGGTCTGTAGTTCTCGACTAAAGATGGATCCTTGTCGGGCTTGGGTATGACAGAGATAAATGCCAAATTTAGTTGTGACTCTAGGGGTGTCCCTGCCCTTTTGGAGTTGAAGAATTTTGTAAGATGGGGTGCTAAAGTTTTCTTAAAAGTTTTATAGTATTGATTGGAGAAACCATCGGGGCCGGGAGCTGAGCCCCCTTTTAAATTTTTAATTACCTCTATTGTTTCTTCTATGGTATAGGGCGCTTCCATGAGATCCATATGATCTTTACGTAGAGTGGGTATGTCAAGATCATCTAGGAATGATCTCAAGGAAGAGTCTGACATAGAGTCATTTTGCTGATATAGTTTAGAATAAAAGGACTGAAAAGCTTGCAGGATTTTTGGGGGATTAAGGGTTGAGGTGCCATAATGAAGTCTAAGGTTTTAGATTGTGAAGTTAGTGAATTTGGGAGAGAGCTTTCTGGCTAATAGAGTACTCATCTTGTCTCTCTGAACGTAGAATTTCGCACTATTCCATTTCAAGTGTTTTTCTGCTCTTACTGTGTGAGCTAGGTACCATCTGTAATCTTATTGGATACAATAATATTAAGCCACATAGGAAAAGTTTGAACAGGGCACAGATGTCTACATAGAGTGTTCAGTGAAAAGAATAAACTGGCTTCAGTAGTACCACAAGTACCAGGAAGTTGGGCTGAGTAAGTGATGTCTATATGCAGCGTCTTAGACTAAAGAACTAAATGGGCAAATGCCCACTCACCACCAGCGTCCCAGAGATTGCAGATGATAAGGATGACTCCTTCAAGAACTCCCTCTGGATCCTGGCTCTAGGAATGGCGTCTGACCTCTGTCACACCCCTTGCGGTCTACCTGGATCTGAAGTGCAGGCGTCACTGTAGGACCCGGAACAGCCTCCGGCCCTCTGTAGATGGGAAGCAATGCTGTCTGCAGGTGTCCCTCTGGATGCAACTGTGAAGCTACCTTCTGGTCTCCAAAGAGGTGGAGACATTAAACTATTTAAACATTATGGAAGGAAAAGTTATTAACAGGTCTATAATGACATTAACCACAATCTAAACTCAGCAAATATTGACACACACCTGGATTTTGCTGGAACCATTTATATACACATTCAGTTAATTCAGGGCAATTGCCATGTCCCACCCATAAGTGCCAGAGGTCAGAGCAGAGTCGCCCCTTACCCAATTGACAGTAGGGGGTTGAGGCGGGGGAGCTTGCCTTTGAATAGTATGAATCAGCTTATTAAAGCTTTCCCCCAAAGTATCATAAGTGAGTCTCTTTGGAGGATGTATATTTCTTCTCAGTCGAATGAGGAAATGCTCTTCAGGTGTTGGGTGGGAATTCCCTGCTGAGCTCCTGCCATGGGCAGGGCTCCATATTTCCAGAGGAAAATCCGTAACTGCAGATTCAGGGCCAGGTGGTAGAAGATGAGGATAAAGCTTCTCAATGACCTCAGGGTCAGGTGTTTGCCATTCCCTACGTTCAAGCTCTGAAGGGCAATCTGGCTCAGGCAGTATTAAAGCCCCATCAACGAATTTGATCATATCTCCTGTTTCTTTCTCAGAAGTTGGGCTAGTACTTGTAGTGTGTTTGTGTGTGTATATATATATATATATATATAGATATATGTGTATGTATTTTATATATGGTGTTACATGTAGGAATTCTAGGACAAGTCCATTCTAGGCAGGTCACGGTGGTATCTGTCAATCTAATTACACATATCAAAGGGGACTTGTTGATGTTGATATGCAAGAATGCAAATTAGGGCAGTTTATGACTGCAGCTGTTCACGGCTAGGGGTCATTGTCTGTCTGAAAGACTCTGAAAGACAGAAGTTTATCAAAGGCCTAAATGGAAACGACCAATCAAATTGCTCAGCCATTCAGTGTCTAGTGAATATAACATGGCGTTCAGTCTATTCTCTGTCTGTGTGTGACTATGAAGGCGCAGGTCTAGGAAAAATGGGACTCTGAGTTATATTTACTCTGTTGGATTTTTGTCATCTGTGGACTTTGGACTTTGTTCTGTGTTGGAAGTAAATAAAGTTCATCTCTCTGGAAGAATTGGGTAGCTGCGGAAAGAGTACTTATATCAAGATTATAATAACTACTAATGAATTAATTACCCGCTATACCATATAGCACTACATTGGTGCGGTGACCCATTCTTTGAAGGATATATCACTACATTGGTGGCATTCAAGTGACCAGAAGAGCATTTTCAGGACCTAGTGACAGAAGTCAGTGGTGACAACAATCCTATGAGGTGGACAAAAGTCTGATGGAGACCCAAGAGCTGTGCTGTGACTCTAATGTCTGGTTGTGACATAAGAGAATCTGATCTACAAAATTAAACAAGTTGGGAACCCCAGAATTATTCTCTGGAGACTGGAAACAACAAAAAAAGGACTGTGTCGTGTACCAGAAGACCTGAACTGGAAGCTGAAGGAGTAACTAATGCGGTGAGTAAAATATTTCCTTTTTTTTTAATTATTAGTAATATAGTCAAAATTCTTACTCGGTGTGAAGCTAGTGTCAGTTCTGATAAAGTTAACAGATGGGTATTAAAATGTATTAAGCGCGATGGCGGTCCTTATGAAATTCCAGAAAAATGTAAGCAGACATGGACTATGATGAAGGAATTTTTAGAGAAAAATGTTTTTGATAGCAAAATGTCAGAAAGTAAAAGAAAAGGTTGTATTGTACAGGGCTTATTATCTTGCTGTTTAACAATGGAAAGTTCTTTGAATGGTAAGGTTGAGGAAATTACCTAGTTACAGAATGCAGTTGATAATATTAACAAGGTTTGTGAGAGGTTACAAAACCAATCAGACACTGAGAGAGTAAATTTAAAATTGCATGCAGTTACCATTGGGGGAGCTTTGCTTGAGAAATCTAAACGCTGTGATGAATTATCAGAGGAAAATGAGAGATTAAAATTAAGATTTATGGAATTAGAGAAGAGATCTCAGGAATGCAGATATGTATCAAATCTTGGATTCAGCAATCTGCAGCAAAATACAAACACAAACTTTCTATCAAATGAAACAGAACCTCATATTAAATCTGATAATTCATTGCCAGCTGCACCCACTGTGACCACCACAGTTTATAACAATAATAATAATACAGATGAAGTTTAACTTGTAATGAAGCCTTTGAAACCAAAATAATTAGATGCAATTCTTAAAGAAATAGGAATGATTCCCTGCCATGATTTAAACAGATTTTTAAAATGGTTTTGTGACTTGCAGAATATCAGAGATATGTACAGTCTAAACCCATCTGGTTTAGAAAGAGTCATACATTCTATAGGAAGTGGTTTTTGGATGAGAATTAAACAAATCTGTATTCAGCCTCTGAGGACAAGGGACATATTACTGGAATTATTATGTGTTTTGTATGGTGTACGTTCTGATGTTACTATTCATGGGGAGATCCAACAAATGCAAAATGAATCTCCCTATGAATTGTCACACAGGATATCTACTATTATGGAATTATTGGTTGGTAATAATCTTGCATTTAAGCATGGTGGCTTGATACATATGAGTATGTTTCTAGATGCTTTGCATGAAGATACCAAACAAAATATTTTATTAGTTACCCCAAATCCCCATGATTTAAAAGACATACGGTTGAGAGAAGACCATTTATGGAGAAAGTCAAATGAGCAGGCTGTCAAAATTGATTTAGCCACATTGTTTAGGACAAATACTGAACATAAAGATCAGAAGATAATATCGTATGATAACACCCAGAGAGGAGACACCGGGTCAAATATAGGTGATGATAATATGGAAAAACAGAGCTGACCAAAATAATAATAAGAAAAGGTCCAAGACCTGGATACTGTTTTCTCAGTTAAAACAGAAATATGACCACCTGAAGATTGAGTATGACAAGATGAGAGGGGAACGTGATACATTATTAGAGCAGTTGAAGGGGGTACAGGGTGTCATAAATGAAGATGTACATTCTCCATATCTGTTTTTGAATGCAAATGATTAGCTTGCTAATGAGTTTTTTGTTGGACAGTTTTTTGTCTTTCAGATATTGCCGGAGATGCTCGTTTGCATGTGAATAGCAGAAGCACTAGAAGTATCTGACATTGCTGACTAGTGAGAAACGCTGAATAGACAATATATCGCTATACAAGGAATTATAAAGAATTCATGGACTCTCTCAATATTCATCAAGCAATGGACCTTATTTCTTTTTTTCTTCAACGCCCTAATTTTTAATTTTTCTCCCTTTCCCAGGTATATTTTGCTTTTAATTTTTTATCTTCATTATGTTTTATTTCTTGAACTTCATCTCAAAACCAAAGAGAAGCATTTAAACCTAAAATAATTTTCATAACATCTGTACATATTACATAATGCGCATTGATCAATATATTTGACATCTAAGGTGAGATGCTGCACAATGGCTTGGCATAGCATGAATTATAGTATGTTGGGTTGTTTTCCTAAATTTATAAGAGGGGTGAGTGAAATTCATCACTCCAGTCATGATTTGAAACTTTGTTGAATCAGTTGTTTATAATATGCTAAAGGCTATGACATATATGGATGAAAAAGAACTTTCTACCTTTCATAGCAAAAATACTGGCAAGAATTTCCACTGCCGCCTTGTCTGGACACATGATCTGATAAACATGGATGTCAAGCTGATACTATCTAAACCATCTTGTGGTCCCATTCAGGTGGGATTATGGACTGAATAATCCAAGTAACTGCTCTATTGAAGGCAAGGTGGGGTCAGCCTACAGCAAATTACAAAAGCAAATTGTGGCTGGCAATCAACAAATTTTGGTATTTGACAGGTACACAACATGTCATCATTGCTCAAATAGGAAATGGAAAGAAGCAGATGTGAATTGTAAAATGCTTGCAAGATGGACTACAGCTTTTTTTTTTTTTTCTCTTTTTTTTCCATCAAGTTTTTATTGGAATTTTCAAACAAAAATCAGCATGTTACAGAAAATTCGCAAGAGATTGTTTGTAAATGCAGAATTGCGGACGCAGCCGCATTGGTAATAATATTGAACAGTAACGTTACATATAGTTAAGTTTAAGAAATAAAAAAAGCAAATGTACATAACTTTTGTCACAGTAAATCTGGGAATGGTAGTGTGTGTTCTTATTAGTAACAGATGTAGTAATTTGTATAACAGAAAGTATAAGTACATCACCCTATCTCGTTGGGTATAGCATTAGACTTAGCTCGGGGTGAATCCAGCACAATCGTTGGCGTGTGTAGATATGATGATTGTTGTCAGTGTACCGGTTAGGGTTGGAACGGGATACGTAGGAAGTTTACGAAGTATTCGGGGGGGGGGGTTCGGAATGGTAGATCAGTTGGGTGGTGTGATAGTTAACAGTTTAGGATGTGGAAACGGGAGAGTATTGAGTGGTATAGGAGTGGGGGAGTGAGAGGAGAGGATAAAAGGAGGGGAGCAAGAGGTTCGTGTTGGGGGGGGGATATGTGGGAGCATGGAGGGTGGGGAGTATGTATCCAGAAGGGTAGAGAGATTGGGAGGTATCTATTTCCTGCCACAGCCCAGTGAAGGTGTTCAGGTTAAGTATTGTTGGTATACATCTGTTGTGGTAAAGTGTATCCATGAGGTCCATGTTTTGGTGAACCTTGTTTGAGTGTCATTGGATTGGTGAATGAGGTCTTCCATTACTTGTGTATGGTGAATACGCTTAAACCACTCTGATATGGTAGGTGGTTCAGGTGAGCGCCATTTGGGGGGTATGCACATTCTTGCAGAGTTCACCAAATGCATGGTTAGAGATCGGTGGTAAGCTGGTATGTGAGAGGAAGAATGATGTAGAAGGAACATTGCGGGGTTGAAGTCAAGAGTATAAGTAGTGATGCGTGTGATGAGGTTGTGCACTTCTTTCCAGAAAGGTTGGATTTTGGAGCAAGACCACCAAACATGCAAGAGAGAACCCGTGTCTGTGTTACATCTCCAACACGTTTGGGGAATTGTTGGATTGAAGCGGTGTAATAGTAGTGGAGTTCTATACCATCTGGAGAATATCTTATAAGCTGATTCTTGGACTTGCACGTTCATCGAACCTTTGTGGATTAAAGTGTGGACGTTAGTCCATTCTTGAGCGCTTAGTTGCATTGATAGGTCTCGTTCCCATTGTCTATTGTTCCAATTTGTGGTCGGGTTGTGTTCGTTGAAGAGGAGGGAGTATATTTGTGAGATCAGGTGTCTCTGGGTGTCTTTGCTGAGACATAGATTTTCAAATGGAGTAGTGGTTCTGGACCAGTTCGGTTTGGGGTTTGGTTTGTTGAGGAAATTACGTATTTGAACGTACGTCCAAAAAGGGAAGGAGTCTATTTTAAGTTTGGAAGCTAAAGCTGCTTGTGATAGGATGTGATTTCCCTCAAAGAAATGTTCTGCTCTGACATGTTGGTGGGGCCATATAGGTGTCAGGAATGAGGCATGTATTCCCGGGGAGAAGTCAGGATTTTGTCTAAGAGGTGTCATCGGACCGTTTACTGAGGAAATGTTGTGTTTGTTACAGGCGTTCCTGAAAGAGATCAGTGTAGGGCCGATGAGTGGGTGTTGTGAATATTCAGAGAGTGATGTGTGGGATTTAATCCACGGTGTGTTTTGGATGGGCACTGTCGAAAATGTTTGTTCCAAGTGAACCCAATCTTTATTTTCGGAGTGTACGTTCCAATCAACGATTCTAGTCAGGTGGCATGCCTGTTGGTACTTGCGTATGTCTGGAGTACCTATGCCTCCTAGTGATTTGGGTTCGGTCAATCTTGGGAAATTCAATCGTGGTCGTGTTTTACCCCATATAAACGTCGTGCAGGCTTTTCGATAGGTAGTGAAGAAGTCGGGTGGTAATTTGATCGGGATTGTTTGTAGGAGGTATAGAATTTTGGGCAATGTGTTCATTTTAACAAAAGTTGCCCTGCCAAACCAGGAGAAGTAACCTGAGGACCATTTCTTTAAGTCTGCTTGTATTTTTTGGAGGAGTGGGGCATGGTTCAGGGTGTATAAATTGTTTAGAGAGGTCGGTATCTGGATGCCTAAGTACGGGAGTGCAATTTTCTTCCAGGTGAATGGGAAATTGAGACGGCATTGTTGGCAAATGTCCGGGGGCAGAGTGATGTTCAGTGCATTGGATTTAGAGAAATTTATTTGGAGGTTGGATAGAGTATTAAAGGTTCTGAAGTCTTTAAGCAGGTTTGGGATCGTGGTAAGTGGGTCTGTGAGGAATAAAAGGATGTCATCCGCGAATGCGGCTAGTTTATATGTGCGGTGTTTAATTTGTATTCCTTTGATGTCTGGGTTGGAATTAAGGCGACGAAGAAGAGGTTCAAGGGAGAGAATAAAGATTAAAGGGGAGAGTGGGCAGCCCTGACGTGTTCCATTTGACACGGAGAAGGCATCCGACAGGTGGCCGTTAACTTTAACTTTTGCAGTGGGACTGAAATACAAAGCTGCAATGTAATTTAACATCGTTTGGGGAAGGCCTATAGTTTTCAGTGTTTCTTGCATATAGTCCCATGCCACCCTGTCGAATGCCTTCTCCGCATCAAGGGAAAGCATAAATCCTTTATTTTTGGTGGAAGTAAGCCAATGGTGAATATTGAGCGTTTTGAGCGTGTTATCTCTCGCTTCTCTTCCGGGGACAAATCCTACTTGATCAAGGCCAATTAGTTGGGGGATTAATGGTAAGAGTCGATTTGCTAAGGTTTTTGCAAACCATTTGAGGTCAACATTGAGAAGAGAAATAGGTCTGTAGTTGGTTACTAAGGAGTGATCCTTGTCAGGTTTGGGGATTACGGCTATATGGGCTGAAAGGAGGTCTCTTGGGGGTTTGATTGGTTGTGCGAAAGAATTGAAAGCTTGCAAGAAGGCGGGTATAAGTAGTTCTGCGTATGTTTTGTAATAGCCTGCAGTGAGGCCATCTGGGCCAGGGCTTTTGCCCTTTTTCATCTGTTTTAGGGCCAATTCAACTTCAGTACGGGAAAGTGGGGTGTTTAATTCCTGTGCTATGGATTCCGATATAGGGTTTGGGCTGTATTGTTTTAAAAATTCGGATATCAAATGAGCGCGGGTGGGGTCGCCAGGGGGGAGATTCGGTTTGTCTAGGTTATATAGTTTGCTGTAGTAATTAACAAATTGTCGGGCAATGTCTGGGGTTTTGTTTAGTTTATTGCCTGTGGGATCTATGATATGATGAATTGTCGTGTTAGCTTTAGATGTCTGCAGTGCCCTGGCAAGCATTTTGCTTGCTTTGTTGCCGAATTCGTAGAATTTTCTCTTAGATAGGATATATTTTCGTTGTATTTGTTTGTCTAGCAGTTCCAGGAGATCCTTTCTAGCTTGCAATAGGTCGTTGAAAGTGTTGTGTGCTAGTGATTGTTTGTGTGCTCTTTCAAGTTTCCTAATCTTGTCTATCAGATCTGAGTGTTGTTGTCTCCTCTCTTTGTTTCGTTTTGCTGCAGCTGCAAGAAAGGTACCCCTAATAACGCTTTTGTGTGCTTCCCAGTTAATTAGTGGGGACGTATCTTCTGGGTTATTTTCTTTAAAGAAGTTTCGTAAGGTGGAGTCTATTGCTGCCGTGACGGAGGGGTCGGTGAGTAGGGAGGGATCCAACCTCCAAATTCTCGAGTGTGGTGTTGTGTCAGGGAAGTGGAGTGATAGAGAGACAGGGTGGTGGTCCGAGATGGTCATGGGTTCAATGGATGTTTGATGTATCTGATGCAGGTCAAATTGTGATAGAAAGATATAGTCTAATCTGGAATATCTGGCGTGCGGAGGAGAATAAAAGGTGTAGTCTTTTGTATCTGGGTTAACCGTACGCCAGGTGTCATGAAGTAGTAGTTTTGTAAGTATGGATTTGATTTCTCTGAGGGCCTTATAGGAAAGTGTTGAGGTTCCTGTCGATGTGTCTTGGATGGGGTTTAGTGGGACGTTAAAGTCTCCACCTAATACAAGAGTGCCTTCCTTGAAGGTTGTGAGAGCATTTGTTACAGACCTAAAGAAGGGAACTTGATTCTTGTTTGGTGCGTATATGTTCGCTAGTGTTATTGTTTTGTTATGAAGAGTACCTTTTAAAAAAAGATATCTGCCGTCTGCGTCTAAAAGCGAGTCTTTGATCTGGAAGGGACAGTTTTTTTGCAATGAGAATCGAGACTCCTTTCGTTTTGTGTAGAGGGTTTGTGGCATGTAACACTGTTGGGTACTGAGCATTGCATAGTTTCGGAATATTGTTGGAACGGAAGTGTGTTTCCTGTAAGAATATGATATTAGCTTTCAATCTGTGCATAGTAAGGAGGAGTTTGGAACGTTTTTCTGGCGTATTGAGTCCCTGAACATTGAGGGAAACTATTTTGAGAACTGGTTTATCGTTTGTTATCGTTTGCGGTGACATGTGAACTGTGATTGTTATGTATTCTTACAGCGTGTTGTGGGCTGTGGCAGGAGGATGGGTATGTGGTGGGATAAGATCCGGGTGTTGAGATAATGGAGATTGTACAGAGGGGAAAGGTATAGGGGCCGGTACTGTGTGGCGTACTGGGCACCTATATGGTGTTCCAAGCCACAATTATGTATTCACCGGTAAAATTCAGTGGTTGTAGGTTTACAAAAAGGTGTGTAGGGGTTAGGTAAAATATTTTGACCACTGTGTGGGGGTTGGTTTGTCAAGAGAGAGAAATGGGTTTTTGAATTAGAAGAAAAAAATAAATAAAAAAGGGATGAGAAATATATTCGACCATATTGGTCCATCTCACCAACAGCCATATATCATGTGGCTGGGGGTCCAGGTGTGGCAGTGGGTTGTAGTGTGTGTTATGTATAAGGAGCAATCGCAGATATGATTTGGTTCCTATGTAGAGAGCGGGTATGGTAGGGGTAGTAGGTAGAAGGTTTTGGACCGTTAAGTAATGTGATGGTCGTATAGGGTGTGATTCTACCTGGGATACCTGTGAACTAGCAAGTTGGTGTACGAGTTAAGAGCGGGGTACTTGTATATAAGGTATCATTGAACAGTTAGTCATATCCATCTAGATTAGGGCAATGGGTGACCATTTTATGTGTGACATTTATGCAGTACCGATACATTACATAAAGAAAGAAAAAAAAACATATGTATGTAGTCAGTTACATTAATTGTTTATAACCATTAGAATGCATTCAAAGTGTGGTATCATAAAAGTTATTTAACCAACTATAACCAATTCTACGTATTGTCTGTAGTGTATTCGTCATCCGTTTGCCAAGAGTATTAGAGTGGTTGATTAATGTGAGTACAGTAATGTCTCTATACGTCTAACGCATGTTGTTTAACGGGGATTGTATGGTAAGCGTCAGCCATATAGAGAGCAGATAGTCTATAACCGTATAAACAAGCGATTTCAGAAAATACGATGGCAAGTGCAGTGGATAAAGGCATGCATGACTGTGTACTTTCTTTCCCAGTAATCTACAGGAGTTGATATCAGTTTAGCAATAAAACGAGTGTAAAATAATATATCATCTGTTAATGTGTCTCCCAGGGGTTATATTGGAAAATATAGCAGGTGTAAATGATATTACCGACAAATCTCTAACTCTAGCTGTGGTTAGTGAAGTTGGCTGTATGTTTCATGTGGTAGGTATTAGATCTGTCATTCTCCCAGTCGTATGTTGGGATGGGAAGTAATGTGTAGCTAGGGGATATGTGTCTCTGTCGGGTGTGTTGTGTTAAACCTTATCTGTCTGTGTAGGGTGCGGAGGTGTAAGTATAGGTGTATTGTAGAACGAGGTGTCAATGGTGTCATGCGATCTGATATGGTGCAAAGGTATAGCAGTTGATCGGGGAGAATAGTGATTGTGTCTTCCTCTGTACCAACAGTGTGACAACTAGGGATGAGCTTCGTGTTCGAGTCGAACCCATGTTCGACTCGAACATCGGCTGTTCGGTCGTTCGCCGAATTGCGAACGATATGGGCCGTTCGCGCCAAATTCGTGTGGCGCGTCACGGCCCATAATTCACTGCGGCATCGCAGTGCATTGCTGGCTGATGATTGGCCAAGCATGCACTATGACCCGCATGCTTGGCCAATCACAGCGCCGTCAGTAGAGAGAGCTGTAATTGGCCAAAGCCAGGGTGGCTTTGGCCAATTATGGCTCAGGGGATTTAGTACACACCCCACACTATATAAGGCCGCCTGCACGGCGGCCCTGTGTAGTGTGTGTTCCGGTGTGCTGAGAGATAGAGAGAGAGAGAGAGACAGTGTCATTTGATTTGAGTTAGATAGATTAGGCAGAACAGTCAGTCAGTTAGCTGCACTTACAGTGTATTGTGTATATATATGCATCCCAGGTGTTGCATATATATATATACACTGTATTCAGTTTAGCTAGATCCGTTCCTGTTATCTTCTATCTAGACTATTTACATTTAGTGCAGTGTGTCCTGCTCACAGTGTTCAGCTAGATCCGTTCCTGCTATTTACATTCAGTGCAGTGCGTCCTGCTCACAGTGTTCAGCTAGATCCGTTCCTGGTATTTACATTTAGTGCAGTGCGTCCTGCTCACAGTGTTCAGCTAGATCCGTTCCTGCTATTTACATTCAGTGCAGTGCGTCCTGCTCACAGTGTTCAGCTAGATCCGTTCCTGGTATTTACATTTAGTGCAGTGCGTCCTGCTCACAGTGTTCAGCTAGATCCGTTCCTGCTATTTACATTCAGTGCAGTGCGTCCTGCTCACAGTGTTCAGCTAGATCCGTTCCTGCTATTTACATTCAGTGCAGTGCGTCCTGCTCACAGTGTTCAGCTAGATTAGTTCCTGGTATTTACATTTAGTGCAGTGCGTCCTGCTCACAGTGTTCAGCTAGATCCGTTCCTGCTATTTACATTCAGTGCAGTGCGTCCTGCTCACAGTGTTCAGCTAGATCCGTTCCTGGTATTTACATTTAGTGCAGTGCGTCCTGCTCACAGTGTTCAGCTAGATCCGTTCCTGCTATTTACATTCAGTGCAGTGCGTCCTGCTCACAGTGTTCAGCTAGATCCGTTCCTGCTATTTACATTCAGTGCAGTGCGTCCTGCTCACAGTGTTCAGCTAGATCCGTTCCTGGTATTTACATTTAGTGCAGTGCGTCCTGCTCACAGTGTTCAGCTAGATCCGTTCCTGCTATTTACATTCAGTGCAGTGCGTCCTGCTCACAGTGTTCAGCTAGATCCGTTCCTGGTATTTACATTTAGTGCAGTGCGTCCTGCTCACAGTGTTCAGCTACATCCGTTCCTGCTATTTACATTCAGTGCAGTGCGTCCTGCTCACAGTGTTCAGCTAGATCCGTTCCTGCTATTTACATTCAGTGCAGTGCGTCCTGCTCACAGTGTTCAGCTAGATCCGTTCCTGGTATTTACATTTAGTGCAGTGCGTCCTGCTCACAGTGTTCAGCTAGATCCGTTCCTGCTATTTACATTCAGTGCAGTGCGTCCTGCTCACAGTGTTCAGCTAGATCCGTTCCTGGTATTTACATTTAGTGCAGTGCGTCCTGCTCACAGTGTTCAGCTACATCCGTTCCTGCTATTTACATTCAGTGCAGTGCGTCCTGCTCACAGTGTTCAGCTAGATCCGTTCCTGCTATTTACATTCAGTGCAGTGCGTCCTGCTCACAGTGTTCAGCTAGATCCGTTCCTGGTATTTACATTTAGTGCAGTGCGTCCTGCTCACAGTGTTCAGCTAGATCCGTTCCTGCTATTTACATTCAGTGCAGTGCGTCCTGCTCACAGTGTTCAGCTAGATCCGTTCCTGGTATTTACATTTAGTGCAGTGCGTCCTGCTCACAGTGTTCAGCTACATCCGTTCCTGCTATTTACATTCAGTGCAGTGCGTCCTGCTCACAGTGTTCAGCTAGATCCGTTCCTGCTATTTACATTCAGTGCAGTGCGTCCTGCTCACAGTGTTCAGCTAGATCCGTTCCTGCTATTTACATTCAGTGCAGTGCGTCCTGCTCACAGTGTTCAGCTAGATCCGTTCCTGGTATTTACATTTAGTGCAGTGCGTCCTGCTCACAGTGTTCAGCTAGATCCGTTCCTGCTATTTACATTCAGTGCAGTGCGTCCTGCTCACAGTGTTCAGCTAGATCCGTTCCTGCTATATACATTTAGTGCAGTACGTCCTGCTCACAGTGTTCAGCTAGATCCGTTCCTGTTATCTTCCTACTGACAGGCAGGCTTGTCTGGTTACAGTATATAAAGCTACCTGAAGAAAATTACAGGTGTTCTTTTTGATCCTATTAGTACCACGGTCAGGCAGCTAGACTATTTACATTTAGTACAGTGTGTCCTGCTCACAGTGTTCAGCTAGATCCGTTCCTGTTATCTTCCTACTGACAGGCAGGCTTGTCTGGTTACAGTATATAAAGCTACCTTAAGAAAATTACAGGTGTTCTTTTTGATCCTATTAGTACCACGGTCAGGCAGCTAGACTATTTACATTTAGTACAGTGCGTCCTGCTCACAGTGTTCAGCTAGATCCGTTCCTGTTATCTTCCTACTGACAGGCAGGCTTGTCTGGTTACAGTATATAAAGCTACCTGAAGAAAATTACAGGTGTTCTTTTTGATCCTATTAGTACCACGGTCAGGCAGCTAGACTATTTACATTTAGTACAGTGTGTCCTGCTCACAGTGTTCAGCTAGATCCGTTCCTGTTATCTTCCTACTGACAGGCAGGCTTGTCTGGTTACAGTATATAAAGCTACCTGAAGAAAATTACAGGTGTTCTTTTTGATCCTATTAGTACCACGGTCAGGCAGCTAGACTATTTACATTTAGTACAGTGCGTCCTGCTCACAGTGTTCAGCTAGATCCGTTCCTGTTATCTTCCTACTGACAGGCAGGCTTGTCTGGTTACAGTATATAAAGCTACCTGAAGAAAATTACAGGTGTTCTTTTTGATCCTATTAGTACCACGGTCAGGCAGCTAGACTATTTACATTTAGTACAGTGTGTCCTGCTCACAGTGTTCAGCTAGATCCGTTCCTGTTATCTTCCTACTGACAGGCAGGCTTGTCTGGTTACAGTATATAAAGCTACCTTAAGAAAATTACAGGTGTTCTTTTTGATCCTATTAGTACCACGGTCAGGCAGCTAGACTATTTACATTTAGTACAGTGCGTCCTGCTCACAGTGTTCAGCTAGATCCGTTCTTGCTATTTACATTCAGTGCAGTGCGTCCTGCTCACAGTGTTCAGCTAGATCCGTTCCTGGTATTTACATTTAGTGCAGTGCGTCCTGCTCACAGTGTTCAGCTAGATCCGTTCCTGGTATTTACATTTAGTGCAGTGCGTCCTGCTCACAGTGTTCAGCTAGATCCGTTCCTGCTATTTACATTCAGTGCAGTGCGTCCTGCTCACAGTGTTCAGCTAGATCCGTTCCTGCTATATACATTTAGTGCAGTACGTCCTGCTCACAGTGTTCAGCTAGATCCGTTCCTGGTATTTACATTTAGTGCAGTGCGTCCTGCTCACAGTGTTCAGCTAGATCCGTTCCTGCTATTTACATTCAGTGCAGTGCGTCCTGCTCACAGTGTTCAGCTAGATCCGTTCCTGCTATATACATTTAGTGCAGTACGTCCTGCTCACAGTGTTCAGCTACATCCGTTCCTGTTATCTTCCTACTGACAGGCAGGCTTGTCTGGTTACAGTATATAAAGCTACCTTAAGAAAATTACAGGTGTTCTTTTTGATCCTATTAGTACCACGGTCAGGCAGCTAGACTATTTACATTTAGTACAGTGCGTCCTGCTCACAGTGTTCAGCTAGATCCGTTCCTGTTATCTTCCTACTGACAGGCAGGCTTGTCTGGTTACAGTATATAAAGCTACCTTAAGAAAATTACAGGTGTTCTATCCCAGCTTAGTGCAGCTACAGGCCATTAGTATGTCTGGAAGGCCAAGAAGGAGAGGCAGACAGTCACAAGCCAATAAGAGAGGGCAAGCAGGCTCTGTGTCTAGTGCTGGTCGTGGAGACGGTGCATCCTCATCAGCACGTGGCCATGGGACACGCTTGGCCTTTTTTTCGGCAGCTGGCCGTGTTGAGCCGCAACATGCGGAAGACTTGGTCGAATGGATGACCAAGCCGTCCTCATCCTCCTCATCCTCTCTCACCCATGCCCAGGGTGCTTTGTCTGGCAAAGCAGCGGCCTCTTCCCTCAGCTCAATGTCATCAGTGACTCCTTCCCTAGCTCCACCATGTCCTCATGAGGATTCCCTCGAACTGTTTGACCACAGTGTTGGGTACATGCTCCAGGAGGATGCCCAGCGTTTGGAAGGCTCTGATGATGATACTGAGCTCAATGAAGGCAGTAACATGAGCACGGACAGAGGGGGTGCCCAAGAAGGACAGCAATCTGGCAGTCATGCTCCCCCTGCTGCAGCATACTGCCAGGTTTGCTCCAGTGATGAGGAGGGAGGGGATGATGAGGTCACTGACTCAACGTGGGTGCCTGATAGGAGAGAGGAGGAGGAGGAGGAGGAGGAGGAGGAGGTGGCACATCACCAACTAGGCAGGATGCCCTCCAGGGGCCAGCCTAAGGGCAGCACATTGACTGCATCACACCCCAAAGCTCCACATGTGCAGGGCGCTGCAGTCTCTGCGCGTTATTCAAAAAGTTCTTTGGTGTGGGCCTTTTTTGAGACGAGTGCATCAGATCGCACCGCTGCTATTTGCAACATATGTCTCAAGCGTATCTCGCGTGGCCAAAACATCTCCCGCTTGGGTACCACATGCTTGACCAGACATATGTTGACCTGCCATGCAGTTCGTTGGCAAGCGTATCTAAAAGACCCACACCAAAGAACAAAGACGATCTCTCCTTGCTCCTCATCAGCTGAGATTTCCAACCCCACTAGACCTTCAGTCCTCTCTGAGACCTGCAGTGAGAGGAATGAAGGTGTAGAATTAGGTGTGTCACAGCCAAGTACTTGTGGGCAATCTGCTTTTGGTACACCGACGTCAGATTGTACCAGGCAAATTTCCCTGCCCCAGCTGCTGCACCGCCGAAAGAAGTTTGCTCCCAGCCATCCACATGCCCAGCGGTTGAATGCTAGCTTGGCAAAATTGCTAGCACTTCAACTGCTGCCTTTTCAGTTGGTAGACTCTGCCCCCTTCCGTGAGTTTGTGGAATGTGCGGTTCCTCAGTGGCAGGTACCCAAACGCCACTTTTTCTCACGGAAGGCGATTCCGGCTCTCTACCGGCATGTGGAAGGCAATGTCCATGCCTCGCTGGACAGGGCGGTCAGCGGTAAGGTGCATATTACCGCTGACTCATGGTCCAGCAGGCATGGACAGGGACGTTACTTAAGTTTCACGGCGCATTGGGTGACTCTGCTGGCAGCTGGGAAGGATGCAGGACAAGGTGCAGTAGTGTTGGAGGTTGTTCCGCCACCACGCCTCCAAAATGCTGATTGTGACACACCTCTCTCCTCCACCCCCTCCTCTTCTTCTTCCTCCATGGCCTCTTCCTCGGAACCAGCGGTGCTCCGTAGGCGTTCAAGGGGCTACGCAAGTACGCAGGCCAAAAGATGCCATGCGGTGCTTGAGCTGGTGTGCTTGGGGGACAGGAGCCACACTGGGGCAGAGGTTCTGTCAGCTCTGCAGGGGCAGGTTCAGAGGTGGTTGACGCCACGCCAACTTAAGGCAGGAATGGTGGTTTGCGACAATGGCACCAACCTCCTCTCTGCCCTCCGACAGGGACAACTGACCCATGTGCCCTGTTTGGCTCACGTCCTTAACTTGGTGGTGCAGCGGTTCTTGGGCAGGTACCCGGGCTTACAGGATGTCCTGAGGCAGGCCAGGAAAGTCTCTGTGCATTTCCGCCGGTCATATAATGCCAGTGCTCGGCTGACGGACCTCCAAAAGGAGTTTAACCTGCCCAAGAACCGCCTAATCTGTGACATGCCCACCAGGTGGAACTCGACGTTGGCCATGCTGCAGCGGCTGCACACGCAGCAGAGGGCCATCAATGAGTACCTGTGCGACTATGGCACCAGGACAGGGTCAGGGGACCTTGGTTTTTTTTCCCCACGCCAGTGGGCCATGATCAGGGATGCATGCACTGTCCTGTCACCATTCGAGGAGGCCACGAGGATGGTGAGCACTGACAGTGCATGCATCAGTGACACTGTCCCCCTTGTCCACCTGTTGGAGCACACGCTGCGTGGAATAATGGACAGGGCACTTGAGGCAGAACAGAGGCAGGAAGAGGAGGACTTCCTTAGCTCTCAAGGCCCCCTTTATCCAGACAGTGTTCCTGCGTGCCCGCCGATCACACAGGAAGAGGACGAGGAGGAGGAGGAGGAGGAGGAGGAAGATTGTGTCAGTATGGAGGTGGAGCCTGGCACTCAGCATCAGCAGTCTTTAAGGGATCAGTCCCAAGGAACACATGGACTTGTACGTGGCTGGGAGGAGGTGGCTGCGGACGTTGTTGTCCTTAGTGACCCAGAGGACTCCGGACCGAATGCCTCAGCAAACCTACGCTGCATGGCCTCCCTGATCCTGCAAAGCCTGCGTAAGGATCCTCGTATTCGTGGTATCAAGGAGAAGGACCAATACTGGCTGGCAACCCTTCTTGATCCACGTTACAAGGGTAAGGTTGCGGACCTTATCTTGCCATCGCAGAGGGAGCAGAGGATGAAACATCTTCGGGAGGCCTTGCAGAAAGGTCTGTGCAACGCGTTCCCAGAGACTGGGAGGTTACAAACTCCTGTTTCTGGACAACGTGTTGCTGAGGCTTCGGTCAGTCAAAGAAGGAGCGGTGGAGAAGGTGGCCGTCTGACCGATGCGTTCAGACAATTTTTTGGTCCGCAGCCCCAAGGTATGATCGGTTCCAGCAACCATCGCCAGCGTCTGTTTTACATGGTGCAGGAATACCTAGGGGCAAGATCAGACTTGGACACCTTTCCCACCGAAAATCCTCTGGGTTACTGGGTCTTGAGGATGGATCACTGGCCAGAGCTTGCACAGTATGCAATTGAGCTACTGGCCTGTCCTGCATCCAGCGTTCTTTCGGAACGCACATTCAGTGCTGCTGGAGGCGTGGTAACCGATCACAGGGTGCGTCTGTCCACCGACTCGGTCGATCGGCTGACCTTCATAAAAATGAATCAGTCTTGGATCACCACCAGCTACCAAGCACCTGATGCAGATGTAACCGAATAATTTTTTTTGAAATCTCAGATCCCTTCAAAGACTGCCTATGCTGATGCTGAGTGACTATCCCTGAGTAATTATCCTCTTCCTCCTCAATCATCACGCTGATAGCTTGTAAGAACATTTTTGGTTCTGGGCGCCACCACCAGTGCCTAAGGCACAATTTTTCAGCCCCTGTTTAACAGGGGCGTGTAATTACAATTTTTGATGTAATACTTTGCAGCAGGGCTCGTTCCTGCATTCCAACTAGAGTGTCTGTGAGGGGTTGCAGTGTTGTGGCACCAGCACCAGTGCCTAAGACCCAATTTTTCAGCCCCTGTCTAACAGGGGCGTGTAATTACAATTTTTGATGCAATACTTTGCAGCAGGGCTTGTTCCTGCGTTTCAACTAGAGTGTCTGTGAGGGGTTGCAGTGTTGTGGCACCAGCACCAGTGCCTAAGACCCAATTTTTCTGCCCCTGTCTAACAGGGGCGTGTAATTACAATTTTTGATGCAATACTTTGCAGCAGGGCTCGTTCCTGCGTTCCAACTAGAGTGTCTGTGAGGGGTTGCAGTGTTGTGGCACCAGCACCAGTGCCTAAGACCCAATTTTTCAGCCCCTGTCTAACAGGGGTGTGTAATTACAATTTTTGATGCAATACTTTGCAGCAGGGCTTGTTCCTGCGTTTCAACTAGAGTGTCTGTGAGGGGTTGCAGTGTTGTGGCACCAGCACCAGTGCCTAAGACCCAATTTTTCTGCCCCTGTCTAACAGGGGCGTGTAATTACAATTTTTGATGCAATACTTTGCAGCAGGGCTCGTTCCTGCGTTCCAACTAGAGTGTCTGTGAGGGGTTGCAGTGTTGTGGCACCAGCACCAGTGCCTAAGGCCCAATTTTTCTGCCCCTGTCTAACAGGGGCGTGTAATTACAATTTTTGATGCAATACTTTGCAGCAGGGCTCGTTCCTGCGTTCCAACTAGAGTGTCTGTGAGGGGTTGCAGTGTTGTGGCACCAGCACCAGTGCCTAAGGCCTAATTTTTCAGCTCCTGTTCAACAGGGGCATGTAATTACAATTCTTGATCTAATATTTCACAGCTGGGCCCTGTGAGGGCTTACAGTGTTTTGGCCACAGCAACACCTAAGGCCCAAATTTCTGCTGAGTATATAGGGCAGGACCCTACTTTCAAACATCTAACTTACAAACGACTCCTACTTGCAAACGGAAGGAGACAACAGGAAGTGAGATGAAATCTACCCCTAAGGAAGGGAAATTCTCTCCTGTAAGAGTTAATATGGGAAAACAATTTCTCCTTTCCACTGATGCTTTCCAATCCTTGTTCCACAAAAAAACCCAAATTTTCAAAAAACATTTTTCATTGGGACAAAAAAGTGAGGTGAAATCTTCTGAAGAGGAGGAAAGACGCAAAACAAATGTCACAGGGGTGATAACCCTTCCCTATGTTTTCCAAAAAGCTTAGAAAAGATTTTTTGGCTGGAGCTAAACACATTAAAAATGTTCAAAATTACAAACAGATTCTACTTAACAACAAACCTACAGTCCCTGTCTTGTTTGCACCGCCTGAATACTGCTGTTCAGAGTATATAGGGACCTTTCCTTATTTTAATTTGGGTGCGGGGTTCCCCTTAATATCCATACAAGACCCAAAGGGCCTGGTAATGGACTGGGGGGTACCCATGCCGTTTGTCTCACTGATTTTCATCCATATTGCCATGACCCGACATGACATTAAACCCGCAAGCAGTTTTAAATGAGATTTTTTCCTTTAAAAATGACATTTGGTGCAGGGACTGTTCTAAACATGGGAAACACGCGTCACTTTACAGGCATACTATAGACACCCCCCAGGTACGATATTTAAAGGAATATTTCACTTTTTTTTTTTTACTTTAAGCATCATTAAAATCACTGCTCCCGAAAAAACGGCCGTTTTTAAAAGTTTTTTTTGCATTGATACATGTCCCCTGGGGTAGGACCCGGGTCCCCAAACCCTTTTTAGGACAATACCATGCAAATTAGCCTTTAAAATGAGCACTTTTGATTTCGAACGTTCGAGTCCCATAGACGTCAATGGGGTTCTAACGTTCGTGCAAACTTGCGGTCCGTTCGCGGGTTCTGGTGCGAACCGAACCGGGGGGTGTTCGGCTCATCCCTAGTGACAACCTAAGTGTGGGATGTCTGTGTGTATGGTGGTGCTGGAATGTTAACCCTTTATGTGAGATGAGACATGTTATGGTGCACTAAAGTTTATGTATGCAGAGCTGGTGCTACATACGTCTCCTTAGATGGGTTTCGGTTTGTAGATAAGCAGTGTGTCGTCCATCGGATGATTTCAGAGAGCTAAAGCTGGTCTTGAAGGGGTCGAGTAGAAGTCAGTCGGTCAGGTGAAGGAGAAAGTCTCGGTGCAATGTCACCTGATGTCGTCGGGATTCATCTGTTTCTTCGTTAGTGTCATCCGCGGGAGAGTTGAGGTTCCGGTATAAGTTGTTCGGTAGATCCTGGAAATCGGTCTTCGTAGCGGCTCACCGCGCAGGTGGGGGATGTAGTGAGTGTCTATTTCCTGAAAGGGTGAAGGTTCTTAGCGGTCTCGGCGGGCTCGGCGAGGCAGGGGAGCCGTCATAGGGCTGGATGGTGGGAGACCAGGGTTTGAAGAGGAGTCGGTTCTGGCGGCCGAGGGTGAACGTCTTCTCCGGAAGCTGGAATTGAGCGCGTCCATCGGTTCCTCAGCTTGAGGGATTCGAGTGGATGGTTGTAGGTCGAATTCCGCATACCAGTTGGGGACGGGGGTATACGGAATATCCAGCGTACGGCAGAAAGCATCCAATTCTTCTGGAACTCTGAGAAGAGCCGTGCGGCCTTGGTGTGAGGCAGAGAGGCCGAAAGGGAACTTCCAGCGATAGCGTATGCCTTTCGCTCTCAAGACCTCCAGCAGGGGGCGCAGGTCCTTGCGGTGTCGCAGTGTGATAGCAGAGAGGTCCTGATATATATGGATGGGGTAGCCATCGTATTCCAGTGTAGTTTTTTCGCGGGCTTTTTGTAATAATTCTTCCTTAACAGAAAAATCATTTACATGACAGATAATGTCCCTTGGAGGATCAGTGTCTCTCCCTTTAGGGCGCAGCGCTCTATGTATGCGCTCCATAGTGATTGGTGTGGGTTCCGGGCGGTCCAGCAGGTGGTTAAAAAGCCCTGTCACTACGGGGAGAATTTGGTCATGTTCCACGGATTCTGGTATACCTCGTACCCGCAGGTTATGTCTTTGGCCCCTGTTGTCGAGATCTTCAACATGACGTTGAAGATCTCTTAATTGCATTGTGTTGAAGTCTACTGTTTTGTGTATGATCTTCACTGCGGAGTGTTGGCGAGCATTTTGGTCTTCCACACGCTGTATGCGGCCTGTGATGGCCTGTAGTTCATGACGCAGGTCATTGATCACAGAGAATAGGGTATCTTTTATGTCAGCCGCCACTGTCTGCAGGTCTAGGAGGCTCGGTTGTCGGTGAGAAAGCAGAGACGGATCCTGCAGAGAACGGTTAAGATCCGTTGGAGTTAGGGTGATATCGGCAGGAGGTTGAGGTGAGGCTGTGGTGGGTGGGTGAGACGCCATCGTGAACCGCTGGGATCGGAAGATCTCCGGGATTGTTTGATTTGAGCGGTTAGCCAATTCTCTCGGGGATCGGGATCTACTGTGTGATGTTCCACGGGAAGATGTTCCCATTATTGAGGGTTAGATGTCGTCCGGGAACCCCGTGAGCGGCGAATTGTAGGCCGTGGTGAGAGGGAGCCAGAGGATTAAGCAGCCATCTTCTTTCAAGGCAAACCACGCCCCCCGGACTACAGCTTTAAGCTCATGAATGTCAAGTGCAAGGAAATAGTTTGCAGCTTATAGTTTGCAGTTTTATTGCCGTATCCAAACCTTTTGACCTTGAAAGGGAGTGCATTATGGGCCGTTATGCGCCGCTCGAATTTGGCACGAGCGGCCCATAATGTTCAGTTTTTCGACGAACGGGCGAACAGCCAATGTTCGACCCGAACAGAAAGCTCATCCCTAGTTACAACCAAGGTATGCAGTATATCATCTCTGAACGCAAAACACATCGAACCTTGAAGCATGGGCTACAGCAGCAGAAGACCACACCGGGTGCCACTCCTGTCAGCTAAGAACAGGAAACTGAGGCTTCAATTCGCACAGGCTCACCAAAAGTGAACAATAGAAGATTGGAAAAATTTTGCCTGGTCTGATGAGTCTCGATTTCAGCTGTGACATTCAGATGGTAGGGTCAGAATTTGGCGTAAACAACATTAAAGCATGGATCAACGGTTCAGGCTGGTGGTGAAATGGTGTAAGGGATATTTTCTTGGCACATTTTGGGTCCCTTAGAAATAACTGAGCATTGTTTAAATGCCATGTCCTATCTGAGTATAGTTGCTGACCATATCTATCCCTTTATGACTACAGTGTACACATCTTCTGATGGCTACTTCCAGCAGGATAATGCACCATATCACAAAGCTCAAATCATCTCAAACTGGTTTCTTAAGCATGATAATGCGTTCACTGTACTCCAATGGCCTCCACAGCCACCAGATCTCAATCCAATAGAGCACCTGTGGGATCAGGTGGAACAGAGATTTGCATCATGGATGTGCAGCCGACAAATCTGCAGCAACTGCGTGATGCTATCATGTCAATAATATACCAAAATCTCTGAGGAATGCTTCCAACACCTTGTTGAATCTATACCACAAAGAGTTAAGGCAGTTCTGAAGGCAAAAGGGGGTCCAACCGGGTATTAGCAAGGTGTACTTAATAAAGTGGCTGGTGAATGTAGTTCTCCTTTCTTTTGTGTCGATATGTTTGTCAAACCTATTTTTCTTTAGAAATCTTGAAAATTCTGTAAAAACGTATTGAACAAAAATGATAAAGGTCTCTCGGTGTCAGATCCAATGATGGAAAGCTACAGGTACACCCCTAACTGGAATAAAACCCAGTGGGCAAACCTCAAGTTCATATGAGCCTCTTCAATAGTACCCAAATCTCAAGTTCCATTACCATGGACCATTTTCAGGGCATCAAGAGCTTCCTCTGTGCAAGGAGTGTATTGATCTGGAGCAGTTTGTCAACTCAGAGTTCTGTAATATGTGCATATTCATACTCCAGAATAGAGTTCTAGCATATATCATAAGTGAATAAGGTTCAGGAGGGCAATATTTGTAATATGATGCCAAGATCAAGAACTCAGGGGTGTGAACGCAAATTAGCAAAAGTATTATTTTACCAAAAGAGTAGTTGGTGCTCAGAATAGAGGTAGTGAGTCAGTCAACAGCGCTTAAGACAAACATAGACCAGGCCACCTTCTTTCATTGCTCCATGGTCCAGTTCTGATGCTCACCTGCCCATGGTAGATGCTTTTGGCTGTGGATATAAGGCAGTATGGGAACCCTGGCCGGTGCTCAGAATAGAGGTAGTGAGTCAGTCAAAAGTGCTTGAGACAAACATAGACCAGGCCACCTTCTTTCATTGCTCCATGGTCCAGTTCTAATGCTCACCTGCCCATGGTAGATGCTTTTGGCTGTGGATACAAGTCAGTATGGGAACCCTGGCCGGTCTGTGGCTACGTAGCACCATACACAACAAACTATGATGCACTGTGTGTTCTGACACATTTCTATCGGAGCCAGCATTTCATCAATGAGCCTTGGTCACCCATGACCCTGTCCCGGGTTCACCAGCAGTGGCGGCTGGTGCTCAAAATTTTTGGGGGGGGCACAAATAGACTGAAAAATACTGAACCCCCCATCAATTGCAGCCTCACTGTGCCCATCAATGGCAGCCACTGTGCCCATCAATTGCAGCCATTGTGCCCATCAAACGCAGCCACTGTCCCATCATATGCAGCCACTGTACTATTTATATGCAGCCACTTGTGCCCTTCATATGCAGCCACTTGTGCCCATCAAATGCAGCCACTTGTGCCCATCAAATGCAGCCACTTGTGCCCATCATATGCAGCCACTTGTGCCCATCATACGCAGCCACTTGTGCCCATCATACGCAGCCACTTGTGCCCATCATACGCAGCCACTTGTGCCCATCATACGCAGCCACTGTGCCCATCATATGCAGTCACTTGTGCCCAACATTTGCAGCCACTTGTGCCCATCAATTGCCGCCACTGTGCCCATCAATTGCCGCCACTGTGCCCATGAATTGCTCCCACTGTGCCCCATCAAACATAGCCACTGTGCCATATCAAATGCTTCCAGTGTGCCCCCTGCCGGCCCGCCGTCTGCACTTACCTGTCTCAGTGGGACAGCTCCTCGATGCTCCTCAATGTCTTCTCCCATCCTCTCTTTCCATCCCCTGATATGATTGGACGCCTGGCGTCCAATCAGGTGACGGGTAACAGATCCGAGCACCTGATAGGCAGAAAGGCGGTTTAGTGTAAGGTAAGCGAATACTCATTTGCTTTTCTAACACAGCTGAGTGACCTGCGTGCGCCCAGCATGACGCTCGCAGGTCACCTTTTTTGATGCCTATTAGAGCCTATGGTTCTAATCAGGTGCTTCAAAACCACCCCTGCCGCTGTAATTCAGGCACCCTGCACCTGAAAAGGGGCCGGGCACCTTGCAATGCATGAATCTCTCTATTGGTGATAGAGGGGTGGCAGGAGAGAGGGTGCGGCGCCCGTGCGCCCTTATGGACGCACCTTTACTGTTCACCAGTTTTCCTTCTTTAGACCACTTTAGACCTGGAATATCCCACAAGAGCTGCAGTTTTGGAGTTGCTCTGACCCAGTCATCTAGCCTTTACGATTTGACCCTTGTCAAAGATGCTCAAATCCTTAGGCTTGCCAATTTTTTTTTCTGCTTTCACACATCAACATGTTCACTTGCTGTCTAATATATCCCATCCACCTTCCCAGGGGTGCACAATTTATATCGCGTGACGCCCAGGACATGCAGGTCCAAGCAGGTAGTTTTTCTTAACACTTAGCTCTGCTGCGGGCAAGCAGCAGGGTATTGCATGTCAGATGGAAGCATTCGGATGGCTGTGCCGCTGCCTGAATGGTTCCACTCAGCCCGGAAAAGTGCCCCCCCACCCCACGCACCCCTGCTATGTTTCCTGGGCTCCGCTTGCCCATCTGCAGGCTCAGGACTGGCATACTGGGTGCCGCCAGGTAGAGAGGAGGGAGAAGAGCGTCTGTTGTCCACCCTGTCTTGTTCTTTACCAGGTAGTGACTTGTATGATGTCGCTTCCAGGTCCCCAATGCCAGCGTCCTGGCCAGTCAAGTTCCTCCACCCCAAACTCTCTCATCCATGTCTTTATGTCTTTAAAAGTGGGGGAGCATGCACTACTTTTGGTGTAACTGTGTGATTTAAGCCCATTCAAATAAAATGGGCTGAAAATCTCATCCCTCTGAATCACACTTTCTATACAGCCGCTCGATCACCTCTATAAGGCACCTTCATTGATATTCGCTGATGAGGCTGCACTGATGGGAACAGATAAGACGGCACTGATGGGCCCTGATGGGTGGCACTGGTGGGTGGCACTGATAGATGTCACTGATGGGCACTGGTAGGTGGCACTGATGGGTGGTATTGATAGGCAGCACTGGTGATGACGCACTGTTTGTTGATTTATAGGTGGCACTGTGGGCACTGATGGGTGGCACTGTGGGCAGTGATGGGTGACACTGTGGGCACTGGTAGGTGACGCTGGGGGGCACAGAAGCCTCTCCACGATCGGGACCGATGTCCCTCTCTCAGCCGCCAGTGATCAGCTGTCATTGGCTGACAGCTGATCACGTGGTAAGAGGTCGGGATCGACCCCTTACTCTGATCTGTGATCAGCCAAGTCTCATAGACTCGCTGATCACAGAGCGCACCGCGCACGCCCTGCAGGGGCATGCAGGCCACTCAAGCACGGAAGGATGTCCAGGGATGCCCTCCAGCAAATTAAGTCCGCGCTGCAGCCGTCTTTCGGCTATAGCGTGGACAGGAATTGGTTAAGTACCGTATTTTGACGCCATTCCTCATTTTGAAGCATGACATGTTAGCTATCTTTTTACTCGGTGTGACATTATCTTTTATATTTTACTGACCAATTGGGTTTTATATTGTGTTTGTGTGCACTAAAAGTTATTAAAATATCATTCAAATGTATTCTTTCCTAAAAATGTGTGTTTTAAAATGACTGCACTAATAATGTGCAACATAAAAAAATGCAACAATCACCATTTTATTCTCCAGGTCTCTGCTTTTAAAAAATATATGATGTTTGAGGGTTCTAAATAATTTTTTAACAATAAAATGCTGATTTGTACATGTATTACAGAGGGCTTCTTTGAGCATGAAGTGGTTTATTCATTTCATCTGGCTTGTGTAGTTTCACTTTTTCCATGCTCTGTGTTTTTCTCAATAAATATCAAAGTTATTTCTGTATGCTCTTTATTGTGTACTTAGCAAACAGCTGGATTTTTCAAACATAATTTTTAGGAGGTAAAATACATTTTTGGAGTAATGCAAAAAAACACAATATATAATCCAATTTTTTTGTAAAATATAAAATATGAATTTACACAGAGTAAATAGATACCAAATAGATGTCACGCCTAAAATTGTGCATGCCCGTGCAACAGTGGCAAACAACGTACATTTACTATCTGTAGGGGATGCTTTAAGAGCCTTTACAGATCACCACTATAGATTTACAGAGGAGGTCTGGTGCTAGAATTACTGCCCAGGATCTGACATCCGTGGCGATACCTCACATGTGTCGGACGATTGCTGTTTGTGTGCATGCAGTACCAGAACACAAAAGCACAGGAGGGCAGGGGCATTTTACTTTTTTTATTATTATTAATTTATTACATTTTTTGTATTTTTACACTTTTGCTTTCATTTTTTAAAAATTAGTTTTATCACTTTTATTGCTGTAAATATGCTTGTGACAGCAATATAATTTTTATTGCTATAAACATTCTTGTGATAGCAATAGGCACATGACGGGTCCTTTTTATGGTGGGATCTATGGTCTAAGACCCCAAATCCCTCCTCTGCACTTAAAAGCATTCAAAACTCCAAGATCTGTGTTTTTGAATGCTTTCAATTTTTAAAAAATGGCTCTGATGGTTTCCAAGTAAATCGGAAGTGATGTCATCGCTTCCAGAGCCCGAGAGAGCAATGGAAAGGCAGCAGGAGAGGGGGGACATCCTCTCCGATTGCTATTAGACGACCGCCAGCTGGAAAAAACTATACTGGGGTAATAACCACCGAAAGTCCAGTGTAGAGATGGGCCTAACACCCACCCGGTTCGGTTTGCACCAGAACGCTCGAACACAAAGGCTTATATGTAAGTTATTGGCCATAAAAAAGGGGTATGGGGGCCTGGCTACAGCCCTGAGGGACATGTATCAATGCATTTTTTTTTTTAAAAGATTGTTCTTACAGGAGCAGTGATTTTAATGATGCTTAAAGTGAAACAATGAAAATGAAAAATTCCTTTAAATATAGTGCCTGGGGGGTCCCCCTAGGCTGCCTATAAAGTGGTGCCTCTGTGCTGTGTATAGAACCTACTGCTGCACCGCCGAACCCAAAAAGAAAAAAAAAAAAAAGCTTTGCATGCAAGGAAGGCTAACTGCTGAATGCCTGCTCTGCAGTTTGACAGTTCTTAAATAAGGGGCAGGGCCATCTGGTGGCATCGCCCCCTTGTGACGTCACTGACCGACACATGCTGTGTCAGTGACGCCACAAGGGTGCGGGGCCACCAGGTGGCCCCGCCCCTTACCTATTTAAGAACTGTCAAACGGCAGAGCGGGCATTCGGCGGTTAGCCTTCATTGTGGGTGGAGCTTTTTTTTTTTGGTCCAGCGATGCGACGGGCATCCTAAATGACGATGGATCCACATCGGGGGGCATTGTTTTTTTATTTTTTAATAAAGGAATTGTCAAAAACTGCCTCCTGTCTTTATTTTTGACACTTTTTTTGGTGAATGGGTAGGGGTACAATGTACCCCTACTCATTCATATAGGGTGGCCCCCTGCCCATAGACCCCCACAACCACCCCACCCAGGGTTGTCGGGAAGAGGCCCTTGTCCCAATCAACATGCAGCACGCAGTGCATTGTGGGGCGCTCAGCAGGCGAATATTCCACCAAGCGCACCCCAAATTATGTTGTTCATCGAACAGGCGATGTTCGGGCTGAACTTTTTGCTTAGCTCAAACTGTTCACCCAACTCTAATCCAGTGACGTATGGTTACATCGCTGGACGGGACGTGGTTAATCTAGAACTAAAGGCAAAACTGTTTTTTATGTTGGATAGAGTAAGGGGGGTTATAACCCCTGTCAGTTTTATTTTTATTTTTTTTACAGTTATTACTACTTTATTACCTCATAATGAAGCAAAGTGGGACTTTAATTGAAGCATAACTGCATAGTAAATATGCAAGGACATGTTTGACAGTTCTTTGTCTAAATACAAAATTGGGGGTAAAAAATGTAGCAAATATAAAAACTTGATAACAGTAGTAGTTAGATATCTTGTATTTCATATATATACACACATATGTTACAACATGACATGAGGTACACGCTTTAAAAAAATATCATAGATCTTAAATTGATTAAGGAATAAAACATTATAGATAGGATACAAAATCCGGGAGAATTCAAACATATGCTTGCAAGTAGTAGCATGTAAGTGCTCTACGCGTTTCGTGGAATTTATCCACTCATCAGCAGCAATTCCAGAGTTAAAATATCTATAGAGAGACAAATGAAAACAGGGGGATCAGCCAAAGTAGCACAGAGGCAAAGAGGCAGAAGGGGAGAAGAAAAAACATAACTTCCCCAAATATTCTTACCTACAAAACGACTGGTACTAAAAAATAGAATGTTGACAATTGGGGGTACCGTAGGAAACAGGTCTCCACCGGAGCTGAGGCAAAAGTATCCACGACCACACACCACCACAGTAGCTTGAGGGTAACACATCTAAGGGACTGTAATCTCCAAGGTGACATGTATAACGTGTCCAAGAGGACTTCTGTAAAAGGCTGTAATAAGTATATATGTAAATATGTAGACATGTCTGCATAAAGGCAGGTAAGTGAGGTACAGTCCAGGAGTGTGGAGTAGAGGAAATTAGATCAGTGAGTGGAGGAAACCATGTGGCTAAGCCAAGTGGACACAATAGGGACATGATAGCAAAAATAGGACCAGTGTGGGGAGATAGCAAAGAAAAAAGAAAAGGCAGACCAAGCAACCTAAAAATTACCTGACTGGAGGTAGGTGCATAGCAAACAAGGTGGATGTGAACTCAAAAGTACAGGGAAAGGCTATACAAGCGTGTGCTGGTTGTGGCAGTGGATGGCCGCGGGGTACCGCCAACGTCACGCTGCATGGTCAGAAGGGAAGCGGCACCAATGGCTGCACAGCCGATAGTGCACGGCAATTGGCACTCAAACCTCCCTCGTGGTAGATGCGGATGGAAAGTCAACACGCTGATGCAAGGCGCCGCGAAGTGACGTCATGCACAAGGCACGTGAGGCATGACGTCGATGCGCAGGGGGACCCGCCCACGATGCCACGTCCAAAGGCGGGGGGAGGAGGGAGGGTCCCCGAGCGCATCGCAGCTCCGGATGTGGAGACAACCACGGAGGCCAGATCAATAAAGAGAAGTAAAGTAAACAAACTAGTAGCCAAGGTGCTGGCTGGATCCCGGCGTTGTCATTGAAACTAAAATATTAAATAAATGCTACCGCAGAGAAATGCTTCCATCCCTAAAATCATTGAACAAAGAAAGGGGGAGGGGAATTTGGGACTTTAAATGAGGCGATGAATGTGTAGGTTCATCTGCCTCCATCCCTAGTACTGTTTATAATGAAGCAAAGTGGGACTTTAATTGAAGCATAACTGCATAGTAAATATGGAAGGACATGTTTGACAGTTCTTTGTCTAAATACAAAATTGGGGGTAAATTTTTTATTATTTAATTATTTAGACAAAGAACTGTCCAACATGTCCTTGCATATTTACTATGCAGTTATGCTTCAATTAAAGTCCCACTTTGCTTCATTATATACAGTACTAGGGATAGAGGCAGATGAACCTACACGTTCATCTCCTCATTTAAAGTCCCAAATTCCCCTCCCCCTTTCTTTGTTCAATACTTTATTACCTCCTTTATTTTATTATATTATTTGTGATCATCTTATATGAGCACTGTCTGCTAATGGAGGGGGAAGGGAGAGGGGATCTTCTCAGTCTCTGGGGCCACCTGACATGGCTTTGCCTGGTTCTAGACTGTCCCCTTCTGGCATGGAGAGGCGACTGAGGTCAGGTATACAATGCAAAGCCGCTGCTCAAGGTAGTGTAACACTACCTTTTTTTATTTAATTCTTTTTGAACATTTTATTTTTATTTTTTAAATTTTTTTATATACTTTCATCAGAGTAGTTCAGTGTCACTATAGTACTAATAATAATGTACTACTCTGGGGTGGGGGGGTTGATCAGGGATTTTTTTTCTATTACATTTTGTGTAATTACATGTTGTATACATGTAACAGCAAAGTTTTCAACTGTCATTAATGGGTTAACCATTCATTACAGCTTTGATCACTAGTGATCTGTGATTGGTTACAGCTATTAACAGGCTGCTGTGATTGCCCAGATGTCATAGTTACATAGTTAGTTACATAGTTAGTCAGGTTGAAAAAAGACACAAGTCCATCCAGTCCAACCATATAAAAAAAAAAACAAAAAAAAAAACGTACAATCCAATATACCCAATACTATACCCACAGTTGATCCAGAGGAAGGCAAAAAACCCCAGCAGAGCATGCTCCAATTTGCTACAGCAGGGGAAAAAATTCCTTCCTGATTCCAGAGAGGCAATCGGATTTTCCCTGGATCAACTTTACCTATAATTGTCAGTACACAGTTATATTATGTACATTTAGGAAAGTATCCAGGCCTTTCTTAAAGCAATCTACTGAGCTGGCCAGAACCACCTCTGGAGGGAGTCTATTCCACATTTTCACAGCTCTTACTGTGAAGAAACCTTTCCGTATTTGGAGATGAAATCTCTTTTCCTCCAGTCGTAAAGAGTGCCCCCTTGTCCTCTGTGTTGACCGTAAAGTGAATAACTTAACACCAAGTTTACTATATGGACCCCTTATATATTTAAACATGTTGATCATATCCCCCCTTATTCTCCTGTTCTCAAGAGTGAACAAATTCAGTTCCTCTAATCTTTCCTCATAGCTGAGCTCCCCCATGCCTCTTATCAGTTTGGTTGCCCTTCTCTGCACTTTCTCCAGTTCCCCGATATCCTTTTTGAGAACTGGTGTCCAAAACTGAACTGCATATTCCAGATGAGGTCTTACTAATGATTTGAACAGGGGCAAAATGATATCTCTCTCTCTGGAGTCCATACTTCTCTTAATACAAGAAAGAACTTTGCTCGCTTTGGAAACCGCAGCTTGGCATTGCATGCTATTATTGAGCTTATGATCTACCAAAACCCCCAGATCCTTCTCCACTACAGATTCCCCCAGTTGTACTCCCCCTAGCATGTATGATGCATGCATATTCTTAGCCCCCAAGTGCATAACTTTACATTTCTCAACATTAAACCTCATCTGCCACATAGACGCCCAATTAGACAGTGCATTGAGGTCGGCTTGTAAATTGGAGACATCCTGTAAGGACGTTATTCCACTGCATAGCTTGGTGTCATCTGCAAAGACAGAAATGTTACTTTTGATCCCAGACCCAATATCATTTATAAAGATATTAAAGAGTAAGGGTCCCAGCACTGAACCTTGGGGTACACCACTGATAACCTTAGACCATTCAGAGTAAGAATCATTAAACACTACTCTCTGAATTCTGTCTTTTAGCCAGTTTTCTATCCATTTACAAACTGATATTTCCAAGCCTGTAGACTTTAACTTACACATGAGCCGTGTGTGCGGAACTGTATGGAACGCTTTTGCAAAATCCAAATAAACCACGTCCACAGCCACCCCTCTGTCCAAGATTTTACTTACCTCTTCATAAAAAGAAATCAGGTTTGTCTGACAACTTCTGTCTTTCATGAACCCATGCTGTCTGTTGCTTAAAATGTTTTTTTCCAGCAAGAACTCGTCTATGTGGTCTTTTATTAAACGCTCCAGTATCTTCCCGACTATAGAAGTTAAACTAACAGGTCTATAGTTACTTGGTAAAGACTTTGATCCCTTTTTAAATATAGGCACCACGTTCGCCCTGCGCCAATCCAGTGGTACTATTCCTGTCATTAATTAGTCCCTAAAAATTAGATACAATGGCTTTGAAATTACAGAGCTCAATTCTTTTAGGATCTGTGGGTGGATGCCATCAGGTCCAGGTGCTTTATCCACCTTTATTCTGTCTAAATATTTCTGGACCATATCCCTTTTGAGCCATTGTGGATCATTGGGGGCTGTGTCAATACCACCCCCATTATGGACATGAACTTCATGTGATAAGTAATCACAGCATAGGCAACTGTTTGGAACAAATTAATTCCTAACAGCTTTGTTGACATTGTGATCATGTGATCACATCGCATGATCACCGGTCCCCAATTCGCTGTGACACAGCGGTCGGGGGAGGGGTTTAGCCCGAGCAGGCAAAATCACATACATTGTACATGATCTTGCCTGCACGTGCCAACCTGCTGCAGTACTGCAGTATATGTATTGTGGCTGGTCGGCAAGTGGTTTGAGTCATTTCTGTTGTCAGTGAAGGATTCCCCACTGACAGCAGATCGTAAGCAAAAGAGCCGCAATTAAAGTGGTTGTAAACCCTTTACAACCACTTTATACTACAGGGAAGCCTATAATAAGGCTTACCTGTAGCTACACTGGATATCTCCTAAACCTGCACGGTTTAGGAAATATCCCCTGTATTTGCATGTGCCAACAGCAAACTGAAGCAACGGGACTGTGGCTTGTATGGGAGGGTTGCAAGAAAAAAGCCGTTCCTCAACAAAGGCTACATGCAGTCATGACTTAGCTTTGCCAAAACACACCTTGAAGATTCTAAGGCCACATGGAAAAAGGTGTTCTGGTCAGATGAGGCTAAAATTGAACTATTTGGCCTCAACACCAAACGTTATGTCTGGCAGAAATCCACTACAGCTCACCATCCAAATAACACAATTCCTACAGTAAAGCATGGAGGTGGTAATATCCTGTTATGGAGGTGGTAATATCCTGTTATGGAGGTGGTAATATCCTGTTATGGGGGTGGTAATATCCTGTTATGGGGGTGTTTCTCTGCAGCAGAGACTGGAGCACTTGTCAGGATAGAAGGAACAATGGATCGGGCAAAATTTCATCAAATTCTTGAGGAAAATCTGCTGCCCTCTGCCAAAAAGTTGTCAATGGGAAGAAGGTTTACCTTCCAACATGACAATGACCCATAGCACACAGCAAAAATGACCCCACAGTGGTTGAAGGATAAAAAGTTGAATGTCCTTGCATGACTTAGTCAGTGAGATCTTAACCCCATTGAAAATCTGTGGTCACTTGTTGGATAGGGGGGGGGGTCAGAAAAACCCATTGGTGGTCTTAAATAGCAGAGGCGCCCATTGTGGTGTGTAATGCGAATATGGTATGTCTAGGGATGGATCCGAGTTACCATGTTTGACAAACACCACAGAATGCCATATCACCAAAAGGATGCATTTTGTGATTCACAAATGCCACTACCTCAGTTTATAGGTATACGCAAAAGTTTGCTGCTTCCTGGTTCTAAGCTATACCATAGCATGCTTGGAGCTTTAGTTCAGCCCAAACTTTTTTATTTATTTATTTTTTTATATATAATTTGGAATATTTTGTATATAGTTTGGAGTATTAAAACCCTCAGCATTTTTGTTTGCCATCTCTGTCCCATTAGAGCGATTGTCTGTCATTCAGTTCCTGTCCTGTATGCACAACAGGATATAAGAGAAAGTTCCCTCAAAATGAAGGCATTTCCTTGTTAGTGTCCCTATTGGAATATGTCCCCTCTTTTACTCTTCTAATGACAACTCAAAATTAACAGAGGTTGTCACCCAAAACTACAAACCAAATTTTTGACTCTCGATACAATTTACCCCTTTTCTTAACATCTTCCTACGAAAATGATATGTACTTAAATTAAGTGTTAAAATGATTGCATGGAGTTCTTCTTTAAAGGTGGCTAACTTCTCAGAAATTTTCATATTGGTATTTTGCAATCAATACTCCCTTCTCTAAAAGCTAACAGAGCCTAATCGTGCCTTGCACTGCGTAATCTTTCAGTGCTCTGTTGTCCATCACAGCTAGCTAGCTACATCTTGCTAAGGGAAGGTGGAATATGTAAACTGGGAGGTAGATTGCTTTTTTTAATCCCTGGATTGAAGCCAAAGACAAAACCCAATATATAAGACAGAACTTGTCCTTTTGTAAGACATTGTCAACATTGAGAACAGGCTTGGATTATTCCTTGTGCTACTCAGCGTTACCTGTTTCTGCGAAGCTAATAACACCTGTTGTGAGTATGATAAGTATCAGAAGATGAAAAGTGACATAATGTGGCTTCCATTCTGATAAAAAATCAAATGGATCTCCATCTTTTTTTCAGATGTTCCAGACACCAAAAAGTCTTATGTCACCAGCCTGGCCATCAACATGGCTCATAGCGTGGGGCCGTGTGTCCCTCCTGATCCCAGGGTTCTTCTGGCACTTAACCTGGGACAGTTCAAGGTTCCTACAGCCCAAGAAATCCTAATTGAACAATTGAAAAATGATGCCGTGGATAAAGTGTCAAAAAGTAAGGAACTTTCATCTTTCCTCCCTTTAGCTGTCCATCAAGCTATGCAATGGGTTAATGTCCTACAGGATGTCTCTAATTTACAAGCCAACCTCAATGCACTGTCTAATTGGGAAACTAAGTGACAAATGAGGTTTAATGTTGATAAATGTAAAGTTATGCACTTGGGGGCTAAGAATATGCATGTATCATACATACTAGGGGGAGTACAACTGGGGGATCCATAGTGGAGAAGGATCTGGGGGTTTTGGTAGATCATAAGCTTAATAATAGCAAGCAATGATAAGCTGCGGTTTCCAAAGTGAGCAAAGTCCATCCTTTCTTGTATTAAGAGAGATATGGACTCCAGAGAGAGAGATATCATTTTGCCCCTGTACAAATCATTAGTAAGTCCTCATCTGGAATACGCAGTTCAGTTTTGGGCACCAGTTCTCAAAAAGTATATCGGGTAAATGGAAAAATTGTGGAGAAGGGAAGGCAAACTGATAAGAGGTATGGAGGAGCTCAGCTATGAGGAAAGATTAGGGACTGAATGTATTCTCTCTTGAGAATATGAGATTAAGGGGGATATGTTCATCATGTACAAATACATAAGTGGTTCATATAGTGAACTTGTTGTTGTGTTATTCACTTTAAGATCATCACAGAAGAAAAGGGGGCACTCTTTACGTCTAGAGGAAAAAAGATTTCACCTAAATACTGAAAGGTTTCATCATAGTAAGAGCTGTGAAAATGTGGAATAGACTCCCTCCAGAGGTGGTTCTGGCCAGCTCAGTAGATTGCTTTAAAAAAAACTGGATTCTTTCCTAAATTTACATAATATAAGGAATTTTTCCCCTGCTGTAGCAAATGGGATCATGCTTTGCTGGGGTTTTTCGCCTTTCTCTGGATCAACTGTTGTTGAAGGATTGTGTAATGGGATGGGTGTATGGGTGTATGGGATTGTATAATTATTTTTTATTTTTTTGGTTGAACTAGATGGACTTGTGTCCTTTTTCAACCTGACTAACTATGTAACTATGTGTACATTTTTTAGTACCAATGCCTCTTTTGGGCAATATTGTTCTGGTTTGTTTTCTTCCCTTTCTTTCCAGTTCTCCTGCTGAATCTAGCCAAAATTGTCCACAGGGGGGCTAGAAGAAGGGATCAAAAAGTTATACCAACTTTGGCAGTGCCAAACCCCAACATTTACAATGTTCATCCTGCTGCCTTAGGCATTGGCCCACATGTGATATTATGGTAAATGCAAGCTTTATGTTTTTAATTGCTATCTCTGTTCTTTTTGGGTAAATCTCCCTTCACTTACTGTCCTAATAGAAGAAAAGACAAGGGCAAATCCTACTTTTTGTTGTTGGAACAGAACGTGAGTGGTAACACCTTCTCAAATGACAGCTATTAGAAGGTGAGGGGTACATCTTTCCACCCCTTGCATTTTATTGAAATCTTTATTGTAAGAATCTTTTGTAAAAAACAACAGCAGGTCTGTCCTGGGTTGTGTAAGAGGTCTTTGTATGAATCAGACACAGTCTTGCAATTACAGTATGTAGAAACATACTCTGCTTTAACCCTTTTAGGGTTTTCCAGCCATACAGTAATTGTTACTATAAACAGACATTAGATGAAGATCCAATTTTACTTGGATTGAGAAAGGATGCACTCTCAGTAAGCGCCCCCTAACCCAGCTATTTTTAGGAGCAATCAATCATCTTTGAATCTCTGATTCTTGCTATTGTTTCCTCAAATTAAAGCCAAAGTTTAGGGTGCATTTAGTGCTTATCCTTGAACACTCGCCTGAAATAACTGTGGCATAAACAGCTATGATCGTTTAATGGTGAAAAGTAATCTTATTCTTAAAAACTTAAAATAATCTCATGGTGGGAGTGCCTGCATTTGTTTCTGAAATGGGAATAAAAGTATTAATTAAAATAATACATTCTTATTAAAATATGGACCTATTGAGAATAAATGTATCCAAAAAGCTGCCTCTACTGCTACATCCCCACTAGATTTGTCTGATGGTGCTGTTACTCCATGATTAAAACTATATATGCCTATTTGATTTAAATTGTTATCCTCACGGATACATGATAGAGGAGAGAGTCTCCAGTGTTCTCATGGCTCTTTCTACACCATCGTATCATATTGGACAGTATGTGCCTAAACTACGTGGCATGTTCACCAATGCCAGGAGCCTGGCAGACAAGATGGGTGAACTAGAAATACTGTTGTACGAGGAGGATTTGGATTTTGTTGGAATTTCAGAGACCTGGTTCAACAGCTCTCATGATTGGCTGGCAAACATTCAAGGGTATACCCTTTATCGCAAGGAAAGAGAGGGTAAAAAATGGGGAGGGGTATGCCTATATATCAAGAACAATGTACAAGTGAATGTGAGAGATGACATCACTAAGGGAGCTAGCGAGGAGGTGGAATCCTTATGGGTAGAGCTCCAAAGGAATGAAGCTTAGGGAAAATAATACTGGGAGTATACTATAGGCCCCCTAACCTGAGGGAGGAAGGGGAGACAGATCTCCTATCACAATTTGGATTAGCAGCAAGGATGGGAAGTGTTATCATAATGGGGGATTTTAATTATCCAGACATAGACTGGGCGGAGGGAACTGCGCATTCATTTAAGGCTCGCCAGTTTCTAAATGTCTTGCAGGACAATTTTATGGGTCAGATGGTAGACGCACCAACTAGAAACAAAGCATTACTGGATCTACTGATTACCAACAATACAGACCTGATCACGGATGTGGAAATACGGGGCAATTTAGGTAACAGCAATCACAGGTCAATTGGCTTCAGTATAAATCACACAAATAGGTAACATAAGGGGAATACAAAGACACTGAATTTCAAAAGAGCCAACTTCCCTAAACTACGAGTCTTGCTAGAAGGCATAAATTGGGATAAAATCTTAGGAATAAAGAACACAGAGGAGAGATGGGTTTGCTTTAAAAACATATTAAATAAGGGCATTAGCCAAGGCATCCCATTCGGTAATACATTTAAAAGAGCGAATAAAAGTCCTAGATGGCTCAACTCCAATGTAAAAATGCATTTAAAAGCAAAGGAGGTGGCCTTCAAAAAATACAAGGTTGAGGGATCATCATCAGCATTCAGACTTTATAAAGAATGCAACAAGAAATGTAAGGGTGCAATAAGGACGGCTAACATAGAACATGAAAGACACATAGCGGAGGAGAGCAAAAAAAATCCCAAGAAATTCTTTAAGTATGTAAACAGTAAAAAAGGGAGGACAGACCATATTGGCCCCATAAAGAATGAGGAAGGACATCTGGTTACAAAGGATGGGGAGATGGTGAAGGTATTGAATTTAATCTTCTTCCCCTCAGTCTTCACGAGAGAATCGGGGGCTTCAGTAACCAAAACTGCAGTGTTTATCCTTATGACACATCACAAGAAGCACCCCCATGGTTAACAGAGGACAGAATTAAAATTAGACTTGAGAAACTTAACATTAATAAATCACCAGGACCAGATGGCTTGCAACCGAGGGTACTTAGGGAACTCAGTCAAGTAATTGCCAGACCATTGTTCCTAATTTTTACTGACTGTCAGGGAATTAGTAGACCAGACTGTGTGGATTGTACAGAGAGAACCACAAATGCATATAAGATGAATAATAATGATGTTTATTAAGATAAGTGATAAATAAGTAATTACAAACAGTGCACAACCAACCAAACAAAACCCCACAAACAACAAATAGTATATACAGCAAAGAGGCAATACCAGAATCTCAGACGTAAGCCAGGCCAGGGTCATACACAGCAGATAAACAGGTGGACAAGGGATGTTCCAGAAAAATAAACGTTAGCCAGGCCAAGGTCATTCACAGGGAGATCAGTAGATGAGGGACAGAGAACCAACAGGACAGGGAGGGGATGGATCGGGCTGTAGGGTAAGGTAGAGGTAACAGGAACGTAGGTGGAACTTGGTCAGGATAAGCTCGGGAACAGGGTCGGATGCAGGCTCAGGATCGGGTAACAGGCAAGCAAGGTCAGGGCACAAGGAGAGAGATACCAAGGCGATGAGAGTACTCATCAGCCGGGTATTTATGAGACTGCTAGTAATTGTCCTCATGTAACACCTGAGCGCAGGAGGTGTTGTCTGCTCCATACTGCCAGGATCCATCTGCTGGTGGACGCCAGTACGGCGGCCCAACAATGACATAACACCAGCAGGGAAAGGCTCCCCTGACAGTTCCAAACTGCCAGGAGATACCTGCTGGTGGACCTCAGTACTGCACGCCAAATGTAGATATTCCCAGCAGATGGACCCTTTCCTGACACTGACAGTCTACTGACTGGAATGGTACCAGCTGATTAGAGAAAAGCCAATATTAAAAAAGGGCCCAAAATACATCCCTGGGAATTACAGACCAGTTAGCCTAACATCAATAGTATGTAAACTCTTGGAGGGGATGATAAGGAACTATATACAAGATTTTAGTAATGAGAATGATATCATTAGCAGTAGGGATGAGCTTCGAGTTCGAGTCGAACTCATGTTCTACTCGAACGTTGGCTGTTCGCAAGTTCGCCGAACAGCGAACAATTTGGGGTGTTCGCGGCAAATTCGAATGCCGCGGAACACCCTTTAAAAGTCTATGGGAGAAATCAAAAGTGCTCATTTTAAAGGCTTATATGCAAGTTATTGTCATAAAAAGTGTTTGGGGACCTGGGTCCTGCCCCAGGGGACATGGATCAATGCAAAAAAAAGTTTTAAAAACGGACGTTTTTTCACGAGCAGTGATTGTATTAATGCTTAAAGTCAAACAATAAAAGTGTAATATCCCTTTAAATTTCGTACCTGGGGGGTGTCTATAGTATGCCTGTAAAGGGGCGCATGTTTCCTGTGTTTAGAACAGTCTGACAGCAAAATGACATTTTGAAGAAAAAAACACATTTAAAACTACCCGCGGCTATTGCATTGCCGACAATACACATAGAAGTTCATTGATAAAAACGGCATGGGAATTCCCCACAGGGCAACCCCGAACCAAAATAAAAAAAAAAAAAAAATGATGTGGGGGTCCCCCTAAATTCCATACAAGGCCCTTCAGGTCTGGTATGGATATTAAGGGGAACCCCAGCCAAAATTTAAAAAAAAATTGACGTGGGGTTCCCCCTAAATTCCATGCCAGACCCTTCAGGTCTGGTATGGATTTTAAGGGGAACCCTGCGCCAAAAAAAAAAAAAAAAACGGCGTGGGGTCCCCCCAAAAATCCATACCAGACCCTTATCCGAGCACGCAACCTGGCAGGCCGCAGGAAAAGAGGGGGGGACGAGAGTGCGCCCCCCCCCTCCTGAACCGTACCAGGCCACATGCCCTCAACATTGGGAGGGTGCTTTGGGGTAGCCCCCCAAAACACCTTGTCCCCATGTTGATGAAGACAAGGGCCTCATCCCCACAACCCTGGCCGGTGGTTGTGGGGGTCTGCGGGCGGGGGGCTTATCGGAATCTGGAAGCCCCCTTTAACAAGGGGACCCCCAGATCCCGGCCCCCCCCCTGTGTGAAATGGTAAGGGGGTACTTACCCCTACCATTTTACTAAAAAACTGTCAAAAATGTTAAAAATGACAAGAGACAGTTTTTGACAATTCCTTTATTTAAATACTTCTTCTTTCTTCTATCTTCCTTCATCTTCTGGTTCTTCTGGCCCTTCTGGTTCTTCCTCTGGCGTTCTCGTCCAGCATCTCCTCCGCGGCGTCTTCTATCTTCTTCTCCTCGGGCCGCTCCGCACCCATGGCATGAGGGGGGAGGCTCCCGCTCTTCTCTTCATCTTCTTCATCTTCTTCTTCTTCTTCATCTCTTCTTCCTTCTTCTCTTCTTCATTTCTGAAGGGTCTGGTATGGAATTTAGGGGGAACCCCACGTCAATTTTTTTTTTAAATTTTGGCTGGGGTTCCCCTTAATATCCATACCAGACCTGAAGGGCCTTGTATGGAATTTAGGGGGACTCCCACATCATTTTTTTTTTTAAATTTTGGTTCGGGGTTGCCCTGTGGGGAATTCCCATGCCGTTTTTATCAATGAACTTCTATGTGTATTGTCGGCAATGCAATAGCCGCGGTAGTTTTAAATGTGTTTTTTCCTTCAAAATGTCATTTTGCTGTCAGACTGTTCTAAACACGGGAAACATGCGCCCCTTTACAGGCATACTATAGACACCCCCCAGGTATGAAATTTAAAGGGATATTACACTTTTATTGTTTGACTTTAAGCATTATTAAAATCACTGCTCCTGAAAAAACAGCCGTTTTTAAAACTTTTTTTTGCATTGATTCATGTCCCCTGGGGCAGGACCCAGGTCCCCAAACACTTTTAATGACAATAACTTGCATGTTAGCCTTTAAAATTAGCACTTTTGATTGATCATGTTCGTGTCCCATAGACTTTAACGGTGTTCGCGTGTTCGAACGAATTTTTTTTCTGTTCGCATGTTCTGGTGCGAACCAAACAGGGGGGTGTTCGGCTCATCCCTAATTAGCAGTAATCAGCATAGATTCATGAAGAATCGTTCTTGCCAAACCAACCTACTAACCTTCTATGAGGAGGTGAGTTGCCAGCTAGATAAAGGAAGACCTGTAGACGTGGTGTATCTGGATTTTGCAAAAGCATTTGACACAGTGCACCATAAACGTTTACTGTACAAAATAAGGTCCGTTGGCATGGACCATAGGGTGAGTACATGGATTGAAAACTGGCTACAAGGGCGAGTTCAGAGGGTGGTGATAAATGGGGAGTACTCAGGATGGTCAGGGGTGGGTAGTGGGGTCCCCCAGGGTTCTGTGCTGGGACCAATCCTAATTTGTTCATAAACGACCTGGAGGATGGGGTAAACAGTTCAATCTCTGTATTTGCAGACAATACTAAGCTAAGCAGGGCAATAACTTCTCTGCAGGATGTGGAAACCTTGCAAAAAGATCTGAACAAATTAATGGGGTGGGCAACTACATGGCAAATGAGGTTCAATGTAGAAAAATGTAAAATAATGCTTTTGGGTGGCAAAAATGTGAATGCAATCTATACACTGGGGGGAGAACCTCTAGGGGAATCTAGGATGGAAAAGGACCTGGGGGTCGTAGTAGATGATAGGCTCAGCAATGGCATGCAATGCCAAGCTGCTGCTAACAAAGCAAACAGAATATTGGCATGCATTAAAAAGGGGATCAACTCCAGAGATAAAATGATAATTCTCCCACTTTACAAGACTCTGGTCCGGCCGCACCTAGAGTATGCTGTCCAGTTCTGGGCACCAGTCCTCAGGAAAGATGTACTGGAATTGGAGCAAGCACAAAGAAGGGCAACAAATCTAATAAAGGGTCTGGAGGATATTAGTTATGAGGAAAGGTTGCGAGCACTGAACTTATTCTATCTGGAGAAGAGACGCTTGAGAGGGGATATGATTTCAATATACAAATACCGTACTGGTGACCGCACAATAGGAATAAATGTTTTTCGCACAAGGAAGTTTAACAAGACTCGTGGCCACTCATTAAAATTAGAAGAAAAGAGGTTTAACCTTAAACTACGTAGAGGGTTCTTTACTGTGAGAATTCCCTTCCACAGGCGGTGGTCTCAGCGGGGGGGCATTGATAGTTTCAAGAAACTATTAGATAAGCACCTGAACGACCGCAACATACAGAGATATACAATGTAATACTGACATATAATCACACACTTAGGTTGGACTTGATTAACTTGTGTCTTTTTTCAACCTCACCTACTATGTGTCGCAATGGAATGTGATTCTGGAATAGTATTCTTTCAATTTCATTGTTTCTGTTTTCTTTTTTTTTTATATGTAACTTGCAAAAAAAAATCTATAAAAATCATTTGACTAAAAAAAATATATCCAGAAACTGATATGTGTATAACTCCAGCATACATATATATCCATTTTTGTATATATTGTATGTTTTTTTATTTTACCCTCATTAGGTCCATATTTTAGTCAAAATTATTTTATTATTAATAATAATAATGTTTTATTACTATTTTTTAATCCAATTGATTAACTGAAATGGTATGCTTTATCATCCACATTCTCACATTTGTCTGAGGTTCTTGTATAGTGATTATCTATTAAATGTTATCCTCATATAAATTTTTATACTTGGCCATTGGGTATTTGGTTTTAAATACAAACCCGAAGAGGGGATATTGTATTGATATTGGATTGATATGGAGATGTCCCTATGTCTTTTCCATCCCTAAAGAAGGGGCATTCTTGGATCGTCGTTAAATACTTTTTGGGTTGTCCTGACTTTTATTGTTATAAAGTTGTATGTGGACCTCTTGGCAGTGGTGTGGCGCTTCAATTTCCATTTTTGTTATAATGAATTTTCGGGGTTTATGAAACACCTTCTTCACCAGTGGTCAATGCACTTTAACCACTTCAGCCCTGGAAGGATTTGCCCCCTTAATGACCAGGCCATTTTTTGCGATACAACACTGGGTCGGTTTAACTGACAATTGCGCGGTCAGGCGACGTTGTACCCAAACAAAATTTACATATTTTTTTTCCCACAAATAGAGCTTTCTTTTGGTGGTATTTGATCACCTCTGCGGTTTTATTTTTTTGTGCTATAAACAAAAAAAGAGTGACAATTTTGAAAAAAAAACAATATTTTATACTTTTTGCTGTAAAAAATTTCCCCAAAAAATGCAAAAAAATACATTTCTTCATCAGTTTAGGCCAATATATTTTCTTCTACATATTTTTGGGAAAAAAATCACAATAAGCGTATATTGATTGCTTTGCGCAAACGTTTTAGCGTCTACAAAATAGGGAATAGATTTTTGGCATTTTTATTTTATTTTTTTTCACTAGTAATGGCAGCGATCTGAGATTTTTAGCGGGAATGCAATATTGCGGCGGCCAGATCGGACACGTTTGACACATTTTTGGGACCGTTGACATTTATACAGCGATCAGTGTTATAAAAATGCACTGATTACTGTGTAAATGTCCCTAGCAGGGAAGGGGTTAACACTAGGGGGTGATCAAGGGGTTAAATGTGTTCCCTCATGAGTGTTTTTAACTGTGAAGGGATGGGACTGACTGGGGGAGGAGACATATCACTGTTCCTAATTAGTCTTTGAATAGATTTGGTTTAGTTACAAATATAATGTGTATACTTACTTGAACCCTGATCGTTCCTCCATGTCTATTCAGTAATGCACTGTGAAACTTTTCCTCTGCGCAGGAGCTTCCTGTAATGAAGACCAGTCACTCTTGCACTCTCTTCTTGTGCAGGATGACTGGTCTTGTCTCCGCCCCCTCCTGTAGTTTTCCACAGGTAGCTTGTAGTGGGTGGAACGTGCTGGGCTCCTCCCACAGTTCTGCTCTGCACAGACATATGCAGTGCAGTGATGATGCCACTACTCCTTTAACAAAGTAATATCGGGGGTTTAAGCATCTGCTGCTCACAGAGTAGATTTATATCCAGTTTATCTATTGAATCAAATTTTTTTTTTTTCTGTGCTTGGAGTTCAGTTTTAGAATTATGCCCTCAAATGCCCTCATGTAATGCAGACATTAAAGACATTCCTCACACTAGCTTGATTTTTTTATAGAGATTATATAACTTTTATATAATTTAATTTATAAAATATGGAAAATCATTTTTATTACATATATAACTAATCACATAGCACCCAGAGAAAAGAACCCGAAGATACAGAATCACATAAAATATATTTTAAAAAGTCTGTAAGTCTGTAGTTGTATAACTTGTCGGAGGAACCTCTATTATTGCTTTTAGTTCCCCATACTTCCTGCCCCAATGGCAAGAGAGGAATTGTAAAGAACACTCCCCAAGTTTATATATCTCTATAAAATAAATTACTACCTGGAAAAATATATATGATGTAAAGTATAATGCCGTGTGCACACGATTGCACATTCCGACAACAAAATCCATGTTTTTTTTTCTGACGGATGTTGGCTCAAACTTGTCTTACATACACACGGTGACACAAATGTTGTCGGAAAATCTGAACGCCAAGAACGTGGTGACGTAGTGTGGCTCTTCTGCTTGATTCTGAGCATGCGTGGAATTTTGTGCGTCAGAATTGTGTACACACGATCAGAATTTACGAGAACGGATTTTGTTGTCGGAAAATTTGAGATCCAGATCTCTAATTTTGTTTGTCGGAAATTCCGACAGAAAATGTCCGATGGGGCCTACACACGGTCAGAATTTCCAACAACAAGCTCCCATGGAACATTTGTTGTTGGAAATTCCGACCCTGTGTACACGGCATAAAGGTGTTACCCTTGTCCATAACAACCATATGCCTTTATTGAGCTTTTCACCTACCCTTCACCTAACATTTTTCATTGCAGTCCAGGGTGGGCCATGGCCTGCCTCTAAGACCTGTCGTACCTCCTAATTGTAAATGACTGTTTCCTAGTTTCTATACTCAAAGCTTGCTGCATCACATAATTTTCCCATCAAAGCTTGGACCTTTCTTATCTAAAGTACAGTGCATCCTGGAATGTATTCACAGCACTTCACTTTTCCCACATTTTGTTATGTTATAGCCTTATTCCAAAATGGATTTAATTCCTAATTTTCCTCAAAATCCTACAAACGATACCCCATAATGACAACGTGAAAAAAGTCTTGGCAAATTTATTGAAAATAAAGAACAAAAAAAATCACATGTATATAAGTATTCACAGCCTTTACCATGATGCTCAGAATTGAGCTCAGGTGCATCCTGTTTTCACTGATCAACTTGAGATGTTTCTACAACTTGATTGGAGTCCATCTGTGGTAAATTCAGTTGATTGGACATGCTTTGGAAAGGCACATATCTGTCTATATAAGGTCCCACAGTTAATAGATAAGGTCCCACAGATTATTAGTTATTAGTGCATGTCAGAGCACAAACCAAGCCATGAAGTCCAAGTAATTGCCTGTAGACTTCAGAGACAGGATTGCAGATCTGGGAAAGGTTACAGAAAAATTTCTGCGGCCTCCATCATCCATAAATGGAAGAAGTTTAGTACCACCAGGACTCTTCCTAGAGTGGACTGCCCGGCCAAACTGAGCAATCGGGGGAGAAGGGCCTTGGCCAAGGAGGTGACCAAAAATCCGATGGTCACTCTGACAGAGCTCCAGAAGAAAACCTTCCAGAAGAACAACCATCTCTGCAGTACTCCACCAATCAGGCCTGTATGGTAGAGTGGCCGGACGGAAGCCACTCCTCGGTAAAAGATGCATGACAGAACACTTGGAGTTTGCCAAAAGGCATCTGAAGGACTCTTAGACCATGAGAAACAAAATTCACTGGCCTGGTGACACAAAGATTGAACTCTTTGACCTGAATGACAGGTGTCATGTCTGAAAGAAACCAGGCACCGCTCATCACCTGGCCAATACCATCCCTACAGTGAACAATGGTGGTGGCAGCATTATGCTGTGGAGATGTTTTTTCAGCGGCAGGAACTGGGAGACTAGTCAGGATTGAGGGAAAGATGAATGCAGTAATGTACTGAAACATCCTTGATGAAAACCTTCTCCAGAGCGCTCTGGACCTTAGACTGGGGCCGAGGTTCATCTTCCAACAGGACAACGACCCCAAGCACACAGCCAAGGTAACAAAGGAGTGAACATCTCTGGAGAGATCTAAAAATGGCTGTGTACTGACATTCCTCATCCATCTGATGGAGATTGAGAGGTTCTGCAAAGAAGAATTGGAGAAACTGCCCAAAAATAGGTGTGCAAAGCTTGTAACATCGTACTCAAAAAGACTTGAGGCTGTAATGGTGCCAAAGGTGCTTCAACAAAGTATTGAGCAAAGGATGTGAATACTTATCTACAAAAAGTCATAAGATCAGGCACATGGAGTTTATGCTGGACAGTAGTTGTGGCAAAATATGCAGCAGTAGCTGCTGGGGTGGTAATGATAATCTCTGATGCCTGGGCAAAAGTTTGTGATGCACTGTGTGGCTGCTATCCTCAGAGTTGAGCCAGCTCTGAAAACAAACACAAGAAGGAAGGAAGGGAGAAGCGCCACCTAAGTGCAGTATCACAGGGGGTTTATTAACCTCTTGCCAACCGCCGCACACGCCGATGTACGTCGGCAGAATGGCACGGGCAAGCATATGGCCTGTACGTCCCTGCCTCCGGGCCCCCCCCCCCGGTGTCCGCAGTGGTCGGAATCGTTCCAGGAGTCATCCATGCTGAGGGGGAGGCCACCGATTCATGGCCACCCCATCGCGATTGCTCCTGATGAATGAGAAGCTTCCTCTGATCCTGTAATGTAAACAGAAGCAGAGGAAGTGATGCCATCTCTCCTCATGTCGGTCTTTTCGTTCTGGCGCACGAGGAGAGAAGACATCAAGTAAGTCTGCACCAACACTACACTAACAGTAGAACACGTAGGCACACAAATCACCCCCCAATCACCCCCGAGCACCCCCCCTGCACCCCCTGTCACAGTGACACCAATAGCAGTTTTTATTTTTTTACTGATCACTGCATTGGTGTCATTTGTGACTGTTATAAGTGTTAGGGCAGTTAGCGGTAGGCCCCTTTAGGTCTAGGGTACCCACCTAACCCCCCCTAATAAAGGTTTAACCCCTTGATCAACCTCTGTCACCAGTGTCACTAAGCGATCTTTTTTCTGATCGCCGTATTAGTGTCACAGGTGATGCTAGTTAGCCAGGTAAGTATTTAGGTTCACCGTCAGCTTTTTATAGCGTCAGGTACCCCCATATACTGCCTAATAAAGGTTTTAACCCCCTGATTGCCCCCTAGTTAACCCTTTCACCAGTGATCAACGTATAACACCCATGCACGCAACATACACCTCCCTTAGTGTTATAGTATCTGAACGGATCAATATCTGATCTGATCAGATCTATAATAGCATCCCCAGCAGTTTAGGGTTCCCAAAAACGCAGTGTTAGCGGGATCAGCCCAGATACCTGCTAGCACCTGCATTTTGCCCCTCCGCCCAGCCCAGCCCACCCAAGTGCAGTATCGATCGATCACTGTCACTTACAAAACACTAAACACACATAACTGCAGCGTTCGCAGAGTCAGTCCTGATCCCTGCCATCGCTAACAGTTTTTGTTGGTAGCGTTTTGATACAGTCGCTAACAGTCAGGAGCTTTTTTGCCTGTGAGTCTCACTACTGTACCAGAAAATTTAGAGCCCGAAATGGCAAATCGAAGGTACACTAGTAAAGAGGAAGTCACTCATCTGTCAGATTCAGGCTCAGAATACGATCCTGTAGACGACAGTGGCTCCATGACAGATAGCTCTGATGACAGAGTTGTGGTCCTGCCAAGATCAAGTGTACCAGACCCCGATCTTCTTCTGCTGTTGAGGTGCAAGAACCGCAGGTCCCTCGTATGGAGCAGAGAAGTACTAGTGCCGCTATTCCTTCTGGTGAACTGGCAAGCACCAGCGGTCTAGTACACCCTGGTCGTACATCCAGCACTGCAGTAACACTTGGTGACGTGGCGAGTCCCATAAGTGCAGTTCAAGCTGGTGAGGTGGCAAGCACAAGTAGTGTCCCGCTGCCACCAAGAAGAAGACAAAGACAGGCCCGTCATGCCCATAGTGTCCTTCCTGCAGAATTTGGCAATCCTAATTGGGAGCCCACCACTTCTGCAGCACCCGTACTTACTTCCCCCATTCACTGGCTAACCCAGCATTCAGGTGGAAACAGTTGATTTTACATCACTTGATTTTTATTCGCTGTTTTTCACCGAAGACCTTTATAGATCTATTTTGGACCAAAGCAATTTGTATGCTGGTCAATACGCCGCTAATCCCCATTCCTCCCTTGCCAGAGATTGGAAACCAATTACGGTTTTCGAATTTAAGACCTTTCTGGGCCTATCCCTCGACATGGGCATAGTTAAAATGAGTACGTTGCGGTCATATTGGTCCACTGACTCAATTTACCAAATGCCTGTGCATAGTTGCCAACATTGTAAAAAAAAAATTTCGGGACACTTTTTTGGCTGTAGGGGGAGTCACACTATAATTAGGGGGCGGGGCATGCGTTTGTAGGCGTGGCATAGGGAAAAGAAAAAAATGCTGAAAAGAAAAAATGGGCGTGGTTTACACAAAATAGTGGGCATGGCTTAAATGGGCGTGGCTCAAATGGGATGTGGTTAGAGTCTGAGATGAATGAGGGATGGAGAGGGAATGGGGGAAAGGGGGAAAGGTGGGTAGAGGGAGAGGGATGGAGGGACAGCAGACCCAGATCCTACACCACAATAGCAATGTGTATCCCAGAGTTTAACAAATCAGCAGATAAAAATACTCCAAATACCTGGTGTTGGTGCTTCAATCATCCCGGCACCATATTTGTTATGGTGTCAGGATGAATGAAGCACATTATTTCTATTATTACATTGTAAGATAAAATGAAATAATTCAACTCACCATAATGCAGAATCAGTGGGACCCCTGAGCGTGTCACCTGCCACCAGAGGCCATCAGGTTCCCCCAGCAGAGTCCATCCTTACATCAGGTGCCCCCAGCAGAGTCCGTCCTTACATCAGGTGCCCCCAGCAGAGTCTGTTCTTACATCAGGTGCCCCCAGCAGAGTGCCTCCTTCCATCAGGCATTCCCAGCGGAGTGCCTCCTTACATCAGGTGTCCCCAGGACAGTACCTCTTACATCAGGTATCTCCAGCGGAGTGCCTCTTACATCAGGTGTCCCCAGTGGAGTGCCTCTTACATCAGGTGTCCCCAGCGGAGTGCCTCTTACATCACGTGTCCCCAGCGGAGTGCCTCAAATCAGTGCCCCCAGCGGAGTGTTGGCTGCAGATGGAGTGTTGGCTGCAGTCTAGCTACATCTCCTCACGAGTGGGGACAAGGGGTGGAGAGGTGTGTGAGTGGAGGCATGGTGACTTGGGGTGTTACAGGCGGAAGGGTGGAGGCATAGTGGTGATTTGGGGGTGCAGGCATGATGGTGACCTGGGGGGTGCAGGCATGGTGGTGACTAGGCCAGAGGGCTTGCAGGCATGGTGGTGACTTGGGGGAGGGGGTGCAGGCATGGTGGTGATTTGGGGGAGGGGGTGCAGGCATGTTGGAAGGGGGATGCAGGCATGGTGTTGACATGGGGGGAGACGGGTGCAGGCATGGTGTTGTCATGGGGGAGAGGTGGGTGCAGGCATGGTGTTGACATGGGGGAACAGGTATGGTGATGACATGGGGGAGGGGGGCAGGTATGGTGGTGACATGGAGGGAGGGGGCTGCAAGTATGGTATTGATATGGGGGGAGAGGGCTGCAGGTATTCTGGTGATATGGGGGGAGGGGGCTGCAGGTATGGTGGTGATATGGGGGGAGGGGGTTGCAGGTATGGTGGTGACACGGGGGAGGGGGGTGCAGGTATGGTGGTGACACGGGGGGGAGGGTGTTAACTAGGTATGGTGGTGACATGGGGGGGTTGGGGGAGGGGGAAGCAGGTATGGTGGTGACACGGGGGGAGGGGGGAAACAGGTATGGTGGTGACACGGGGGGAAGCAGGTATGGTGGTGACACGGGGGGAGGGGGGAAGCAGGTATGGTGGTGACATGGGGGGAGGGGGAAACAGGTATGGTGGTGACATGGGGGGAGGGGGGAAACAAGTATGGTGGTGACATGGGGGGAGGGGGTGGCAGGTATGGTGGTGACATGGGGGAGGGGGTTGCAGGTATAGTGGTGACACGGGGGAGGGGGTTGCAGGTATGGTGGTGACACGGGTGAGGGGGGAAACAGGTATGGTGGTGACATGGGGGATGGGGTGCAAGGGGGAGCCAAGACCATCAGTGCACTGTCCCCAGCCAGCGGAGCCCCGGTCCTTCCATCAGTGTGATTGAGTCCCCGCTCATCGCAAGGGGGGAGCCAGGACCATCAGTGCACTTTCCCCAGCCAGCAAGCCCCGGTCCTTCCATCAGTGGAGCTCATCAGACACACAGGGCGGAGCGGAGGGTCGGCGGCAGCGGGCGGGTGGAGACTGAACATTTCCTTGTGTTCAGTGGAGAGCGGGGAGGGGTCGCCAATCCCTGTAGCCAATAGGCTTCAGTGTACAATATAATTTTCTATTTGTACACTGAAGAGAGAAGCCGATTGGCTGCCCCTCTCCTCTGCACTGAACACAAGGGGAAACACTCGTGGAGGCGACGGCGGCCATTTTTGTGTAGCCGTTGCCGTTTTTTGCCAAAAACATTCCTGATTTTCTCGGGACAAAACCAAAATCCGGGGAAAACAATCGGGAGAATCTTAAATCGGTACGAGGGTCCCAAAATCGGGATTGTCCTGGGAAAATCGGGACTGTTGGCAACTATGCCTGTGTTCTCTGCTTCCATGGCCAGGGCACGATACGAGCAGATTTTGCGGTTCATGCACTTCAACAACAATGAACTCTGTCATCCTCATGGAGACCCTGGATACGATCGGCTCTACAAAATTCGGCCCCTCGTAAACCACTTCAATCAACGTTTTACAGACTTGTTTACTCCCCATCAAGTTGTCTGTGTTGATGAGTCCCTGATTAAGTTTTCTGGCCGCTTGTCATTCAAACAGTATCTTCCCAGCAAGCGTGCCAGATACGGGGTCTGTATAAGCTCTGTGACAGGGCCACAGACTATACATTTTTATGGTTTACAAGGGAAGAGATAGTCACGTAGAGCCGACAAACTGCCCTGACTACATAGGAAGCACTGGCAAGATCGTGTGGGACTTGGTGTCACCCTTATTCTGAAAGGGGTACCATTTGTATGTGGACAATTATTACACAAGCGTGCCACTTTTTAGTCACTTGTTTGATCATCAGATTGGAGCATGTGGCACCGTGCGACCTAATCGCCGGGGCTTTCCCCAGCAGCTTGTAGATTCCTGTCTTAGGCTGGGGGAGAGAGCCTGCTTGAAGTGTAATAACTTGCTCGCTATGAAGTGGAGGGATAATAAGAATGTTTTCGTTCTTACCTCCCTTTATGCAGACACGACAGTCCAAATTACTACAGCGACTGGTGTTGTGGAGAAACCCCTCTGTGTCCACGAATATAACCAAAATATGGGAGGGGTGGACCTCAACCACCAGTTGTTGGCGCCATACCTAATTGCCCGTAAGGCCAGACGCTTGTACAAGAAAGTGTCTGTATACTTACTTCATTTGGCTTTGCTGAACGCTCATGTGCTATACAGAGCTTCAGGACGGACTGGATCCTTCCTTAAATTCCAGGAAGAGATCGTCAGAGCCCTTCTGTTTCCATACGGTGCTCCACCTCACCTTCCCAATCCAAATGCAGTAAGCCGGCTGCATGAGAGGCATTTTCCTTATGTCCTCCTGAGTACCCCTACCCAACGAGCCCCCCAAAGAAAATGTTGTGTGTGTAAAAAGTGCGGATGTAGGCGTGACACCCGTTATTTTTGTCCCTTCTGTCCTGACAATCCTGGTCTTTGCATTGGTGAATGTTTTTAACGCTACCATACACTAATTGAGTATTAGTGTAGGGTACAGCACTGCACAAACTAGGACACACTTTCACAGGGTCTCCCAAGATGCTATTACATTTTGAGAAACCCGAACCTGGAACCGAACCGTTACAGTTACAAATAATTAAAAAAAAAAATAGTGGTTGTTTTATTGTTCTCTCTCTCTCTATTGTTCTGCTCTTTTTTACTGTATTTTATTCTGCAATATTTTATTGTTAACCTTTTTATGTTTTCAGGTACGCCATTCAGCTGCAGCGCGGATTTATTTATCTTAACAGCAACAGCGTTTGCTTCCACGATACATAAAGCCGTGACTCCAGCGCTGTCGGAAGTGATTTCACCACCACAGTTAAAAAAAAAGAGCATATATGCCAAAGCATGGGGGCCGCAGGAGTGGAGGAGCGATTTGTTCCTAACTTTTGGGGCGGATGCCCCCATGCTTCGGTATATATATATATATATATATATATATATATATATATATATATACATATATATATTTTAGGCAGAGGAGAGGGGCAGCCAATCGGCTTCTCTCTTCAGTGTATATTTTAGGCACAGGTTGCGTTAAAAAATATTTTATTTTTTACTATTTTTTTTTTATTTGCTTTGCAGGTATGGTAATTTTTACTGTTATACTGTAATGTTACTTTGTTTTATTGTTAACCATAATTTGCTTAGCAGGTACACCATTCGGCTGCAGTGCTAATTTATTTATCTTGACAGCAACAGCGTTTTCTCCTACGATACATAAAGCTGTGGCTCCAGCGTTGTAGGAGGTGATTTCCCCACCACAGTTAAAAACAAAATGGTGAATGTATGCCCATCATTAGAAGTGGGTGGATGAAGGGAGGTATTCTAATGATGGGCATACCCACTGATGAATCTCTTTTTTTCATGCAGCCCACAGGCTGCATGAAAAAAAAAAAAGATTACAATATATGCCCAACAAGGACCAGCAACTTACTGGTATGTTGCTGTACTTTGAGTGGTTATACCAGAATGATGCCTGCGGGTTTAGGTATTATCTTGGTATCATTCTTTTCAGCCAGCGATCGGCTTTCATGTAAAAGCAATCCTATTGGCTAATTAGCCTCTAGACTGCTTTTACAAACAGTGGGAGGGAATGTGTCGTCCCCACCCCCACCATCTTCCATGGTTTTCTCTGGCTCTCCTGTCCCTGAGAATGTTATTCTGCCAGCTGACCATAAAGCTGATCAGAGACCAGAATGGCTCCAATCATCTCTATTACCTAAGAAACCGGAAGCTACGAGCATTTCATGACTTGGATTTAGCTGGCTATAAACAGCGCTATTGGGAAATTGGGAAAGCATTTTATCACACCGATCTTGGTGTGGTCAGATGCTTTGAGGGCAGAGGAGAGATCAAGGGTCTAATAGACCCCAACTTTTACAAAAAAAAAAAGGAGTACCTGTCACTACCTATTGCTATCATAGGGGATATTTACATTCCCTGAGATAACATTAAAAATGATAAAAAAAATATATAAATGAAATGAACAGTTTAAAAATAAAACAAAAAAGCAAAATAAATAATTCAAAAAAATAAATAAATAGAAAAGCACCTCTGTCCCCCCCTGCACTTGCGCAAAGGCGAATGCAAGCGTCGGTCTGGCGTCATATATAAACAGCAATTACACCATGCATGTGAGGTATCACCAGGAAGGTCAGATCGAGGGCAGTAATTTTAGCAGTAGACCTCCTCCGTAAATCTAAAGTGGTAACCTGTAAAGGTGTTTAAAGGTTTTTAAAAATGTATGTAGTTTGTCGCCGCTGCACGTTTGTGCGCAATTTTAAAGCATGTCGTGTTTGGTATCCATGTACTCAGCCTAAGATCATCTTTTTTATTACATAAAACATTTGGGCAATATAGTGTGTTTTAGTGCATTAAAATTTAAAAAAGTGTTTTTTTTTCCAAAAAAAATGCGTTTGAAAAAAACGCTGCGCAAATACCGTGTGAAAAACACCATTTTATTCTGTAGGGCCTTTGCTTTAAAAAAATATTTAATGTTTGGGGGTTCAAAGGAATTTTCTTGCAAAAAAAATTATTTTTTCATGTAAACAAAAAGTGTCAGAAAGGGCTTTGTCTTCAAGTGGTTAGAAGAGTGGGTGACATAAGCATCTAAATGTTGTGCATAAAATGCCAGGACAGTTCAAATGACCCCATTTTGGAAAGTAGACACCCCAAGCTATTTGCTGAGAGGCATGTCGAGTCCATGGAATATTTTATATTTTGACACAAGTTGCGGGAAAAAGACAATTTTTTTTTTTGCACAAAGTTGGCACTAAATGATATATTGCTCAAACATGCCATGGGCATATGTGGAATTACACCCCAAAATACATTCTGCTGCTTCTCCTGAGTATGGGGATACCACATGTGTGAGACTTTTTGGGAGCCTAGCCGCGTACGGGACCCCGAAAACCAAGCACCGCCTTCAGGCTTTCTAAGGGCGTAAATTTTTGATTTCACTCCTCACTGCCTATCACAGTTTCGGAGGCCATGGAATGCTCAGATGGCACAAAACTCCCCCCAAATGACCCCCTTTTGGAAAGTAGACACCCCAAGCTATTTGCTGAGAGGTATGGTGAGTATTTTGCAGATCTCACTTTTTGTCACAAAGTTTTCAAAATTGAAAAAAAAAAAAAATGTATTTTTTTTTCTTTTTTCAATTTTGAAAACTTTCTGGTCACACTTACAACAAGTAAGATAAAGAAAGGCTTATCGGAAACTGGCTTGTCCGCTGACTGGTCACGTAACATCCGCCCGAGCGTTCCAGGCGTTCCAGGTGTTCCAGGCATGGACTTCTTACACACCACAGGAACTTTCTTCCACCTCCACTGCTTCCCAGGGAACCTGAACTCGGCGGACCATGCAGGAGTAAGGACTCACCAGTTTACAATAAGCCTTCCTTTATCTTACTTGTTGTGTTTTTAACTGTCGTCTTTAATAAACCCCCTGTGATACTGCACGTAGGTGGAGCTTCCCCCCTTCCTTCCTTCTTGTGTGAATACTTATGTACATGTGATTTTGTTTCTTACTTTTTATTTTAATAAATTTGCAAATATTTCAACGAAATCTTCTTTCCCGTTGTCATTATGGGGTATTGTTTGAGGTATTGAATTTTGAAGAAAATAATGAATTTAATCCATTTTGGAATAAGGCTGTAACATAACAAAATGTGGAAAAAGTGAAGCATTGTGAATACTTTCCAGATGCTCTGTATATGTAAGGCCAAAACATTTTTTTTTTTCATTTAAAGTAGGGAATGGCTAGAACACCTGATCTCCTTTCACTTTTTGTTTTGTAGACATCTTTGAGGACAAAAGATGTTAGATTAGATTAGATTATTCCATTTGGAAGATTTCCAAATGGAATATTTCCCCTTACCTCTTCTTTTGGTGCACAATATGTCCCCTCACTGCAACAAATGTTCCAATTGAAAGATTTCCTTCACTTCCTGTTCTGGTGATAACTGCAAAATGCAACCATCTCTTTTAGCTCAAGTGACAATGGTCACTAGGATGAATCTTCCTAATTGGCCCAATTTCTAAAACTAACAGAATTTGTTTTTTTGTCCTCTTTACCCATCTGGGGAAAATGGTGACTGGAGAGTGGATCTCATCTTTCGTATTCTTCTGGTCACATGGCCAGCTGTCCAGTCTTTGGTTGGTTGTCTTCTGGGTGATTCATTTTGGCCTTCTATCTTTCTCTGTAGATTTGTCCTTTACCTCAGGGAAAGTGGCCCTTTATGTTCTGGCTCTTCGCTCTTCGTGTGTTGATCCCAGCGACATCTCTGTCCAAAAAGGAAGCATTAATCTTGTCCAACTTCTGGAGAACAAGACTCGTGAAGAGCTGCGTGCTTTTGGTAAGTTATAAAAACGAGCTCTGGTCAAAAAGAAACCTTAACAGTGTTAAAAAAGGATGTATACTGTAGCTGTTTTTGTATATACTTTATTAATCATGGTCAGAAAAAATTGAATTGGTATACTAGTTTGTCAGGTAAATATAAAATACTGCATAGTAATATTATTAGTCTTCTGTCAAGCCAGTAGCTGGAGCTTTGTAGTCCTTTTCATATTTTCCTTCATTTACCACTTGACCTCCGGAAGGTTTTATCCCCTTCATAACCAGGGCATTTTTTGCTATGTACTACTTTAACTGGCAATTGCTCAGTCACGCAACGCTGTACCCAAATTAAATTGATGGGTTTTTTTCACAGAAATGGAGCATTCTTTTGGTGGTATTTGATCACCCCTGGGTTTTTTTTTTTTTTTTTTGCTCTATAAACAAAACGAGACCAAACATTTTGAAAAAAAACCCCAATATTTTCCACTTTCTGTTAAAAAACACATCCGATAAAATCAAATTTCTTCATAAATTTAGGCCAAAATGTATTCTGCTACATGTCTTTGGTTAAAGAAAATCCCAATAAGTGTGTAATTAATTGGTTTGTGCGAAAGTTATAGGGTCTACAAACTATGGAATATATACTGGAATTTATGCAGCTATAGACGCTATACTAGTAATGTTTTTTTCAGAGAGAAGAAACAGCCAGATCGCAGTCTGTGTACAGAGTTCTATGTGTTTATAAACACAGAACTCTGTGTGTGATTGACCACAACCGATAAGCAGGTATAGAGGCAAAATCACTTGCTGAAACCTGCTGACAAATCGAACGGGTCAGAAGGGGACACGCTCACGCATGCCCAAAAACCTGGAAACACGCAGTGACATACGGGTACATTGCCTAGACTGCAGCTGCCGCCTGCCCACAATAAATGTATTGTGGACGTGCATCAAGGGGCTAAAAGATAATTGTCTACAGGGTTTAACAGCTTAAAGTGGTTGAAAACCTCACACATGAAACATGAACAAAGCATATCCCTCTATAGAGTTTCCTTGTCTCAATTAACCACTTCAATACAGGGCATTTTTACCCCCTTCCCGCCCAGGCCAATTTTCAGCTTTCAGTGCTGTCACAATTAAAATGACAATTGCACGGTCATGCGACGTTGTACCCAAATTAAATTATAATTATTTTTTTCCCCACAAATAGAGCTTCCTTTTGGTGGTATTTGATCACCTCTGCGTTTTTTATTTTTTGAGCTGTAAACTAGGGATGAGCCGAACACCCCCCGGTTCGGTTCGCACCAGAACGTGCGAACGGACCGAAAATTCGCACTAACGTTAGAACCCCATTGACATCTATGGGACTCGAACGTTCGAAATCAAAAGTGCTAATTTTAAAGGCTAATTTGCATGGTATTGTCCTAAAAAGGGTTTGGGGACCCGGGTCCTACCCCAGGGGACATGTATCAATGCAAAAAATTTTTTAAAAACTACCGTTTTTTCGGGAGCAGTGATTTTAATGATGCTTAAAGAAAAAAAAAAATTAAATATTCCTTTAAATATCGTACCTAGGGGGTGTCTATAGTATGCCTGTAAAGTGGCGCGTGTTTCCCGTGTTTAGAACAGTCCCTGCACCAAATGTCATTTTTAAAGGAAAAAATCTTATTTAAAACTGCTTGCGGGTTTAATGTAATGTCGGGTCCTGGCAATATGGATGAAAATCAGTGAGACAAACGGCATGGGTACCCCCCAGTCCATTACCAGGCCCTTTGGGTCTTGTATGGATATTAAGGGGAACCCCGCGCCCAAATTAAAATAAGGAAAGGTCCACACCTTTCCTTATTTTAATTTGGGCGCGGGGTTCCCACCAGGCCCTATATACTCTGAACAGCAGTATACAGGCGATGCAAACAAGACAGGGACTGTAGGTTTGTTGTTAAGTAGAATCTGTTTGTAATTTTGAAAGGGTACATTTTTAACGTATTTAGCTCCAGCCAAAAAATCTTTTTTAAGCTTTTTGGAAAAAATAGGGTAGGGTTATCACCCCTGTGACATTTGTTTTGGTGTCTTTCCTCCTCTTCAGAAGATTTCACCTCACTTTTTGTCCCAATGACAAATGTTTTTTGAAAATTTGGGGTTTTTTGTGGAACAAGGATTGGAAAGCATCAGTGGAAAGGAGAAATGTTTTTCCCATATTAACTCTTACAGGAGAGAATTTCCCTTCCTAGGGGTAGATTTCATCTCACTTCCTGTTGTCTCCTTCCGTTTGCAAGTAGGAGTCGTTTGTAAGTTAGATGTTTGAAAGTACAGGCTGCCCTATATACTCAGCAGAAATTTGGGCCTTAGGTGTTGTTGTGGCCACAACACTGTAAGCCCTCACAGGGCCCTGCTGTTAAATATTAGATCAAGAATTGTAATTACATGCCCCTGTTGAACAGGGGCAGAAAAACTGGGCCTTTGGTGGTGGTGGTGGTGCTGGTGCCACAACACTGTAAGTCCTCACTCGCTCTTGGTGGGTGCAGAAATGGGCCCTGCTGTGAAATATTAGATCAAGAATTGTAATTACATGCCCCTGTTGAACAAGGGCAGAAAAATTGGGCCTTTGGTGGTGGTGGTGCTGGTGCCACAACACTGTAAGTCCTCTCTCGCTCTTGGTGGGTGCAGAAATGGGCCCTGCTGTGAAATATTAGATCAAGAATTGTAATTACATGCCCCTGTTGAACAGGGGCTGAAAAATTAGGCCTTAGGCACTGGTGCTGGTGCCACAACACTGCAACCCCTCACAGACACTCTAGTTGGAACGCAGGAACGAGCCCTGCTGCAAAGTATTGCATCAAAAATTGTAATTACACGCCCCTGTTAAACAGGGGCAGAAAAATTGGGCCTTAGGCACTGGTGCTGGTGCCACAACACTGCAACCCCTCACAGATACTCTAGTTGGAATGCTGAAATGAGCCCTGCTGCAAAGTATTGCATCAAAAATTGTAATTACACGCCCCTGTTAAACAGGGGCTGAAAAATTGTGCCTTAGGCACTGGTGGTGGCGCCCAGAACCAAAAATGTTCTTACAAGCTATCAGCGTGATCATTGAGGAGGAAGAGGATAATTACTCAGGAATAGTCACTCAGCATCAGCATAGGCAGTCTTTGAAGGGATCTGAGATTTCAAAAAAAATTATTTGGTTACATCAGCATCAGGTGCTTGGTAGCTGGTGGTGATCCAAGACTAATTCATTTTTATGAAGGTCAGTCGATCGACCGAGTCGGTGGACAGACGCACCCTGTGATCGGTTACCACGCCTCCAGCAGCACTGAATGTGCTGAAGAACGCTGGATGCAGGACAGGCCAGTCGCTCAATTGCATACTGTGCAAGCTCTGGCCAGTGATCCATCCTCAAGACCCAGTAACCCAGAGGATTTTCGGTGGGAAAGGTGTCCAAATCAGATTTTGCCCCTAGGTATTCCTGCATCATGTAAAACAGACGCTGGCGATGGTTGCTGGAACCGATCATACCTTGGAGCTGCGGACCAAAAATTGTCTGAACGCATCGGTCAGACGGCCACCTTCTCCACCGCTCCTTCTTTGACTGACTGAAGCCTCAGCAACACGTTGTCCAGAAACAGGAGTTTGTAACCTCCCAGTCTCTGGGAACGCGTTGCACAGACTTTTCTGCAAGGCCTCCCGAAGATGTTTCATCTTCTGCTCCCTCTGCGATGGCAAGATAAGGTCCGCAACCTTACCCTTGTAACGTGGATCAAGGAGGTTTGCCAACCAGTATTGGTCCTTCTCCTAGATACCACGAATACGAGGATCCTTACGCAGGCTTTGCAGGATCAGGGAGGCCATGCAGCGTAGGTTTGCTGAGGCATTCGGTCCGGAGTCCTCTGGGTCACTAAGGACGACATGGTCCGCAGCCACCTCCTCCCAGCCACGTACAAGTCCATGTGTTTCTTGGGACTGATCCCTTAAAGACTGCTGCTGATGCTGAGTGCCAGGCTCCACCTCCATACTGACACAATCTTCCTCCTCCTCCTCCTCCTCCTCCTCGTCCTCTTCCTGTGTGATCAGCGGGCACGCAGGAACACTGTCTGGATAAAGGGGGCCTTGAGAGCTAAGGAAGTCCTCCTCTTCCTGCCTCTGTTCTGCCTCAAGTGCCCTGTCCATTATTCCACGCAGCGTGTGCTCCAACAGGTGGACAAGGGGGACAGTGTCACTGATGCATGCACTGTCACTGCTCACCATCCTCATGGCCTCCTCAAATGGTGACAGGACAGTGTATGCATCCCTGATCATGGCCCACTGGCGTGGGGAAAAAGAACCAAGCTCTCCTGACCCTGTCCTGGTGCCATAGTCGCACAGGTACTCATTGATGGCCCTCTGCTGCATGTGCAGCCGCTGCAGCATGGCCAACATTGAGTTCCACCTGGTGGGCATGTCACAGATTAGGCGGTTCTTGGGCAGGTTAAACTCCTTTTGGAGGTCCGTCAGCCGAGCACTGGCATTATATGACCGGCGGAAATGCACACAGACTTTCCTGGCCTGCCTCAGGACATCCTGTAAGCCCGGGTACCTGCCCAAGAACCGCTGCACCACCAAGTTAAGGACATGAGCCAAGCAGGGCACATGGGTCATTTGTCCCTGTCGGAGGGCAGAGAGGAGGTTGGTGCCATTGTCGCAAACCACCATTCCTGCCTTAAGTTGGCATGGCGTCAACCACCTCTGAACCTGCCCCTGCAGAGCTGACAGAACCTCTGCCCCAGTGTGGCTCCTGTCCCCCAAGCACACCAGCTCAAGCACCGCATGGCATCTTTTGGCCTGCGTACTTGCGTAGCCCCTTGAACGGCTACGGAGCACCGCTGGTTCCGAGGACAAAGCACAGGAAGAGGCCATGGAGGAAGAAGAAGAGGAGGGGGTGGAGGAGAGAGGTGTGTCACAATTAGGGATGAGCGGAACACCCCCCTGTTCGGTTCGCACCAGAACATGCGAACAGGAAAAAAGTTCGCTCGAACACGCGAACACCGTTAAAGTCTATGGGACACGAACATGAATAATCAAAAGTGCTAATTTTAAAGGCTTATATGCAAGTTATTGTCATAAAAAGTGTTTGGGGACCCAGGTCCTGCCCCAGGGGACATGGATCAATGCAAAAAAAGTTTTTTCAGGAGCAGTGATTTTAATAATGCTTAAAGTCACACAATAAAAGTGTAATATCCCATTAAATTTCGTACCTGGGGGGTGTCTATAGTATGCCTGTAAAGGGGTGCATGTTTCCCGTGTTTAGAACAGTCTGACAGCAAAATGACATTTCAAAGGAAAAATTCCATTCAAAACTACCCGTGGCTATTGCATTGCCGACAATACACATAGAAGTTCATTGATAAAAATGGCATGGGAATTCAACACAGGGAAACCCCGAACCAAAATTTTTTAAAAAAATGACGTGGGAGTCCCCCTAAATTCCATACCAGGCCCTTCAGGTCTGGTATGGATATTAAGGGGAACACCGGCCAAAATTCTTTTAAAAAATGGCGTGGGGTTCCCCCTAAATTCCAAACCAGACCCTCCAGGTCTGGTATGGATTTTAAGGGGAACCCCGCGCCAAAAAAAAACCAAAAACGGCGTGGGGTCCCCCAAAAAATCCATACCAGACCCTTATCCGAGCACACAACCTGGCAGGCCGCAGGAAAAGAGGGGGGGACGAGAGTGCGCCCCCCCTCCTGAACCATACCAGGCCACATGCCCTCAACATTGGGAGGGTGCTTTGGGGTAGCCCCCCAAAACACCTTTTCCCCATGTTGATGAGGACAAGGGTCTCATCCCCACAACCCTGGCCGGTGATTGTGGGGGTCTGCGGGCGGGGAGCTTATCGGAATCTGGAAGCCCCCTTTAACAAGGGGACCCCCAGATCCCGGCCCCCCCCTGTGTGAAATGGTAAGGGGGTACTTACCCCTACCATTTCACTAAAAAACTGTCAAAAACGTTAAAAATGACAAGAGACAGTTTTTGACAATTCCTTTATTTAAATGCTTCTTCTTTCTTCCTTCATCTTCTTCTTCTTCTGGTTCTTCTGGCTCTTCTGGTTCTTCCTCCGGCGTTCTCGTCCAACATCTCCTCTGTGGCTTCTTCTATCTTCTTCTCCTTGGGCCGCTCCGCACCCGTGGCATGGGGGGAGGCTCCCACTCTTCTCTTCATCTTCTTCTTCATCCTCTTCTCTTCTTCCTTCTTCTCTTCTTCATTTTCTTCTCCGGGCCGCTCCGCACCCATGCTGGCATGGAGGGAGGCTCCCGCTGTGTGACGGAGTCTCCTCGTCTGACGGTTCTTAAATAACGTGGGGCGGGGCCACCCGGTGACCCCGCCCCCCTCTGACACACGGTGACTTGACGGGACTTCCCTGTGACGTCACGGGGAATGCCACAGGGAAGTATGGTCATGTCCCGTGCGTCAAAGGGGCGGGGTCACCGGGTGGCGCCCTGCACATGTGGAGCTTTGGGTTGTGATGCAGTCAATGTGCTGCCCTTAGGCTGGCCCCTGGAGGGCATCCTGCCTTGTTGGTGATGTGCCGCCTCCTCCTCCTCCTCCTCTCTCCTATCAGGCACCCACGTTGAATCAGTGACCTCATCATCCCCTCCCTCCTCATCACTGGAGCAAACCTGGCAGTATGCTGCAGTAGGGGGAGCATGACTGCCAGATTGCTGTCCTTCTTGGGCACCCCCTCTGTCCGTGCTCATGTTACTGCCTTCATCGAGCTCAGTATCCGACCATCTCGACCAAGTCTTCCGCATGTTGCGGCTCAACACGGCCAGCTGCCGAAAAAAAGGCCAAGCGTGTCCCACAGCCACGTGCTGATGAGGATGCACCGTCTCCACGACCAGCACTAGACACAGAGCCTGATTGCTTCTCTTATTGGCTTGTGACTGTCTGCCTCTCCTTCTTGGCCTTCCAGACATACTAATGGCCTGTAGCTGCACTAAGCTGGGATATATATATATATATATATATATATATATATATATATATATATATATGTGTGTACTGATACTGTAGCTAGCAAAATCAACTGCCTGCCTGTAGTATGAGAACACCACCAACCTTCTACAGGTAGCTTTAGGTGAACACTGTGCAGAACTTGCAAAAAAATAACTTGTAGGTTTAGCTGAACACTGTGAGGTGGACGCACCACACTAACTTGTAGTTTTAGTTGAACACTGTGAGCAGGACGCACTGCACTAACTTGTAGCTTTAGATGAACACTGTGCAGAGGTCACACTACACCAACTTGTAGGTTTAGCTGAACACTGTGAGCAGGACGCACAGCACTAACTTGTAGTTTTAGCTGAACACTGTGAGCAGGACGCACCCCACTAACTTGTAGGTTTAGCTGAACACTGTGAGCAGGACGCACTGCACTAACTGTAAATAATCTAGCTGCCTGACTGTGGTACTAATAGGATCAAAAGAACACCAGCAATTTTCTTCAGGTAGCTGTAAATACTGTAACAAGACAAGCCTGCCTGTCAGTAAGAAGATAACAGGAACGGATCTAGCTGAACACTGTGAGCAGGACGCACTGCACTAACTTGTAGCTTTAGACTAACACTGTGCAGAGGTCTCACTACACTAACTTGTAGGTTTAGCTGAACACTGTGAGCAGGACGCACCGCACTAACTTGTAGGTTTAGCTGAACACTGTGAGGTGGACGCACCACACTAACTTGTAGGTTTAGTTGAACACTGTGAGCAGGACGCACCCCACTAACTTGTAGGTTTAGCTGAACACTGTGAGCAGGACGCACCCCACTAACTTGTAGTTTTAGCTGAACACTGTGAGCAGGACGCACCGCACTAATTTGTAGGTTTAGCTGAACACTGTGAGCAGGATGCACCCCACTAACTTGTAGGTTTAGCTGAACACTGTGAGCAGGACGCACCCCACTAACTTGTAGGTTTAGTTGAACACTGTGAGCAGGACGCACTGCACTAACTGTAAATAGTCTAGCTGCCTGACTGTGGTACTAATAGGATCAAAAGAACACCAGTAATTTTCTTCAGGTAGCTGTAAATACTGTAACAAGACAAGCCTGCCTGTCAGTAGGAAGATAACAGGAACGGATCTAGCTAAACTGAATACAGTGTATATATATATATGCAACACCTGGGATGCATATATATACACAATACACTGTAAGTGCAGCTAACTGACTGACTGTTCTGCCTAATCTATCTAACTCAAATCAAATGACACTGTCTCTCTGTCTATCTCTTTCAACGCCGGAACACACACTGCACAGGGCCGCCGTGCAGGCGGCCTTATATAGTGTGGGGCGTGTACTAAATCCCCTGAGCCATAATTGGCCAAAGCCTCCTTGGCTTTGGCCAATTACGGCTCTCTGTTCAGACGGCGCTGTGATTGGCCAAGCATGCGGGTCATAGTGCATGCTTGGCCAATCATCAGCCAGCAATGGACTGTGATGCCACAGTGAATTATGGGCCGTGACGCGCCACACAAATTTGGCGCGAACGGCCCATATCGTTCGCAATTCGGCGAACGGGCGAACAGACGATGTTCGAGTCGAACATGGGTTTGACTCGAACACGAAGCTCATCCCTACTGTAAACTAAAAAAGACCGACAATTTTGAAAAAAACACAATATTTATTACTTTTTCTTATAATAAATATCCCAATTTTTTTTAAAAAAAAACTGTTTTTTTCCTCAGTTTAGGCCGATATTTATTCTTCTACATATTTTTGGTAAAAAAAGATTGCAATAAGCGTATATTGATTGGTTTGCGCAAAAGTTATAGCGTCTACAAAATAGGGGATAGATTTATGTCATTTTTAATATTATTTTTTTTTTTTTACTACTAATGGCGGCGATCTGCGATTTTTATCATGACTGTGACATTGCAGAAACTTTTGACACTATTTTGGGACCACTGACATTTATAAAGCGATCAGTGCTATAAAAATGCACTGATTTACTGTATATATGTCACTGGCAGGGAAGGGGTTAACACTAGGGGGCGCTGAAGGGGTTAAATGTGTGTCCTAGGGAGTGATTCTAACTGTGGGGGGAGGGGACTAATGAGGGGAGGAGACCGATCGGTGTTCCTATATACAAGGAACATACGATCAGTTCACCTCTCCCCTGACAGGACGTGGATCTGTGTGTTTGCACACACAGATCCATGTCCCTGCTCTGTGATGAGCAACCGTGGGTGCCCGGCGGACATCGCGGCCACTGGGCAGGCGCATCGGGTTCCCAGTGATGTGGGGCGTGCGCTCTCCACAATGCCGGGAAGCCCAGGACGTCATATGAGGTCCACCCAGAGGGAGGGAGGGTTCCTGCGGCCGTCATTTTACTATGGCCCGGTATGGAAGTGGTTAAACGAGAAGTATGGGTTTGGGGTTTTTTCCCGCCATCATACTTACCTAGGTGGATGCAGCATCGCCCCCCCCGCCGCCTCTTCACTGAGAACCGAGCCATCAAACACCGCCGATGGCTCGGTTCTCACAGATCCCCGAGCGGAGAGCTGTTGACTGTAAGTCAGCAGCTCTCCTCTCTGTTCCTCCACACTCACTGGAGCACTCAGCTGTGGAGGTGGTGGGGAGCGGTTCGCTGAGAGGCTGAGACAGCCATCAGTCCAGGCACCTGGCGTATCCAGACTCAGTGGACTTCAGATTGCTCTCTGCTGAAAACGGGTCATAGGAGTGCAAAACGTATTGCACTCCTGTGACCCTTAGGACAAGCCCAGCAAAACGAGCTTAGGCTGGACTTCTTCTTTAAGAGCACTAAGTATCACTTTTATCTGCTGCTTTGTTCCTCTGCTATCAACCTGAATCACGTCTGACATATTTTCCTGATTGGGAGGGATTGACAGCCTCAATTCTGTTCCTGTGTGGAGGGGGGGTGTCCCTTCTCTCCAATCAGCTGTCAGAGTTTTCCTCACTGAGCTCTGCAGGGGTTGACTTCTGCTCTCCACCCCCTTTTTTCTGAACTCTCAGACAAACTTTATAATTCAGCATTTTGAACAGATGTAGAGAAGAGAAGGTTGCAGATAGATGGGTACAACTTATGTAGGAGGATTTGTTTAATCTCTGTGTATCACCTGTGGCCAGTCACTTCACTGGGTTATTTGTAAGGGTTTACATTCAATTTACAGTGTCAATCAGCCATAGCCAACTTGGTGACAGGGAGCATCTGCTATTATGTCTGAGTAGCTATCCAACAGTGCTCAACATGTCCTTTGTCATGTATTTAAAGTGGTTGTAAACCCTTAAAGACCACTTTGTGCTACAGGTAAGCCTATAATAAAGCTTACCTGTAGCTACCCAGGATATCTCCTAAATCTACACAGTTTAGGAGATATCCCCTGTATATGCATGTGCCAACGTCATCAGCACATGCGCACTGACACAAACTGAAGCAACGGCGCGTATGTGCCGTTGCTTTAGTGAGTGTGGCGTTACTGCGCACATGCGCGGGAGTGACATCATCGCGGCTCTGCCAATCACAGCGCCTGAGCCGCGATACCCGGAAGTAATCCCAGGGAGTGATGTCGCCGGCCAGTGCTATGTATGGGCACCGCAGCGAGGGCTTCGATCTCAGGTGAGTATTACATAATGAGCTAGTATGCTATGCATACTAGCTTTTATGCCTTTTTATCTTTTTTTAAAGTGGGTTTACAACTACTTTATTGTTTATTTGTTCACATATAGCAAATGTAAAAAAATGTACTAAAACAAAAAAGTATACAACAGTACTTTGAAAAGATATAAAATTCACGAAAATCATTATAGTTTGCATTTCATTTAAAAAACAACTCCACACTCTTTTGGTGAGCTGTCGTGCCTATAACCGAGAGCTAGAGATGGGGGAACAGTGGAAGGGTATTAACGTCTAATAAACGGCACCCAAAACTAAGGCTTGCGTTGCTGTACTTGGTTCCATAAATAGTGATGGCTTTAGTGCAAATTAAAAATATCACGTGTAAAGTATGACTCTAGTGGGGAAAAGTTTTAGGGCCTCTGCAGGATTATTTTTGCTGTCCAAACTGGAAAGATTTTCCTTGTGGGATTGATTATGAGTTTGTTAGAGTGTATGAATAATCACTGATTCTTATTACAGAAAATGGGCCATCTCCAAATGGATTCGTAATAACCACCTGGTACCAGGTGGGTCTTGACCTTCTCGGTCTCTGCACCATGTCCAGCCCTTATGCTATTTCAGCAGCACGCATTGTGGCCAATCACGCTACACCAGAGGTGTGTGGTTCTGTAGGTGAGTATATGAACTGGACCTATGGTCAGATTTCTGCAATATCAAACACACCTAATATCAATGTATTTTGACAAAATTCTATTATACAAAGCCTGCCAGTGTACCCTAAATCTTGCAGTGCGCAGGCCCCAACTCCCAGGCTCTCAGTGTATAACTTACTGCTGACCTCACTGCTGACCTCACTGCTGACCTCTGCTCTCTCTGCGTTAGTTTCTTCTGATCTCTTTTCTCTGTGCGTTACTAATGTCTGACTTCTGTTTTCTTTGCATTACTCACTCCTGACCTCTGAACTCAATGTATTACTTACCGATGACCTCTGCTGTCCACTCGTTACTTACTCCTGACCTAGTCTGTTCTTTTTTCGTTACTTGCTATTGATCTCGCTCTTGGTGTGTTTTGCTAATGTGTAACCTCTGACCTCTGAACTCAATGTTTTACTTACTGATGACCTCTGCTGTCCACTCAATATTTAACCTGACCTAGTCTGTTCTTTTTTCGTTACTTGCTCCTGATCTCTGCTCTTGGTGTGTTGCTAATGTGTAACCTCCTACTTTTTGTACATTACTTACTCCTGACCTCTGGACTCCATGTATTACCTACTGATGACCTCTGCTGTCCACTTGTTACTCCGACCTCTGTTCTCTCTTTGTAATTTGCTCCTGATCTCTGCTCTTCGTGTCTTGCTAATGTCTGACCTCTGCTTTCCATGTGTTACTTCAGATCTCTACTATTCATGCATTACTTACTGATGACCTATACTACCCACATGTCACTTACTCCTGACCTCTGACCTCCATTCATTATTTACCACTGATATCTGCTCTCCTTGTGTTACTTACTGATGATCTCTGCTGTGCATATGTTAAATATGCCTGACCTCTGCTCTCCATGTGCTACACACTTCTGGCTTGACTTCTGCTCTATCTGTGTGTCACTTATGACTGACCACTGCAATCGATGTGTTACTTACTCCTGACCTCTGTAATCTGTGTGTTACATACTCCTAAACCCTACAATATTTACATTGCTATCCCCTGACCCCTGCAATTTGTGTATTACTTATACCTGACCCTTGACCTCTGTGCATTACTTATTGGTGACCTCTGTTCTTTGTATGTTACTTACTTCTGATTTCTATGTGTTACTTACTCCTGACCTCTGTACTCTGTGCATTACTTACTCCTGTTCTCTGTTTTCTGTGTGTTACCTGCTCCTGCATTACTTACTCCTGTTCTCTGTTTTTTGTGTGTTACCTGCTCCTGACCTCTGTATGTTACTTACACCTGGCCCAATTACACACTTTTGACCCATAGCCGCATAGGCTGAGGTTTTATTTAACAATAGCCGTTTAGGTCCCCCCCACTGTTACTGTAATTTGGTCACACCCACAATTTTCTGCAGAGCTATGCCTGCTTTACATCTTAATGCCCAAGACATTTTGTCCATTACACATACAGAGTTAACATCAAAATGGTTGCCAGAATGACCAAAGACTCTGAAGGCAATAAATGTACTCACCGTTACTCATATAGAGAGCATGTGAAGGAGATCTGTGACTACCAAGCAAATAATCCTGTGCTCTTCTGGATTGGAGACATCAGAAAACCTCCCTAGAGGAGCCTCCTTCTCCATAGTGGCATCATGGGTTGCTATGACCATAGTTATGCCACTATTTTAACCACTTCAGCTCCAGAACATTTGGCTGCTCAATGACCAGGCCATTTTTGGCGATACGGCACTGCGTCACTTTAACTGACAATTGCGCGGTCACGCGACACTGTACCAAAGCAAAACTGACGTCATTTTTTTCCCACAAATAGAGCTTTCTTTTGGTGGTATTTGATCGCCTCTGCGGTTTTTATTTTTTGCACTATAAACAAAAGAAATGCCAATTAAAAAAAAAACACAATATCTTTTACTTATTGCTATAATAAATATCCCACATTTTTTATAAAAAATAAAAACTAATTTTTTTCCTCAGTTTAGGCCGATATGTATTATTCTACATATTTTTGGTAAAAAAAATCGCAATAAGCGTATATTGATTGGTTTACGCAAAAGCGTCTACAAAATAGGAGATAGATTTATGGCATTCTTATTATTATTATTTTTTTTACTAGTAATGGCGGCGATCTGCGATTTTTATCGGGACTGCGATATTGCGGCGGACCAATTGGACACTTTTGACACATTTTTGGAACCATTGACAATTATACACTGATCAGTGCTATAAAAATGCACTGATTACTGTATAAATGTCACTGGCAGGGAAGGGGTTAACACTAGGGGCGATCAAGGGGTTAACTGTGTTCCCTAGGTGTGTTCTAACTGTAGGGGGGATGGGACCGTCTAGGAGGAGAGAGAGATCAGTGTTCATACATAGTATGAACACACGTTCTGTCTCTACTCCCCTGAAAGAACCGGAATCTGTCACGAGCGATCGCGGGAGCCCGACGGTCATCGCTCCCGCCGGGCACTCGCATCGGCTCTGGGCACATACTGCGAGCACGCACGCCCATAGTGCCCAAAAGGCGAATCGACGTAAGGTAGCGTCGTTTCGCCCAGCTGTGCCATTCTGCCGCAGTAAAACTGCGGCGGCTGGTCAGCAAATGGTTTAATTATATGTGAACTCATTTCTAAGGTAATATTCAGAGGGTAAGACAGCATAGTTTTTTTTATTTAAAATATGCCTAATTCCAAAAATTTTGCAGTCCCAACTGGGAAAGTGTACTGGAAGATGACAACACTACAGCAGCAATAAGAGGCGACTGATGGAAAGAGGTGAAAATGTGTTATTTACCTAACGTCAAAGGTTTTCATTCTTAGCATAACCAAAGCTTTGCCTTCACAGACACAGCAGCCGTAGTAGCGATGGGGTTGGTTTGTGTGCTTGGCATGGAAAATATCCCTGAAAAAACACTTACAGAAGTGAGGACAACTCTGTCTGGACTCCTGCATTATATTTTGGAGCAACAAAAAGATGGACTCATCGGCAATGCTTACAGCACAGGCCTAGCTGGACAGGTATGAACAGTACACTTGTATGTTTAGGATGAGGTGTATATAAGTGTATAAAAAAAAAAAAACTAGAACAAAAATGTAATATATTGCGGCTCACCAGTTCTCAGATGTGCTGGCTGCTTTGGTTTTCCCTTTTTCAGGTTTTTTTATTATTTTATCTGGTGATCCTGCCAGTAACATACTGCTTGGCTCAGGGTGACAAAACTCACACATTATACTGTATTCATGTAGGAGCTGTGTTGTCATCCAAAGACAGGACTACAGAACACGTCCCCTTGCCCTCGTCTCCATAACATATAGGAGACGTATTTTGGTAGTCCACACCAAACTGGGCAGGGCTGATAACACTGCTTGAGATAACACTACAGACAGCACCGGAAGTTAATTTCTCACTAAACTTCTGGAAGGATCAACAGGTATTTTCTTTGCACATCTCAAAAAGATATATGCAGACCTTGATACTAAACACACACTGTTTAACCACTTCAGCCCCGGAAGGATTTACCCCCTTCCATCCTGACCAGGCCATTTTTTGCTATACAGCACTGCGTCGCTTTAACTGACAATTGCTATTCCCAAACAAAATTGATGTCCTTTTTTTCTCACAAATAGAGCTTTCTTTTGGTGGTATTTGATCACCTCTGCGGTTTTTATTTTTTGCGCTATAAACAAAAAAGGGTGAAAATTTGAAAAAAGTAAAAAAACACATTTATTCAACAGTTTAGGCCGATATGTATTCTGCTACATATTTTTGGTAAAAAAAACCCCAATAAGCTTACATTGATTGGTGTGCACAAAAGTTATCGCATCTACAAACTAGGGGCTAGTTTTATGGCATATTTATTTTATTTTTAACTAGTAATGGTGGTGATTGGTGATTTTTAGCGGGACTGCGACATTGCGGCAGACAGATCGGACACCTAACTGACATTTTTGACACTTTTTTGGGAACCAGTGACATTATTACAGTAATCAGCGCTAAAAATATGCACTGTTATGCCCTGTACACACGGTTGGATTTTCCGACGGAGAAAGTGCGATCGGATTGTGTTGTTGGAAATTCCAATCGTGTGTGGGCTCCATCAGACTTTTTCCATCGGAATTTCCGACACACAAAGTTTGAGAGCACGGCTATAAAATTTTCCGACAACAAAATCCGATCCCTTAAATTCCGATCGTGTGTAGAAAAATCCGACGCACAAAGTGCCACGCATGCTCAAAATAAATTAAGAGACGAAAGCCCTAGGCTATTGCCCCGTTTATAGACCCGACTTACGTGTTTTACGTCACCGCGTTTAGAACGATTGGATTTTCCGACAACATGTGCGACCGTGTGTATGCAAGACAAGTTTGAGCCAACAACATTCGGAAAAAATCCGGTGGACTTTGTTGTCGGAATGTCCATTCAATGTCCGATCGTGTGTACAGGGCATTATTGTACTAATGACACTGGCAGGGAAGGGTTTAACATCAGGGGTGATAAAGGGGTTAAATGTGTTCCCTGCAGGTGTTTTCTAACTGTAGGGGGGGCTGTGTGACTGGGGAAACACACAGATCCATCTTCCTGCTTAGCAGAAAGACAGGGTCTGCGTGATCTCCCCTGTCAGAACGAGCAGATCCCCGTTCTACCACTGCAGGGAATGATCGCAGGTGGCCGGCAGACATCGAGTCCGCCGGACCAGCTGATTGGCTCCCCTGCTGGCCAAAGGGAGCGCACGCGTGCCCACAAGAGTGAGTTGCTGAGCTGATGTACACCTATGGCGATTTGCGAGATCGTGCCACCTTGCCGCAGTATAATGACGGCGGCTGGTCGGCATGCAGTTCATTTACATTGTCTCTTCTGTTTCTGTATGTGGATGATGGCACTGTAAATATTTTAATAAAAAAAAAAATCTAAGTACCTTTTTCCTATGTGATACAGTATACAGCTGTCACATGACCCAAATCTTTCCCAGCCTGCCCACAGGGAAACATAAGCAGGAGGAGCTTCTAGTCCTCTGCTGCTAATCACATGTTCAAAATAAAAAACTGCCTTTGGAATACAGAGTAAAAATAAATAATATCAATAAACTGTTTTAAGTTGTCATACGCATATAACATCTGGTGAGTGCAATGTTTCGGCGTCACGCAGGACCCCTTCATCACATGCCTGACGAAGGGGTCCTACTAACTCTGAAACGTTGCACTCTTCTGTGATGTTATCATGCAATAAACAATCCATTTGAACGCTACCTTGTTGATCCATGGTGTGCTGGCAAATATCCCCATTGTGACTTTCTGAACCAGTTTCCAGCTGGTTGTTACTGCAGCACCCAAACTTTTGAGAGCTTATCCAGGAACGTGTGCGATGGGATCATGGAGAATTAAGAATAACATCAATCTACATGTTATATCCCACCCCCATTGTGTTTAGCTGGTTAGTGGGCATGGATGAGGAGGTAGGGAGTAGACTGTCATTTACCACCGTGTATACACCCACATGTGTAACTCTATAGTCGCATGAGCTGCTCAGATGTAATAGGAAGGAAATGTTTAGGGTATAAAATACACAGAAAACTGAGCATGTGCAGAGCTGCCACCACAGCTGCAAAATTCCTAGCTAAATTGTGGGCTTGGACAGAAGGGGGAGAGAGATCGACCAGGTTTTTTGCAGAATATAGAAAACGAATACCATACTGACTAAGTGGGTTATGAACAGCATGTATACAGCATTTATTGATTGATAGTTTGTAATTAGAGATGGGCCGAACACCCCCCGGTTTGGTTCACGCCAGAAATCTCGAACATCGCAAAAGTTTGGAACCGCAAACCCTTTTAAAGTCTGTGGGACCCAAACTTGAAAAATCATAAGTCCTCATTTTGAAGGCTTATATGCAAGTTATTGGCCACAAAAAGGGTTTGGGGGCCAGGTACTGCCCTGGGGGACATGTACCAATGCAAAAAATGTTTTTTTAAAAAGATTGTTTTTAAAGGAGAAGTGATTTCAATTATGCTTAAAGTGAAACAATAAAAATGAAAAATTCCTTTAAATATAGTGCTTGGGGGTCCCCTTAGTCTGCCTGTAAAGTGACGCATCTGTACCGTGTATAGCACCTGCTTCAGCAAAACTGACATTTATAAAGAAAAAAATGACATTTAAATAGATTTTCACTGCAAGCTTTCTTTACTTAGTAAACAACAGCTTGGGGAGCCAGTCTGTATGATGAGGCTGCAATTTAGTGCACTCAAAACAAGATTACAGATTTTTTGGATAAATTCTGGTGTCTCTTTGGCAGAATTTGGATGGAAATAACAAAGTTTTGCACCACAGTGAGCAAGACTTCTGTGAAGGGGCCAAATTATATTACACTCAGGTAAAGATTAACAATTTGTTTTAGATACATTCTGGTGTCTCTTTCGCAGATTTTGGATAGAAGTATAACAGGTGCGGAAAAATTGGGCTTTGGGTGCCTTCACACCATAACCCTATAGAGGTACTCTTTGTTAAAAGCAAGTAAAAATGTAAATTTGATGCCCCTGTCAAACAGTTGTGGAAAAACTTGGCTTTGGGTGTTGGTGGTGCCTTGATGATAGCAAGAATTGGCCTTGCTGTAAAAAATTGAAATTTGATGCACCTGTCAAACAGGTGCATAAAAAATGGTTGTTGGGTGTTTATTGTTCCCATAAAACCTATACCAAAAAATGACTTCAAGATAAAATCAACACCCACAAAGCTAGGCAGCTTAGACAGTCTTGTAAAGATTTGAGATCCCAATAACACTTAATCAGCGACATCGGGATCAGAGTCTTGATAGCTGCTTCTAATACAGGACTGATTCATTTGGACAAATGTCAGCCAGTCAACGGAGTCTGTGGACAGATGCACTCTTTTATCTGTTACAAAACCTCCAGCAGCACTGAATGCCTCTTGGAAAGCACGTTGGATGCAGGGCAGCCCAGCAGCTCAATTAAATACTGGGCAAGTTCTGGCCAGTGGTCTATTCTCATGACCTAGTAACCGAGTGGATCGTCTACTGGAAAGCACGCCCTGCCTGTTTTCGCCCCTAGATAATATTACACCATATGATGCAGATGCTGCTGAGACGATCTTGAAACTAACAGCCCTGGGCACCGAGAACAATTTTTTTTTAAATGCATCACTTATTCAACTCCCTTCTCCACCGCTTCTCCTTTGATCAACAGAAGTCTCAAAACTGTGAGGGCAGGATGAGTTCCGAGACTTTCCCCTTGTCAGGTGGTCAAGGAGGGTTGCCAACCAATAACAAGCCTTCTCCTTGATGCCACAAATTCTCGGGTCCTTTCTCAGGCTTTAAAGAATAAGGGAGCCCATGTACCGCAATTTTGCAGAGTCATCTGGGTCACTGATGATTACAGTATCTGGAACTGCCTCCTCCCAGCCACATACTACTCCCAAGGTTTCTGGGGAATGAAAATCATCTCTTAAGGTTTGATGTAAGTCTTGCTCTGCTTCAATGCCTCCAAATTTGACAGAGTCCTCCTCCTCTCTCTCCTCTTGTGTGTTCTGTAGCGTCGCAAGAATGGTGTCTGCATAAAGTGGGCCTTGAGAATAAAGGAAGCCCTCATCTTCCTCCTGCTGCTCTGCCTCAACTGCCCTGTCCATAATGCCACACAGAGTATGCTCCAGCAGGAACACAAAAGGGATTTTGTCACTGATGCCTGCATTGATAAGGCTCACCATCCTTGTTGCCTCCTCAGAAGGTGACAGTAAAGTGCATGCATCTTTTATCAGCAGTCATTGGTGTGGGGAAAAAAAGCTGAGTCCCCCTGAGCTTGTCCTTGTGCATACTCACGCAGGTACTTGTTGACAGCCCTCTGCCGCATGTGCAGCTGCGGCAGCATTGCCAAAGCTGAGCTCCGCCTGGTGGGCATGTCACAAATCAGGCAGTTTACGGGCAGATGGAGTTCCCGTTGAATTTAATCCAACCGGACACTGGTTGTGTATGACTGTATAAAATAGCTACAGACTCTTCTGGCCTGCCTTAGAAGATCTTGCAGCCCTGGGTACATGTTTAAGAAACACTGCACCACCAAATTGAGGACATGTGCCAGGCATGGTACATGTGTCAAATTTCCTGTCAAAGGGCGGACAGAAGGTTAGTGCCATCATTGCACACCACCATTCCTGGCTCAAACTGCCATGGCGTGAACCACCTCTTGGCCTGCCCCTACAGAGCTGAAAGAATCTCTGCTCCGGTGTGGCTCCTGTCCCCTAGGCAAACCAGCTGAAGAATTGCATGGCAACGTTTAGCCTGACTTGTTGAATAGCCCCTTAAATGCTTAGGGGAAATTTAGGGGGTTTGGTGATTCATGGGACAATTCGATAGAGGAATGCATGGAGAAGGAGGAGGGAATGGAGCTGACAGATCTTGCATCATCACCACCAGCTGTATTGGGACATGGCAGCAAAACAAGCTCCAGCATTAAGCATTGTCCTGCATCCTTCCTAGTTGCAAGCAGAGTTACAGAGTGTGCTGCGAACTAAATATATTGTCCCTGACCATGCTTGCTGGACCATGTTTCAGCAGCAATGTGGACCTTGCTGCTGACTGCCTTGCCCAACAATGCCACAACATTGCCTTCCATGTGATGGTACAGAGCTGGAATGGCCTTATGTGCAAAGAAATAACGACTGGGAACCTGCCATTATGGTACAGCACATTCTGCAAATTCACAGAAGGGAGCAGAATCCACCAGATAGAAAGGCAGGAGTTCCAAAGCTGAAAATTTGAACAAGCTGGAATTAAGATGCTAGGCATGTGGGTGGAAGGGAGTGTATATTTTTTTCAATGCAGAACCTGGGGCAGAAAAAATTGCCTGCTTTACTCTACAGCTGGTGGTGTGCTGCTGGCAGACGTGTTGCAAGGGACTGTGACATCCTTCGCTATACCATCATCCCTGTCAGTGGAGGCTGCTGAAAGGTCATGAGATATAGCGGGGGTAGACATGAAAGGTGAGGAGTGAGAAGAAGAATTGTGTTCCTTGTGTGTGGCTTTCAGGTGCTCTTGCCAATGGGCTGAAAGGATAAATGCCTTGTCAAGCATGTGGTACCCAAATGGCTGGTGTTTTTGTCATGCTTGATCTGCTTGCGGCAGAGATTGCAAAATGCAACAGTACGATTAGCTGCACATGTGCTAAAAAAGGACCAAACGGCGGAGCTGTGGGAAGTGGGCAAGGAGAATCTGGTGGAATAGGGTGGCTGCTCTCTACTGTTCCAATATGATTGCCTGTAGAGGACATCCTGCCTCGTTAGGGTTGTGCCTCACTTTTTTTCCTCTGCTCTATCCAGCACCCAAGTCGCATAAGTGACCTCATCATCATCATCCCCTCCATCCTCATCATCCCTGGAGCCAACTTGGCAATACGCTACAGTTGGGGGAACATAGTTATATATTTGGTAAGGTTGAATAAAGACAACATCTATCCAGTTCAACCTGTGTTGGTGCGTGTGTGTGTTTGTGTAGATAATTTCCCATATCCCTGTATATTGTGTTTTCTAAGATGCACGTCCAAGAGTCTTTAAAAACTATCAATACTTCCTGCTGACACTACTGATTGTGGAAGAGTTTCACATCCTTACCGCCCTGACAGTGAAAGACCCCCTACGCAGCTTAAGGTTAAACCACTTCTCTTCTAGTCTCATTGTGTGGCCCCGTGTCCTCTTGACTAAAAGTTTCATACTTACGCTGGGATCACTGTTGAGATATTTGTATATCACGATCATATCTCCTCTCAAGCGTCTCTTCTCCAGGGAGAATACATGTAGTGCTACTTCAGATCTGGCCGATCCAGAGTTTTATAAAGTGGCAGGATTAGCATTTTATCTCTGTAGTAAATCCCCCTTTTAATGCGTACCAATATTCAATGTTAAACCTCATTTGCCATCTAATTTCCCACTCCATCAATTTATTCAGGTCCTCTTGTAAGGTTTCTATATCCTGCAGTGATGGTTTTGTCCTACTTATTTTTGTGTCGTCACCAAACACTGAGATTGAGCTATTTATCCCATCCTCTATATGATTTATAAATAAAGTAAACAGAATTAGTCGTAGGACAGAGCCTTGGGGTACCCCACTTACCACTCTGACTGCCAATTTGAATCAGAATCAAGTAATATATGTGCATCCTGGAGAAGCAAGTGGCTGGCGCTGTGCTCAAATAATTCAGCTGACTCCTCCATGCATAATGCTGGGGCTATGGCAGGAGTAGCTGTGAACAAGGAGACAGAATAAGCCGCTCTGGCAGTTACGGTGGATTGCACACTAGTGTCAGCTTGGGTCATAGAGGATGATGATGGTTTAGTAAGCCAGTCCATCACCTCCTCTGCATGCTATGGCTGGATAGCACGGGCAACATCACTAAACAGGGACAAATGTGCCCTGCCTGAGGACAGACCACGTCCACCTTTGCCTGTGACGCTGCTGGCCCTCTCATAGTGCCGTGGGAACATCTGTCTCTCCTTGTTGGCCTCCCAGACATGATGGGGGGGGGTTATAAATTAATAGAAACTGGGAAATGTGTGATTGGATGCACTTTATTGAAGTAAAAGTTCTGTTTGGTGTACTTTAAAATGAGAACTGATGCTGACAGAAATGTAACAACTATAAAAAAAAAAAAAAAAAAAGGGGAACACCAGCATCGCAGTCAGAAAAATTGCAGCTGACAATTTAAAAAAAGGAGGCAGTCAGGGGAAAAAAAAAGCCACAACAACCCCCCCAAAAAAAGGGAGGTATACAGCACTGTATAAAAAGAAGAATATGCTGAACATCACGATTGTGATCCAAAATCCTTTATTGGGACATCCCAGAGTGACACCACAAGACCAGAATGCGTTTCACACGATTATAGGTGCTTAGTACCACTAAGCCACCTGATTGGCACTGGCAGGTGGCATTGATTGGCACTGACAGGTGGCACTGATTGGTACTGACTGAGGAGAGGGAGTTTCACACTAAGGCCCATATTGATGCTTAGTGAAACTGTGTGTGACCCCGTCATGTAATGTAACTTCATGTAGCGAGAGACCAGCTGTCAAAAATTAAGCGTTGATATCGGGGGGTGGGCGGGACCCAGCAGCTACTAAACACCAGCCAATGGGATGGGATCTGGGCGGGCTGCTACGTGTATGTGTCCCCACCCCCTTTCTTAAGCAGCCCAATCATTGGCTGGTGTTTGATAGCTGCTGGGTCCCGCCCACCCAGGGTCCCGCCCACCCCCCACATCACCGCTGAATTTTGACAGCTGGTCTCTCTCTGATGTCGAGGGGTGGGCGGGACCCGGGGTGGGCGGTACCTGTGGTGGGTGGGACCCAGCAGTTATCAAACACCAGCCAATGATTGGGCTGCTTAAGAAAGTGGGCGTGCCACGTAGATTCAGCCACCCACCCAGATCCCATCCCATTGGCTGGTGTTTGATAGCTGCTGGGTCACGCCCACCCAGACATCAACGCTTAATTTTGATAGCTGGTCTCTCTCTGCATGAAGTTACATTACATTGTCACAGTACATTACAGTGTCACACACTCAGTGGCTCTTACAAGCAGAACGATCTGCTCTGTGTGAAACTGTCTCACAGGCAGCAGGGGCTGCACACTCATTGGATGCAGCCATCCACAGCAGTCCCACAGGCCACCCCTCTTAAAATGCTGCCTGGGACCATGGCCCACTGGGTCCCGTGGTAGGGCCGGCCCTGCATGTTACACCCGTAATATACAATTTGAAAACAACACTGCCATGCGGGGCTGCACTCCACACAGCCATGCCATTTATTTGCAGTTTCCTGTGACGAATAGACAAGTACAGTCAGCCATTGTGTCTTATAGCTTATAGTTCTCAACAAACGTCAAGGGCACTTGTGAGTGCTTTTGTAGTTCATTGATCTTCCTGCTCGTAGCTGCCTGCCCGACAGCTATCCTGAGAGTCTGCAGAAGCCTGACATTGCACCCGTAATCAGCAGATCCCAGGTACAATGCTCTGCAGGCTCCTTAGAAAAAAATGATAAATGCACATTTGTTTACCTGCAAAAATTTTAATAATGCTTAAAGTGAAACAACAAAAGTGAAATATTCCTTTAAATATCGTACCTGGGGGGTGTCTATAGTATGCCTGTAAAGTGGCGCATTTTTCACGTGTTTAGAACAGTCCCTGCACAAAATGTCATTTCTAAATGAATAAAAGTCATTTAAAACTGCTTGCGGCTGTAATGCAATGTTGCCCCCCCCCCCCCCCCCCCCAGCCCATTACCAGGCCCTTTGGGTCTGGTATGGAAATTAAGGGGAATCCCGCACCCAAATAAAAAAAAAAGTGTGGGGCCCACAGGCCCTATATACTCTGAACATCAGCAGTATACAGGCGGTCCTCGGGTTACAAACAAGATAGGGACTGTAGGTTTGTTCTTAAGTTGAATCTGTTTGTAATTTGGAACAGGCACATTTTGTAAGTGTAGCTCCAGCCAAAAAATCTATTTTTAAGCTTTTTGGAAAACATAGGGAAGGATTACCATCACCCCTGTAACATTTATTTTGCTGTCTGTGCCCCTGTTCAGAAGATTTCACCTCACTTTCTGTCCCAATGAAATTGGATTTAGAAAATTTTGGGTTATTAGGACATATGTTGCAAACAGCAACGGTGCGATCAAAAAAGGCCCACACCAAAGAACTTTTCAAAATATGCGGGGAGTCAGCAGCGCCCTGCACCTGGTTAGCTCTGTGGTGTGATGCAATAGGGTGGCTGCCCCTAAGCTGCCCCCTGGAGGGCATCCTGCCTCATTGGAGATGTGCCTCCTCCTCTCTTCTATCAGGCACCCAAGTAGAGTCAGTGACCTCATCATCCCCTCCCTCCTCCTCACTGGAACAAACTTGGCAGTATGCTGCAGCTCGGGGAACATGACTGCCAGTTTCTTGACCTTCTTGGGCACCCCCTCTCTCTAGACTCACATTACTCCCGTCCTCAACCTGGGTACCATCATCCGAGTCTTCAAATTGCTGCGCATCCTCCTGCAGCATGTCCCTGACACTGTGGTCGAATAGTTCAGGGGACTCCTCCGTGTATGATGGTTGGGCTAGGGATGGAGTGACTGTTGACATGGAGCCGATGGAATAGGCTGCTTTGGCAGCTGCATTGGCAGGCAAACTACTCTGAGCCTGGGTGACAGAGGATGAGGAGGATGAGGAGGGCTTTGTTATCCATTCCACCAGCTCTTCTGCATGTTGTGGCTCAATAACATGGCCAGCTGCAGAAAAAAAGGACAAGCGTGCCCAATGGCCACGTGCTGAGGATGCACCGTATCCACGACCAGCACTGTCGACTGTAGACACAGAGCCTGCTTGCCCTCTTTTAGTGGCCTGTGAGCGTCTGCCTCTCCTTGGTGGCCTTCTGGACATGCTGTAAATTTTGTTTAGCAAAACCACACTACACTGTATTGTAGTAAGTAGTAGCAAGTGCACTAGGGGTGCACGATACTGTGTACACCAACAGAAGTGTAATAACAACTATGGGTGCACTGTATGTATTGTGTACACCACCAGAAAAGTAGTAGCAAGTACACTAGGGGTGCACTGTACTGTGTACACCAACAGAAGCGTAGTAACAACTATGGGTGTACTGTATGTATTGTTTACTCTGTACACCACCAGAAAAGTAGTAGAAACTGCACTAGGGGTGTACGCTACTGTGTACACCAACAAAGGTGTAATAACAACTATGGGTGTACTGTATTGTGTACACCACCAGAAAAGTAGTAGCCACTGCACTAGGGGTGCATGGTACTGTGTACACCAACAGAAGTGTAATAACAACTGTGGGTGTACTTTATATATTGTGTACACCACTAGAAAAGTAGTAGCAACTGCACTAGGGGTGCACGGTACTGTGTACACCAACAGAAGTGTAATAACAACTATGGGTGCACTGTATGTATTGTGTACACCACCAGAAAAGTAGTAGCAACTGCACTAGGGGTGCACGGTACTGTGTACGCCAACAGAAATGTAATAACAACTATGGGTGTACTGTATGTATTGTGTACACTACCATGAAAGTAGTAGCAACTGCACTAGGGGTGCACGGTACTGTGTACACCAACAGAAGTTTAATAACAACTATGGGTGTACTGTATTGTGTACACCACCAGAAAAGTAGTAGCAACTGCACCAGGAGTGCACGGTATTGTGTACACCACCAAAAGTCTAAAAGCAACTATGGGTGCACTGTATGTATTGTGTACTGTGTACACCACCAGAAAAGTAGTAGCAACTGCACTAGGGGTGCACAGTACTATGTACAGTGCACCAACAGAAGTGTAATTACAACTATGGGTGTACTGCATTGTGTACACCACCAGAAACGTAGTAGCAACTGCACTAGGGGTGCACGGTACTGTGTACACCAACAGAAGTGTAATAACAACTATGGGTGTACTGTGTATACCACCAGAAAAGTAGTAGCAACTGCACTATGGGTGCACTGTATTGTGTACTGTGTACACCACCTGAAGTATATTAGAAAAAGTACACCAGGAATATATATACGAGACTGTCTGTATATATATATTAAATACACTGCAGCTAACTGAATAACCTGCCTGTCTGAAGTATATTAGAAAAAGTACACCAGCAATGGCCTCCAGTGAGATATTGCTAAACTGGATACAGTGGAAATACATATATATATATATATATATATATATATATATATATATACACACACACACACAAGACTGTCTGTGTATATATATATATATATATATATATATATATATATATATATATATATATATATATATATATATATATATATATATATATATATATATATATATATATATATATATATATATATATATATATATATATAAAATACACTGCAGCTAACTGAATAACCTGCCTGCCTGAAGTATATTAGAAAAAGTACACCAGGAAAAAAACCTGCAGTCAGATATAGCTAAACCTGATATAGTGGATATATATATAAGAGACTGTCTGTATGTATATATTAAATACACTGCAGCTAATTGAATAACCTGACTGCCTGCTCAATCTAAATGACACTCTCTCTCCGTTCACGCCAACAACACACTACACGGGGCCGACGTGCAGACAGCCTTATATAGTGTGAGGCGTGGACTTAGTCCCCTTGAGCCATGATTGGCAAAAGGCACCCTGCCTTTGGCCAATTATGGCTCTCTTAGCTGAAGGCGCTGGGATTGGCCAAAGCATGCAGGTCATGGTGCATGCTTTGGCCAATCATCATACAGCAATGCACTGTGCTCCCGCAGTGCATTATGGGCCATTATGCGCTGCTCGAATTTGGCACGAACGGCCCCTTTCACACTGGGGCGGGAGGTGCATCGGTGGTAAAGCACCGCTATTATTAGTGGCACTTTACCGTTGTTTTTGTGGCGGTATTCGGCCACTAACGGGGCGGTTTTACCCAGTGTGAAAGGGGTCTAATAGAGTGAAGTGGACTCGAAGAGTAGGGTGAACGTATTTTAAAAAGTTTTCACACAGTATACAACCATGGCCAAAAGTTTTGAGAATAACACAAATATTCATTTTCACAAAGTCTGCTGCTTCATTTTTTTTTAGATCTTTTTGTCAGGTGTTAATAAGGTATACTGAAGTATATTTACAAGTATTTCATAAGTGTCAAAAGCTTTTATTGACAATTACATTAAGTTTATACAAAGAGTCAATTTTTGCAGTTCTTTATCAAGACCTCTGCAATTCGCACTAGTGTGCTGTCAATTAAAATTAGTGGGAGTTTTTTTGTTCACCTGCCTCTTGAGGATTCCTGACCACGGACCCAAAATTTCGATGTTTTGTTCCCCAAGCCACCTAGTTACCCCTTTTTCTTATGGTAAGGTGCTCCATCATGCTGAAAAAGGCATTGTTCGTTACCAAACTGTTCTTAGATGGTTGGAAGAAGTTGCTCTAAGAGAATGTTTTTGTACCATTCTTTACTCATGTGTGTTCTTAGGAAAAACTGTGAGTGAGCTCATTTCTTTGGCTGAGAAGCAACCCCACACATGAATGGTCTCAGAATGCTCTACTTTTGGCATGACACGGGGCTGATGGTAGCGCTCACCTTTTCTTCTCCAGACAAGGTTTTTTCCGGATACCCCAAACAATAAGAAAGGGGATTCATCGGAGAAAATGACTTTAGCCCAGTCCTCAGCAGTCCAATCCCTGTACCTTATGCAAAATATCAGTCTGTCCCTGATGTTTTTCCTGGAGAAAAGTGGCTTCTTTGCTGCCCTTTTGGACACCACGCCATCCTTCTAAAAGTCTTCTCCTCAATGTGTGTGCAGATGTACTCACACCTGCCTGCTGCCATTCCTGAGTAAGCTCTGCACTGGTGGTGCCCCAATCCTGCAGCTGAATCAACTGTAGGAGACGATCTTGGCGTTTTCTGGACTTTCTTGGGCCCCCTGAAGCCTTCTTCACAAATGCACTGTAAATGTTTTTATTGGATTAAGTTAATGTTCATGGCAAAGAGAGACTTTGCAATTCATCTGATCACTCTTCATAACTTTCTGGAGTATATGCAAATTCCATCATAAAAACTGAGGCAGCAAACTTTGTGAAAATTAATATTTGTGTCACTCTCAAAACTTTTGGCCATGGCTGTAGATATAGCAGTGCTTGCTTTTAGTTTAAAATCATGTGTCTCCTGTGTTTTTTAGGCTTTGCTGGCTGCAGAGAAGGATTTTTTAATAAGCTGGGATTGTTCTGGAACAATACAAAAAGTGCTTGACCTAATACCCAAAAAGACATTCTCCTTGCCCATCGCTGCTGCCCAGGTGCTGCCTTTCCTGTGGTCTACAAGCTATGTCTCTGTGAAGCACCTGCCATGTCCAGAAGATGATGGTAATTCATTTATTTTATTTAGTAACAAAGCACTGAATCACATACATCAAATACTAAAGTAATATTCTTCATGGAATCCAAAACAATAAAAAGTACCTCTTGAATGCCCCCCCAAATTAGTCAGATCAGCATATGCATAGACAGGTGCGAGACAGACCAGATGACCAGATCGGCTACAGTAGCAGACTTTAACAGAATGGTGGCTGTCTGCACACAGACCCCGACTCCCTGTTGTATAAATGTAAATGAGATGGGTAAAAAGATGGCTTCAGCTCCTGTTCTCTACCTGTAGAGAACGACACGTTTCACCCTTTTGGGGCTTAATCGTAAAATAAAAGGGTGAAACAGATCTGAGGAGTTTACTACAGCTTGAGAACAGGAGCTGAAGCCATCTTTTACCCATCTCATTCACATTTATGCAACAGGGAGTAGGAGTCTGTGTGCAAAGAGCCACCATTTTGTTGAATTCTCCATGGAATGCTACACATTTTCACTGCATCACTTTTTACCATTAGGTGATGCCATCAGTTTTTTTTAAACAATGTCTACTATAGTATAATAAAAAATAATGGCTACAAAAATGTACATTGAAAAGTTAATGAGACTCTATTCATTTACTTTATTGGGTTGGCACATGGTTCTTGGTGCTTGGTCCTTTAATGGCATCTTTTGTTTTGTTGGTGCCATGTCAGGGCATGCTTAGTTTGAATGGTATGGGCACAAAGCATGAGTTTTTAGCAATACAATGCAAACGACCAGATAGGGACCTTTAGTGGGGTGGCAGTGGCTGCTTCTACAGTGTTCGCCAGATCAAGAGGTAAGGGGAAATATTCCAATGGATACACTTGCTCCAATTTAAACTGGTTAAAGCAGTAGTAAACCACCGGCGATTTTTTATTTATTTTTTGCATCACATACTAGCAGATTATGTCAAACTTACCTTAGAATGAAGCCCTTGCAGCGGCGAGCTTTCACAGCTGACAGGGGTTCCATTGCTTCGACCAGTTTTTCTACCGGGTTTGTGGACTCCCACTGCATGAGTGGCCGGAACCGCTATGACGTTGCTCCCGCACATGCACGCGGGAGTTGCTGTGTACAGCACAGGACTCTGATGGAACAGCCCCGGTGGCCGTTCCTTTAGAGCCGATGCGCCAGGTGATGTCACTGGCTGCATGTACAGTAAATATCCCCTAAACAGCGCACGTTTACCTATAGGTAAGCCTTATAATGCAGGTATGGGAATTTACTCCCACTTTAGGGGAATACTCTTTAATTTGGACAACTTTCCACTTTTATGAAGAAAAGGGCTACGCTCCAATGACATTGCCAAAGCTCAGCAACTTTATTGAAAGACAGCATCCTACATCCTACATCCTACATCCTAGGTCCGCTTCTCTAATACGTTTCACCTATCTGGTCTTAGATATGGGGCAGACAAGGGGATAGACGTTTATATACACTACATTAATATTCAATTAGACAATGATTAGAAACTTTTAAATGGACAAAACATGTTTTAATGCTGATTTGTGGACATTGGTTTATAATGTTGATACCTACTTTAAACCATGATAAGAATAGCAATTTATTTTTCATAAATGTAATAATAAGAGGCATAACTATTTCATATTTCAAATATCCAATCAAATTCAGTAGGTTTTTACCCCCCACAAATTATGATAGTAGGTTTAGTGACATTTTACAATTGTTGATTTAAAGGATCAGTCCACCCAAAGCTCATTTCATTTCGTATATGCTAGAGAATTACACTACTACCTGACAGTCTCTCCTATCTCCTGGAGTGTCCAAGTTTCTGGGTATGCAGACCTGCTGTGCCCATTAGAATGCACTAACCCGGCTGGATTTTATATTGATTTTATAATATTTAGAATGTAACAGAAGAAGCTAAAAGTGGTCAAGCAAAACTCCCAGGTGGACAGGAACTGAGCTGAGAATTATGACAGGGAGATGTTACTTTTGGAGTACCCAAGACCTAAGCCAGCAGCTGACTCAGCCCACGACTCTACCACCACTTCTAGGTGGATTGGCCCTTTAACCCTTTCGCTGCCAGAGCCGTTTTTGCGTTTTTTTTGCACACATGATTAAAAAATCATTTTAGGCCTGAAGGTTACACAAAACCCCAAACATTATGTATTTTCGGAAAGCAGACACCCTAGAGAATAAAAAAGCAATAGTTCCATTTTTTTATGTCACATGATATTACAGCAAAGGTCTAGGAAACGCAATATTTCAGTAAAAAAACACACTAATGTGAATATTAGGGTGAACAAACGCAAAAAATGACCCAAATTTTTGGTAAAATATAAAAGACGTGGTTGCACCCAGTAAATAGATACCCAACATGCCAAACCTTTAATTTTTTTTTGCACCTGAGAAATGGCGTCAAACTTCAGTACCCTATATTTTCTATAGGCAACGCTTCAAAGGCCCCCTATAGGTATCAGTTTAGTGTTACGGAGGAGGTCTGGTGTTTGAATTATTGCTCTCACTCCGGCATACACGGCAATATGTAACATGTGTATCGTAATTGACATTTTCACGTTTGTGCATGTGTATATGTGGGGTGGGGGGGCCTCAAATATTTTTTGGGGGGGGTTTCATTTTCAGAAAATGTATTGAAAAGCAGTAGATTACATCTTATGGCCACCCACCATTACACATTGAGACAGAGCTTAGAACAAACAGGGCTAGTCAACTGAATAAACAAATATCATTCAACAACATTTATTCCCCAAACTACGGAATGTTCCTGAGTTTCAGGTGAACAGGGGTAAAAACCTATAAGTGCACTTAAGTTGGTCGTCGGTCCTGACACCCCATATGGGTTCACACTGTCAGGGGTCGACTGGCTCGAAAGATAGAATAAGTGCTCTTTGGAGCACTTATCTCGCAGCTCAGAAATACCAGCAGAGAGTCCAAAGGTGAGTAATATGCATACTTTCGTTATAATCTCGTCTGAACAGAGAGTTTCCTTCAGAGATTATCGCAAATGCTTGTGAGCTCCTTCAACTGTGATAATGGTGAAGGCCAGGGGTGTTGATAGGTCTACAAAAGATCTGGGGCTAGAGCCCATAGCAGCGTAGTAAAGAAAGTCATACGCTTGGGCGGGCATACACATGTATATACAGTAATATACGTGTTTGTGTATATATATATATCCCCAAAGAGCCCCCCACTTACATCAGGGTCCACAGAGAGTCCCCCCTTACATCAGGGTCCCCAGAGAGTCCCCCCTTACATCAGGGTCCCCGGAGAGCCCCCCTTACATCAGAGTCATCAGAGAGCCTCCCCCTTTCATCAGGGTACCCAGAGGGCCCCCCATTTACATCAGGGTTCCCAGAGAGCCCCTCTTACATTAGGGTCCCCAGAGAGCCTCCCCCTTAAATCTGGGTCCTTAGAGAGCCTCTGCCTTAAAATGAGGGACCCCAGAGAGCCTCTCCCTTGCATCAGGGTCCCCAGAGAGCCCCCCACTTACATAAGGGTCCCCAGAGAGCCTCCCCTCCCCTTTGGGGACCCCTGCAGAAACTCTGGGCTATTGGCCCCAGATTCGGGGCTATAGCCCCAAAAGCCACCCCCTAGCAACATCCCTGGTGAAGGCGCATACTCTAATTCAAGATTGTTAGAGCAAACACTCTTGCTATCTTAAACTTTATGATAATAACAGAAAAGTGTAGGGGGGAGAAGAGAGTAGAGGAGAGAGAGGGTTCGGGACAGGAGTGTCAGTTTAAAAAACTTGAGAGCTTGTTCATGTCGCATTGACTCTAGGGATAAGGGAGATTCCTATGTGTCTAGCCCAGGGTTCCCATGTTGCCTCAAATATTTTTGCGGTATCCATTATTATACTGACCATTTTTTCTTGGGGCATGATCCACAAAATCTTTCTCTTGGCGGCCAGGAGAAACCGTGGGCTGCTTCCAGGCCTTAGCTATTGTGATTTTTGCTCCCTGAAGCATAAACAATATCAATTTTTGAGCGTGTTTAGGAATCATGGGAATGTGGGCATTCAGCAGCGCTATTTGAGGAGATTTCGAAACAGAGAGGCCTGAGATTCTCCGGACAAGATTAAACATTTTGTTACAGAATCCCCTGATTCTCGGACATTCCCACAATATGTGAAGCATGGAATCCTGGGCTTGACATTCTCTAAAACACAATGGGGAGGTAGAGGGAAACATCACTGCTAGTCTAGTGGGAACTGGCGCGAGCGGGGGGGGGGGGCGCCAGTACCGGGGTGTGTGAGAGCAATCGGGCGGCCACCTGAATGCTCTCACCTAACAGGCAGAAGACTGCCTGTCAGTTTCACATACAATCCGGTGGCTGCAGCCACCGGATTGTGTGCAATACTCCCGCCGTTAGGTCTGTACGACGTACGGACCTGGTGGAGAAAGGGTTAAGGTAATTTAGGAACTTTTAACAATTTCCAATAAAACTAGCAACTAAATAAGCTGTATTGGAGAGCTACAACACAAACACTGTCATTCCTTTTAAAGTTGTGTTTCTCATCATCTGTATTCATAACCTGTTTTGTCTTCCACCTTTATGCAGCTCAATATATCTCAGTGGGATACACGATTGTGAATGACTTATCAGAAGAACAGTTTCATTATTCTATTATCGTAGCAGTAAAAGAAGGATCCACTCTACTGCAGGTCATGCAAAAGGCTGCTGAACTAGATCCTAATAAATTCAGGTGAGAACTTCCAGCCTAAAAATGACAAAAACTATTTCTTATTTGCTGTTTGAAGTTTAAGCAATACTGTAAGCGGATGCTTAAGCAGCTAAATGACCAGACCGAGAGTAACTGTAATTTGAAGTATAATAAACTGGTGCAAAACATGGTCAGAGTCAGTGGCGGCCCATCCATTAGTGGCTCCCCCCCTAATCATGTTCGGCCGGGAAGAGAAGCCTCGGCTCTTCCCGGATCCTTCTGGAGCAGCAGCCCCTACCCTGGATCCAAATCATCTTCCTCCTCACAGCTTGTATAACAGTGTAAATGTGCTATCCCCTCAAAATAACTCAACACACAGCCATTAATGTCTAAACCACTGGCTACAAAAGTGAGTACACCCCTAAGTGAAAATGTCCAAATTGGGCCCAATTAGCCATTTTCCCTCCCCGGTGTCATGTGACTCTTTAGTGTTAGAAGGTCTCAGGTGTGAATGGGGAGCAGGTGTGTTAAATTTGGTTTTATCGCTCTCACTCTCTCATATTGATCACTGGAAGTTCAACATGGCAAAGAACTCTCTGAGGATCTGAAAAATGAATTGCTGCACTACATAAAGATGGCCTAGGATATAAGAAGATTGCCAAGACTCTGAAACTGAGCTGCAACATGGTAGCCAAGACCATACAGCAGTTTAACAGGACAGGTTCCACTCAGAACAGGCCTCGCCATGGTCGACCACAGAAGTTGAGCGCACATGCTTAGCATCATATCCAGAGGTTGTCTTTGAGAAATAGATGTATGAGTGCTGCCAGCATTGCTGCAGAGGTTGAAGGGGTGGGGGGTCAGGCTGTCAGTGGTCAGACCATATGCCGCACACTGCATCAAATTGGTCTGCATGGCTGTCGTCCCAGAAGGAAGCCTCTTCTAAAGATGATGCACAAGAAAGCCCACAAACAGCTTTCTGAAGGCAAGCAGACTAAAGACATGAATTACTGGTACCATAAACCTGTTTGGTTCAGATGGTGTCAAGCATGTGTGGCAGCAACCAGGTGAGGAGTACAAAGACAAGTGTGTCTTGCCTACAGTCAAGCATGGTGGTGGGAGTGTCATGGTCTGGGGCTGCATGAGTGCTGCCGGCACTGGGGAGTTACAGTTCATTGAGGGAACCATGAATGCTAACATGTACTGTGACATACTGAAACAGAGTATGAACCCCTCCCTTCGGAGACTGGGCCGCAGGGCAGTATTCCAACATGATAACGTCCCCAAACACACCTCCAAGACAACCACTACCTTTCTAAAGAAGCTGCGGGTAAAGGTGATGGACTGGCCAAGCATGTCTCCAGATCTAAACCCTATTAAGCATCTGTGGGGCCTACTCAAATGGAAGGTGGAGGAGCACAAGGTCTCTAACATTCACCAGCTCCGCGATGTGGTCATGGAGGAGTGGAAGAGGACTCCAGTGGCAACTTGTGAAGCTCTGGTGAGCTCAATGCCCAAGAGGGTTAAGGCAGTGCTGGAAAATAATGGTGGCCACACAAAATATTAACACTTTGGGCCCAATTTGGACATTTTCACTTAGGGGTGTACTCACTTTTGCTGCCAGCAGTTTAGACATTAATGGCTGTGTGTTGAGTTATTTTGAGGGGACAGCAAATTTACACTGTTATACAAGCTGTACACTCACTACTTTACATTGTAGCAAAGTGTCATTTCTTCAGTGTTGTCACATGAAAAGATATAATAAAATATTTACAAAAATGTGAGGGGTGTACTCACTTTTGTGAGATACTGTATGTAAAAGTGTTGTATCCCTGAACACTTAACTTTTATCTGCCTTGTTATGCCTCAGCTTCAAGTCACAAAATTCCACTTGGGGAGTTTACATCACGGCCATTAACCACCTTGCTGGAAGCACCAATGATAAGACATACTGGCAGTTCCTTAGCAATAACGCACCACTGGAAGTAGGTGAGTAGTCAGTAGACTTAGGAGTGCCATCCTTTATTACGGGTCTGAGTAGAAATGCAGATTAAACTATACATAAAAACAGGATCCAGCCCAGGACATGTGAGTACTCCAACAGAGTCCAAATTCAAAGGGGTACTGACTCACCTAAAAATGTTTTAGGTGGCGTCCCAGGAACTAAAAAGCTATGCACAATAACAAACAGGGACCAGAAGATCCACAGTGTTTAGTAGTTCCACAATAAGACGAACAGCAGTCTCACCCACAAAAATCTTTTTTAATATCAAAATTCCATACAGAATAGAAAACACGGAATGGTCTCCACCACTCACCATTAAAAACAAATGACAACATTGTGTTTTCTGTTTATGTATGAAAGTTTGATATTAATAAAAAAATTTTGTGGGTGAGACTGCTGTTCGTCCTATTGTGAAACGACTACACACTGTGGATCCTCTAGTCCCTGTTTGTTATTATAGAAATGCAGATTGCAAGGAATGAGCAAATCTCTGGGGGTTTCACTGCCCTGAAATATTGGGAAATATTGGAGATATCTGTGAAAATTTGCCATTTTAGCAAAATGCATTGCAGTCAGATAGGAAGGTAAAAATAAGATGGCTGTATCGAAAGTAATGCAGAAAGTAATGCAAAAGTAGTATAACTAAAGGCAAAACTTTATTTTTAGTTTTGAATGGAGTGGAGAGAAATTAGAACACCTGTCTGTGTCCCTGTTAGGGTGATTCATCCTCTCTATTTGTCCTGTTTACCGTTATCATTGAAAGTGAAAGAAAAAGAAAATCCCAAATTTTGGGTAGTCCCCAGAAAAGTAATAGTGGTGAAATCTTCCAATGGGGACACTAGTTTTGGTGACCTGGGGATCCCAAAGAAATTCCCTTAATTTGCAGGGATTTCCTCCTGCTTCCTGTTTTGGCCATTGGACAGGAAGGGAAGATCAATCCCCCCATTGGGACAAAGAGAGCTAAAAACAGAGAACCCAAATACTTATGGTAATTTTCCTTTCCTGATGCCAATCCATGGTAATATGCATGATATAGCTCCGCCCCTATCAACACCCACAGGACCTGTTTAAATCTCTAAAAGTCTGAAATCAAAAATGCTAAATGCCCAGTTTGGTAGCCATGATGGTGCCACATCCCGGTAAGTAGATACAGAAAGAAGGTTTATGGAAGGGACTTTTGGAAAGGTACCACTATGACAAATATATAAAAAATACAAATATAGTTTTTATTAAATACAATCTTAAAGGGGTTGTAAACCTTCCTTGTTTTTCACCTCAATGCATTCTATGCATTGAGGTGAAAAACCTCTTGCAGTGCAGCAGCCCCCAAATGCCCCCGTTTTACTTACCTGAACCCTCTTTTTCTTGTGCCATGGATGAGCACACCAACTCTAGCCGGTGTCTCGTGTCCTGATTGACTAGATTGATAGCAGCGCAGCCATTGGCTCCCGCTGCTGTCAATCAAATCCAATGATGAGGGGGGCGGGGCCGACTCCGGCATTTCTGTCTATGGACACCGAATGCTGACTCGGGAGCGCACCCGCAAGGTAACCGCCTCGGGGAAGCGCTTCTCTGAGGGGGTTATCCGATATGGGGAGGAGCCGCGAGAGCTGCCGGGGGACCCCAGAAGAGCAGATTCGGGGGCCACTCTGTGCAAAACGAGCTTCACAGTGGAGGTAAGCATGCTACGTTTGTTATTTTAAACAAAAAAAAAAAAAACAAGCCCTTACAATCACTTTAAGACAATAATAAAATACATGCAACAGTGAATGCAAATTTTGCACAGAATAATAGGACTTTCTCCATAAAAAGAAATGGCTCTAGATCTCAAAAAGAATTGTGGGTATTTCTACGCATTTTAACTCAAAGGTCTGGGGGTTCTCAAGAGCAGCAGGTTGGAAAACAGTCTAAAAATATAAACAGTGATAAGTGTCATAAACACATAAATGTACATAACATGTATATAGGGAAACATATACAGTAAGGCAACTTAATACATATGGCACAGAATGCATGCATGCAAGAGCACCAGGACCCCTCCAAAGCCTCAACAAGTATAAAAGTCTGACTGAGACTTAGAAAATTACTGTAAGTATTTGATACACGTTTCCATTTTCCTGATACCAAAATGGCAGCATACATAGGATAAATAATGAGGTAAACATGGCTTGCTCATGCTGCAAACTCAATAGGGCTTAGTCAACCAGCCTGTGTACTGGATCAGTGGATGAAAAGTGGCCTTAGCCTAGGCTCCTCCTGGGCCATGCTTACTGATGCATTTTGCCCCACCCACAGGGCTTAGTAAACCTCTATGACTATGCCCTTTGCGTGGGGTGAAATGCATTAGAGGTCATGGACTGGTTGGAGTTTAGGCTGAGGCCACGTTTCATCCACTGATCCAGTACACAGGCTGTTTAGGGGTGTGACATCGATGAGTTACACTTTGCAAGGATTAACTCAGGCTTAATTTCAACAGGATATATTCGGTGCGTAAGTCTTGGTATTATTCCCCACAAATGCCAGTCATGGAGATTAAAGAGTCACAGCTGCATGTAATGCAATAGGGCTCATTGAGTAGTCCCACAGCTTATTTCAAGAGAGCAGTGGAAATATATGCCTAAAGCTGTGTGGCTCTCCCAGTGTGTGGGAGCTGTCCATTCATTTCTATGGAAAGGTTGTCTATTATTTGTCCCAAAAGTGGACAGCCTCTCCATAGAATTGAATGGAGATTTAAGGAAGGAGCAGAACCGGGAGGCTTCTAGTGATGAGGCCATGTGGCTCCAAGTGGGCAGTAGAGGAGTGGGGACAGATCAATATAAGTCTTGGGATGGGGGGGGGGGGTCCTATTGTCCTTTAATGTATAAGTTATGAATGTGTACGCTTACTTTACAACGTTCTCTTTTGCCTTTCTAGGTGTCAGTAGCTACATACCCAAGAAAAATGAACATATCATCGCCATCTTCAGCAAATACTGATTATATTGGCCCTATAGCATATATCTCTATATGTACAGCTGGGCAGCTGGCTTAACAACTTTGAGAGAGTTTAGTTCTTCTTTAATCAGCTATTTGCTATTTCCTTTGCTTTTATATGCATTTTTACATTGGAGTTAAGCCACCCAGGACTTTTGCTCGCTCTTTTAAATTTATTACCCAATGGGATGCATTGGTTAATGCCCTTTTTTAATATGCTCTTAAAGCAAACCCATCTCTCCTCCGTGTTCTTTGTTCCTAAGATTTTATCCAATTTATGCCTTCTGTGTTCCGCTTTAACTCTTAAATAAACGAGAAGAAACTTTACTTTTCTTGTAGTTGCATTTACTGAATTTGTCCTTTATGTTGTGAAACTGCAATACATACAAAACTGATGAGAAATGTTAAAACTAAATATAATTTCTCCATACTGGGAGCATTACATACAATGAACAATTATAGATTACTAACACTGAACTGGGTGGGAAAACATGCTCACTGCAGAATCCTAAATTGAGATGAAAGGTTCTTTATAACATGTTTTTTTTATTATTTTTTTATTTACCTGCTCTGTGTAATGGTTTTTGCACAGACCAGCCCCGATCCTTCTCTTCTCATGTCTCCCGTCTGCGTTCCTGGCTCCTCCCCCTTGACCAGTGCCCCCATTAGCAAGCCGCTTGCTATGGGGGCACTGGTGTGTGCTGACTCCTGAGCCCCCACTCTGTGTCCATAAGACACAAAGAGTTGCGGCTCTGCCCTGCCCCCCACTCTCTCATCATTGGCTGACTGGCTGTGATTAACAGCAGTGGGAGCCAATGGCTCCTGCTGCTGTCTCAGCCAATATGGAGAGAGAGACCCGGGACAGCCAAGGCTCCCATGCACATCAATGGATCCAGAGGGGGCTCAGGTGAGTATTAGGGGGGCTGTGGGGGGAGCAGCACACAGAAGGTGTAAAAACCTTCAGCATTTGCAACCATTTTAGGTTAAATAATTCAACATTTAACTGAATATACATAGAGAGTTTTGCTAACAATCAGTGTACACTTACAAACAAGTAATGTCCCAGGCTTGAGTGTTAGGAAGAGGAACACTGGACACATGGGGGTCTTAAAGATGCTTTAAAGTATAAATAAATGCAAAACTTTTCCTTTAGTTTTGGATAGAGGGGAGAGGGATTAGAACACCTGTCCGGTGGCAGTTCCGGGGATGACGTGAGACGTCAGACGGCTGTGGGGAAGGGAGGAGCAATGGGCGTGCCATCCAGCTGAAGCTCTGACGGACCCCCTCTCCCATCCTCAGAGCGGGATGACCGGACGAGATGCCTAGCCGGGAGCCACGGGACCAGCGCACAGCATGACGGCTTGCTGAGAGCCGGTGGGCCCTCCGCTGGAGAAAGACAGCACTCGGATGAAGCAACAGTCACAGCTGCCGGTTTAGTGAGCTCCGCTCTCCCCTCCCGCTCTCCCTCCTTCACCCCCCCTGCATATAACATCAGCTGCATCCCAAGCTTACAGACGCGGAAGGAAGCAAGTGTCAGATGCTAGGAGCCTCAATACGGGAGTGACTAGGAACAGCTGAGCACTGCCTGGAGTGGTGACAGAGAGGTGTACATGGTGGTGGTAAGAGACAACCAATACTTAATAAAGCTAAGGTAAGAACGCCTTAGAGTTAATGCTTGGGGAACTAAGCCTGCAGCCATCCTGGGAGAAGCACCTGTAAGAGTGTACCTTTTAATACGATAATTGGTTGGAGGAAAAAGAGTTTTCTTTATAGCATGCTACACATCTCTCCTGCATAATTATAGTTAAACCTAGCACAAAGCGCAACACTGTCAAGGGGGGCTGCGGTGGAACTGCAGATATTTTGGGGGTGAAGCAGTGGACTGTTATTTTGGTTCCCTTTCTTTGAATCGGTTATATATCAATGCATATTACAGGACTGTGATACCGTCAAGTTTGTATTTTTTCAATGCTCAATGTACCTATAAGGCGGGCATAGTTGGCGGGAATTATACCCGGGAGTCATCCGTACTAGCCCCGCACGTAGGCTGATTCCAGCCGAAAAGATATAAGGCTTATCCACCGTATCAATTTTATACCACTTGTTTATCAGCACCCGTACCTTAAATACAAAAAAAAAAAAATAGGGGGAAATCAGGAGACCCACCGGTTACGGTCAACAACGGTCTTAGCGCAAAACTCGGGTGGATCGGTTACCAAAATCAGAAATTATGAGCCGCAGCTCATCCAAAGCTGGGAAGGGGGGTCCACCAAAAACCCCAAAAGACAATCTAGCCGGGAGTAATCCCGCCAGCACTATCAAGCAATATATGGTTAAAGGGGAGAGTCCGGTGAGCTCGCATTCAGAGTCGCATAAGGCAATCCTGGTGGAAAAAAAGAAGGGACGAGGTGAGAGGGAGGACCTGACCCCAGACCATTCTAGAGATGAGCAACTGACCGATGACATGTCAGAAGCGTCTAGAAGCTGTGAACATAGCCACGATTCACAGCTTCCCTCGAAGGGAGATCTAGCAGAAATGTTAAAAGCCCTTGAATCATCAATTAAGGCGGAGATCACCCTGTTAAGGTCTGATCTAGGTAACCTCCTGAAAAGAGTGGAAGAGGCTGAGGATAAGCTAGATAGGCAAGGGCGGGAGATTTCCGGATTAAAAGAACAACTTAAAACAACTCAACAAAATCAGATAAAAGCCTGCTATAGACTGGAAGATCAGGAAAATAGGGATCGCAGACAAAATCTGAGACTCAGAGGGATTCCAGAAAATAGGGGTGAAGATCTGAGGCAGACGGTGGCGACTATCTTTGGTCCACTCCTGGGGCTAGGAAGAGAAGACTTCCCAAAAATCGAGCGGGTACACCGGGTAGGCAGGTTAGACACCAGATTGACTGAAAGAAGCCGAGATGTGATCGTGAGGTTCAGGCTCTACGAGGATAAGGAAAACATCTGGCATAAAATCAAGGGGCATACCCCACTACAGTTTGAGGAAGCAAGAGTGCATGTTTTTTCTGACCTAGCCAAAGGTACACTGGCAAGAAGACGACACTTAAAACCCCTCTTAGAGCACATGGTGAACCAAAATATCAAATATACATGGGGATTCCCAGCCTGTCTGGTAGGTACGAGAGACGGGAGAACCGCAATACTTAGATTCCCTGGCGAATTAGATGAGTTCTGCAAGAAACTGGGACTACAGGCGCCACCAACATTGGACTGGTCCATGGAACGATGGATTGAACTGAGCATGGGTTGAGGGAACTTCCTGTCGGGAGGGGACAGAGGGGTGGAGGAGTAAGAGGTCATGCAGGGTAACAAAGTTTGTTGTTAGGGCAGATACAAACCCAGAGATGGCACGCCTAAAACTTCACCTTCAGAGGTGGAGACCATGGTGGGCCACAATAATTGTGACCCTCAATGGTCCAAGGGTCCGTTAGGGACCAAATGGGGAGACGGGAGGAAAGGGGGGGAACAGGGGGAGGGCACCGGGGGGGGGTGGGGGGGGGTGGGGGGGCGGGAGGAACCGGAGAGGGGGTGGGGCGCAGGGGGGGGTGATGGGGGGGGGTGGGTGGATTCGGCGGGGGGATGGCGGGAGCTTGGTGAGGGGGCATATGGGGGTTAGTGGGGTAGGCTTAACTTTAACCCCAAGAAAAGAGGGTACTCTCCAGGGTCTAGTGAAAAGGGGATTTCCGAGAGGCTGTAAAAAGAGGTGATGGCAACAATAAAATTTACAAGTTATAATGTTAAAGGCTTAAATTCACCTAAGAAAAGACTTAATATCTTTAACGAGTTAAAATTACTGGGACCAGATGTGGTGTTCCTTCAGGAGACACATATCTCACTTCAATCGAGACTTAGATTGTTTTCTGGGGAATACCCGGTCTGGTTTCAAGGAGACACCATCTCAAATAGGTCACGGGGAGTAGCCATTGGCTTTGCAAAGAATACTAGGTTTGAGCTGGAGGAAAGACTAGTAGATCCAGAGGGAAGGTTTTTATGCCTGAGAGGTAGATTAAATGAGGAAAAATATACGCTTGCCAACATCTACGCTCCCAATAAAAATCCGCTGAAGTACCTGGCTAACATACTGGGGAAAATAATGGAGTTCAGGAGAGGACATCTGATTTTGATGGGGGACTTTAATTTTTGCTTTAACCCGAGTATCGACAGCACGGCCCGCCCCCAGAGGAAGGATTGTACTTACTTAAAGAAATTAAAGCAAAGGCTCTCCTTCTGGCACCTAGTAGACATATGGAGGGTTCAACACCCACAGAAAAAAGATTATACATTTTTCTCCCCTGTACACGGGTCTTATTCACGGATTGACTGGGGCTTAATTGAGCACAGGGATATTGACTGGGTTAAGGGATCTACGATAGGAAACATAACTTACTCAGACCATGCCCCCGTGACCATAGAAATGATGTCCAAAAGGGAACAAGTTACGAGGGGACAATGGAGATTAAACGAGGAGCTGATAAGTGATGTCGAGGGGTTTAACAGAATTAGACAGGAATTGGAGAATTTCTTCGAGATTAATGACACAGGAGAGACCTCGGAGGCCATATTATGGGAGGTGCATAAAGCCTTTGTGAGAGGAGTGCTTATCGAAATGGGTACGAGGAGGAAAAAGAACAGACAGGAAAAAATTAAAAAATTAACCGATGAGCTCACGGATTTAGAACAAATACATAAAAAAATTCCCGATCAGCGACCCCAAGAGATACATCACCGGTTGGTCATTAAAAGATCTGAGCTGAAAACACTACTGGAACAGGAGCCTAGAACATTACGAAATAAGATGGCCTGGGAAAGATACAGATGGAATAATAAACCCAGTAAGCTGTTAGCAAAAAGGGTACAAAAAGAAAAAACTAGGAATTTCATAGAAAAAATTCAAACTAAAGAGGGTCATTTTGAGCACTCAACTAAGAAGGTGGCAGAGACTTTTAGAGTTTATTACCAGGAGATTTACTCAGCTCCCAAGCAAGACACCCCCTCCATAAATAAGATATTAAGAAATAATAACTATATTAAAAAGGCGACGCTCCCCAAGATAGCTGAGGAAGACAGAGAACTGTTAGAAAGACCAATCTCTGAAGAGGAAATTAACAAAGCTTTGGCAGGAATGGCACTTGGGAAAAGCCCCGGCCCAGATGGTCTAACAATACTCTATTATAAAACATATAAAGAGGTCTTAGTTCCAAGGCTATGTCGCTATTTGAATGGGTTGGGCGATAGATTTGAGATGAGCAGAGACGCACTGAAGGCATCCATAACAACAATTTTGAAAGAAGGGAAAGATAAATCATTGTGCTCGAGCTATCGCCCAATATCCCTCTTAAATAACGATACTAAAATCCTCGCAAAAGTCTTGGCAGAAAGACTGAAGGACTATATGAATCTCTTAGTCGATTCAGATCAGGCGGGGTTCGTCCCTGAAAGAGAGGGAAAGGATAACGGGATTAGAGCCCTTCTCCTGACCGGGAAAATGAGGGAGGATGGACCCCCAGGACTACTCCTGTCTATTGACGCCGAAAAGGCCTTTGACAGGGTAGACTGGGGGTTCATGTTTCAGACACTGGAGGCGGTGGGTCTGGGCCCAAAAATGATTAGCAAGATAAAGTCCCTATACTATCACCCAACAGCGGTAATCAAAGTCAATGGTACCGTTTCTCAACCCTTTGAGATGGAGAGGGGCACGAGACAGGGTTGCCCCCTGTCGCCGCTACTCTTTGTCTTAGCCATGGAACCCTTTTTGGCCTCAATTAGAAGAGATCCTGATATTCGAGGAGTTGTGGTAAATGGCGAGGAGCACAAAGTCGCAGCATATGCGGATGATGTACTATTTTTTATAACCGATCCCATCGAGACGATGCCAAACATATTAAAAGCTATAAGGAAATATGGAGAGGTATCTAATTTCCAAATAAATATGAACAAATCAGAAATATTAAATATAAATGTAAGTAAGGTAGAGACAGAAACTCTAAAAAAAGAATTTAGCTTTAAATGGACCAAAGAACTAAAATATCTGGGTATTAAACTAACTAATTCAATCAAGAGGACGTTTAACACCAACTATATGCCACTTCTAGACTCAGTAAGATCAGAATGTAATAGACTTTATTGCAAAGCTCTGTCCTGGATCGGTCGCATTAACGTCATTAAAATGGTTTTATTACCCAAGATTACGTACATCTTTCAGATGCTACCAGTCCCACTGCCTCAATACTATCTGAGGATGCTCAAGAATATTCTCATGACCTTTATCTGGAAAAAGAAAAAACCGCGTGTCTCATTTCAGACATTAAAACTAAGGAAAGTGGAGGGGGGACTGGCTGTCCCCGATGTACAGGTGTATTATAAAGCCATAGTTCTATCTAGGATTGTAGAATGGGCGACAAGAAGCAAACGGAAAAAATGGGCGAAATTAGAAGCAGACTTAAGTAAAACACAATTAGGCACTATAGTTTGGAATCCCCCACTCTTTAGACCACTGGCAGATAGTACACATATTATAACTAGAAATGTTTTTAAAATTTGGGACGGTGTATACAAGAAGATGAATGGGAAATATAACTCACCTTTGATCACTTTAATAGATAACACATTGTTCACACCAGGAATGGAGAGTATAGGAGGAAAGGAAGCACTTTGGGGGAAAACACAATTGAGAGAAGTCACGAATCAAGGAGAAATCTTGTCCCTCCAACAGCTCACACATGGTAGGATTCCACGGGGCTTGGACGGATGGCGATATCTCCAATTAAAACATTTTCTGAAAAAGCTCCCGCAGCCAATTAGGTCGGGAGAGCAACTAACGGATTTTGAAAAGCTGTGTGACAAGGAGGCGCCAAGAAATATAGTCTCCCAGGTTTGTAAAGTCCTGTTGGCCTCAGAAAAATTGGAGGTACCGCCATATATAGTCAAATGGGAGAAGGATTTGGGCACTAAAAAGGACACTGACACAATTAAAAGAATCTTCAAAATAAGCGCCAATTCAAAAATAGATTCTCGAACGGCCGAAATGAACTTCAAATGCCTTAGTAGAAGCTACCTGACCCCTGAGATATTAAGTAAATATCAAAAGGGGCCAGCCACCTGCTGGCGAGGCTGCCAGGCTATTGGAACAATGGGACATCTGTGGTGGGGCTGCCCTACAATCCGAAGCTATTGGGGCAAAATTTTGCCTCTTATTAAGGAAATTACAGGAATACAGGTAGCAGATGACCCCTGGGAGGTTTTGTTTCTCGGGGGATCAAGAGACCCAAACAACTGCAAACAGTCCCTAGTTCCACTGCTCCTGAATGCGGCAAAACGAATGATCCCAAGGAACTGGCAAAAGAGGGAAAGCCCTGAGCTATGGGAGTGGTTTGACGCAATTGAGGAGAGCTGTAATATGGAGACACTGGGGAGTAGACTGGAGGACCTAAGGAGTATGAGTCCGGGCAGGTGGGACGGTTGGAAAAATTTTAAAAAAACCTGGAATTATGCCAAAGAGATCCAACTCTTAGCTTATTAAACGAACTGGGGGGAACTAGACCCTGGAGAGGGGGCATGGGTGGGTTGGGGGAGGGGGCGGGTGGGTGGGTTGGGTTATTCTCTAGTTGTTTCAAGACCTTATCACTTTTTGAGGGACACTAGACATTAGAAATCGAGTAAATCCACTAGCCTTGGGCTCTTTGTGACCCTCATTGTTTTTATACATTTTTTTGTTATGGCAAAGAGTCACGAATGATGAGACAAACGAGAGAGGGACAGTTATGGAAATGAACTGCAAAGTTGATTTACACCTCTCGTTATGGTCGACTGATGTGACAAAAAAAAAAAAAAAGAAAAAGAAAAAAAAAAAAAAAAAAAGAACACCTGTCCGTTTTTTTTTCCAAATAACAATTTTATTGTTTGTATTTCAATACAAAGAAAAACAGAAGATACATGCATTCAGAAGAAGGTAACGCATTATGCATCATAACCGTTGTATAATCAGTCATAGCGCTGTGTGATGTGCGTAAAGATAGTACCAGTAAAACTTCTGGTGCAGCAATATCGCTGCTCATGCATTATGACGCTAAATAACAGTATATATCAGCTAGTGTAATATAATAAAAATCACAAAAAAATAAATAAAACAAGAAGAGAAGAGAGAGATGGGAGAAAAAGGAAGTAAGAGGTCATCACATTAGCTCACCTACATGTTCAGGGTGGGTCCTCCCAGAGGTGCCACAACTCCCACACCTTATCGTGGGCCTCCATTCTGTCCTGCATCCTGGTGGTCATTTTCTCCATCAGTTCCACATCTTTAACTCTAGCGTACAGGTTATCAGGGGAAGGCGGGGAGCGTCGCTTCCAGTAAAGATCAACGTGGCAACGTGCAGCTGTGAAGATGTGACGTAATAGCTTTTTATAGGGTTTGAGAATTTTCAGTGGTGAGAAGCCTAGTAAAAAGAATTTTGGGGTCATAGGGACAGGTACCTCAAAAAGGTGGTTCAGCAGCTGTTGAACTGAGTTCCAGAATGGAGTAATCAGTGGGCAGTTTCAATAGATATGAAGGAGGGTACCTTTGTCCCCATGGCAATACCAGCAGCGGTCGGACCTAGTGGAGTAGATGGCATGGAGCACATCTGGGGTCATGTACCAAAAATAGAGGATTTTATAGCCGTTTTCCTTGTATAGTGTTCAAAAAGAGCTTTTAGCTGCTTTGGACCAGATCACCTGCCAGGTCTCTGTGAGTATTTCCTCACCGAGTGCCCTCTCCAAACGGAGCATGTAAGCGTGTGGTGGTATGTGGGATTGAGACAGCAGTGGCTGAGGCTCCGACATAGTGGTGCCGTGAGCTTGGCATGTAGGCACTTGTGGCAGATCATTGTGGAGATGATAGAGCCTGCAGGATGTATCCCGCAGGAGCAGGAGAACGGGCCATTTGGGCATAGGTGACAGAGAGTTTAGTATTGTCCCTATAGGAGCTGGGATCTCTGGAGCGAGACAGTCTCTGAGATTTATGGGAGGATGGTGCTGAGATGGAGTCACAGGGATGTGAATGGCTCCATGCAGGTTCAGGCTCTGGCATCAGGTGGATGCGGGGCTGCATAGGGCCAGGAAGGGCAGGGAAGTCCTCAGAGGAGTCCAAGGGTGCAGGGGATCCAGGATCTACCCCATGGACACAGGGGTCTGATGCCAATCGCAGCAGTCGTGGAAAGGCGTCTGTGCATTGAGTGTACTGCAGGGTGAGCTGGCCTGATATGGCGGCCTGTGTGCCTCATGGCATGACCCCAGGGGAGGAAGCCTAGAAAGAGAGACACACTGCTCTGGTCTTTACTGTCGCATCTGCACCCTTCATCGCCATCAGCGGGGGGTCAGTGGGGGCCTGGTGTGTTGACTGAGCCGATGGGGAGAGCCGTGTTTAGGCCCGAGAGTGGGAGGTGGAGGCGTCCGGTGCCATCTTGTCTGTTCCTCCTGGCAACATGGCAGTCAGTGGAAAGTAGTCCTGGAAGTCCGTGGAGGAGCCCAATAGGGGTTACAAGGATCCCGGGCTTTGGCGGAGCGAGTTGTCCTGTATCTGCTCATATATTTGAAGCAGAAAGTCCCCAAAAGTGCCTGGTAGATACAGGCTGAGAGAGAGCAGGGGATTCAAGCACCCATACAGGATGGCTTCCGGTCATGCCCCCCCACCTGTCAGTTTTTATTGCCGTCTGTCTCCCCGTTAGGGAGACTCACCCTCTCTATTTGTCCTGTTTACCATTTTAATTGAAAGTGAAAGCAAATATAATCCCACATTTTGGATTGTCGCCAGAAAAGTAATAGGGGAGAAATCTTCCAATGGGGACACAAGTTCTGGTGACCTGGGGGTCCCACAGGGACTCCCTTAATTTGTAGGGATTTCCTCTTACTTCCTGTTTGGCTATGGGACAGAAAGTGAAGGGAAATCTCCGAAATGGGACACAGATGAAAAAAAAAAAAAAAAAATCAGACAAGGGTTATAACCCCCTTACTCTAGCCAAAATGAAAAAAATAAGTTTTGCCTATAGTTCTACTTGAATGAATGAATGAATGACTTGTATAACTACTTTAACTACTTAATGGCCAGTAGATGGCAGCAATAAACTCAGTACTTCCAATATACAGTAAATGGCAATAACATTATGATCACTGACAGGTAAAGTGAATAGCATTGATTATCTTGTTACAATAACATCTGAAAGTGAGTAGGATATATTGGGCAGCAGGTGAACATGTTGTCTCTGAAGTTGATGCGTTGAAAGCAGACAAATGGGCAAGTGTAAGGATTTGGGCAACTTTGACAAGGGCTAAATTGTAATGGATAGATGACTGGGTCAGAACATCTCAAAAACTGCAGCTCCTGTGGGATGTTCCCAGTCTGCAATGGTTAGAACTGACCAAGGATGCAAGGATGGAAAACTAGTAAACTAGCAACAGGGTCATGAGTGCGCAGGGCTCACTGATGTACAGTATGTGGGAAGTGACAGTAGGCCCATGTAGTCTGATCCAATAGAAGAGCTAACTTAATTCAAATACTGAAAAAGTGAATGCTGGTTCTGATAAAAAAGATGCATCCCTGTTTGTTGTGTATGGGGCTGCAAAGTCACAGACTGGTCAGGGTGCTCATGCTGACCCGTGTCCACAGCCAAAAGTGCCTACAATGGGCAAGTGAGCATCAAAACTGGATCACTGCCTGCAAAAAAATGTGAATGTATCCTCTTTCGTTTAATAAAATATATCAATTTTAACAATATTACACTATTGGAGTGCTTCTGTTTTTAAGTATGACTTGGATCCGCTCTTGATGCCGTTTCTGTGAAAGGAATCCTCTGACCTGCTGGGATTGCTGGATTGTGTTTTACACAAAAGCGCACGTTGACCACTCTAATCAGGGGGTCACATTGTATATGGTGAGCAGAGCATAAGAGTGTGAGGTGTCACCAGGCTTACCTAAAGACTCTTACTTCCATCATGGCTGTGGGACTATCAAAACAGCTCTTTTTTCTTTGTACTGTTTGTTGGAATCACACATTTTTTCCACTTTTATTAACATATTTTGAATATTGGGGTACAATTATATGTATTATATTAACATTGGAGAGCTGTGCTATTAGTTTATTGAATGGAAGAAGGTGGCCTGGCCTGGTGTGAGGAACAGAAGTTTAAGGTGTTGACCATATTCTCTAGATCTCAATCCAATGGATCATTTGTGGGATGTGCTGAAGTAACAAGTCCGGTCCATGGAGGTCACGCCTCACAACTTACAGGACTTAAAAGATCTGCTACTGATGGCTTTGTCCCAGATACCACAGCATATCTTCAGAGATCTGGTGAAGTCCATGCCTTCAAGGGTTATGGTGGGTGGCCATATGTTATGACTTGGTGTATACCAGAATAACCCTTGCCTAGCAAAATACCATTTTGGCACCAAAAACACAATTCAACTGAATTTAGATTGTTGGTTATTAGGGAGGTGCTTCAGATTCAGACCAAAGTAGAACTCGGTCCGAACTTCAACATAATAGGGTGTTCATCCGTCCACCGGGCCAAACTTGGGAAAATTGATACATTTAGCAGCAGTAATACTACCACTGCCAAACGTGACAACTTCCGTCTCAGGTTGGTTGATAGAAACCCGGTGGCCGCCACCTTCCTGGCAACCAGTGATGCCTCCCCGCACTGGTCTTTTTTGGTCAATGACAATAGCCACCATCCCAGCCCTTTGTTTACCAACCAGCTGTTAATAGTTAATCTGGCTGAGGAGTAGTAACAGGAATAGACCTTCAGATTTACAATGTAGGGCAATAAAGGGTTTTTCAGTCTGTGGTGTTTTTATTCTTTCACTACCAGAGCCATTTTTGTGTTTTTTGCACTCATGTTAAAATGCACATTTTAGGTCTGAAGATTGGTTAATCCCCCTCCCACCGTAAACAATATATACTGTGTTTTCTAAAAAAAGAGACCCTGGAGAATAAACCGGTGGTAGTTTTTATGTCACACAGTTATCAACTACATATGTTTAGTTAAAAATATAGTAATGCACACAAACACAATTTATTACCCATTTTTTGGTAAAATATAAAAGGTTGCACCGATTAAAGAGATGTCCATCGTGTCAAGTTTTAAAATTGAATGCGTCTCTGTGACAGGATATCTTCAATTCTTCAATGAGGAATGTGTGTTTAATTAGCTTCTTCCCCAACCACAGTGGTCAAAAAATGGTGCAATGCATATTGTTGCTAGCTATGGGAGATTAGTGAACGGACATTCCTGGACTCCCTCGTCTCTAACCGTCAGCATATGCGATGCCAGTCCTGGGCCACCTATGGGATAATGGATCCTGGAAAACATGGTGGGGGGTTTAGTATGTATTTTGAGGGGTCCCAATGCCAATTTTTACAAAGAAAACCAAGCCAGCAAGTAAATGTAATGTACCTGCAATTTAAAAAGCAATTTCTTTCTTTCTTTTGCTGTAGTATATAGTATACATGCCCCTCCCTCTCATCAGGCGTGACACAGCAAAATACAAATTATGTGTTTGTATGCCTTGTGTTGAAGGTAAATTCAGGAGAACCTGTCAATGTATATGTTTGCCTGGAGTGGTGCCATTGTTCTGTTATACATGGAGCGTTATCCATTGCTATACATCCTCAGACCATAGTTGCCAACATTGCAAAAAAAAATTCGGGACACTTTTTTGCATGTAGGCGGAGCCTTGCTATAATTAGGGGGCGTGGCATTCTTTTGTAGGCGGGGCATACAGTAACAGAAAAATGCGGCGCGCGAAGCACGCCGCGGCGAAAAGTGTGCGTGGTCTGAGCGGAATAGTGGGTGTGTCTTAAATGGGCGTGGCTCGGAAGGGGTGTGGTATGAGATAAATGAGGGATGGAGGGAGAAAGAAAGAAAGAGGGAGAGAAAGAAAAAGGAAGAGAGAAAGAAAAAGAGAGAAAGAAAGAGGGATGGAGTGACAGCAGGCCCAGATCCTACACAACAGTATAAATCTGTGTATTCCAGAAAGATTAACAATCAGCAGATAAAGATACTCCAAACATCTGGTGTTGGCGCTTCAATCATCCCGGCACCATGGTTGTTATGGTGTCAGGATGATTGAAGTGCATTATTTCTATTATTACATTGTAATATAGAATGAAATTATTTAACTTACCATAATGCAGAATCAGTGGAAGCCCTGAGCGTGTCACCTGCCACGTCGCCTGCCTCCAGATGCCATAAGGTGTCCCCAGCGGAGTCCCCCCTTATATCAGGCATTGCAGCGGAGTCCCCCCTTACATCAGGCATTGCAGCGGAGTCCCCCCTTACATCAGGCATTGCCAGCATAGTCCTGTCTTTACAACAGGCATCCCCCAATGGAGCCCCCCCTTTCCTTACAGATCAGGCATTCCCAGCAGTGCAGAATGGGACAAAATAGCTGGGTGACTGCCAATAGCAATTGAGCTGTCTGTGACCCACATCAGGTTTATTTTCACCAAAGAAATGTAGCAGAATACATTTTGGCCTGAATTTATGAAGAACAATTGTTTATTTGCAAAGTTTTATAACAGAAAAGAAGAAAAGCGCATTTTTCTTTTTCAAAATTTTCAGTCTTATTTTCATTTATTTAGTAAAAAATAGAAAAAACCCAGCGGTGATTAAATACCACCACAAGAAAGCTCTATTTGTGTGGAAAAAAATGATAAAAATGTCAAAAGGGTATAGTGTAGCATGATCTCGCAATTGTCATTCAAAGTGTGACAGCGCTGAAAGCTGAAAACTGGCCTGGGCAGGAAGGGGGTGAAAATACCCTGTTTTACATAGTTACATAGTTAGTCTGGTTGAAAAAAAGACACAAGTCCATCTATAATGGAAGTGTTTCATGTATTGAAGTGGTTAATAAGACAAAAAAGTTGAATTCAAGTTGTAGTGGCCCAAAACTACCACTAGCTGTCAGCATACTACACAACAATAATCACCTGATGCAGTTCAATACAACGCAAAAAAAAAAAATGATATACTGTATACAGGGGCGTTGCTGGGTCTACAAAAGATCTGGGGCTAGAGCCCATAGCAGCAAAGTAAAGAAAGTCATACGCTTGGGCCAGCATACGCATGTATATGATATACATATGTGTGTGTATATGTACAGTTGTGCTAATAAGTTTACATATCCTGGCAGAATTTATGATTTCTTGGCCATTTTTCAGAGAATATGAATGATAACACAAAAACTTTTCTTTCGCTCATGGTTAGTGTTTGGCTGAAGCCATTTATTATAAACAATCAACTGTAATAATATCTGAACCAATATATCCTGAAATCCAACGCACCTTCCCTAGATATATCAACTGTGTTTACTCTTTTTAAATCATAATGGCAACAGAAACTACCCAAATGACCCTGATTAAAAGTTTACATACCCCAGTTCTTAATACCATATATTGCCCCCATTAACATCAATGACAGCTTGAAGACTTTTGTGGTATTTGTGGATGAGGCTCTTTATCTTCTCAGGTGGTAAAGCTGCCCATTCCTCTTGGCAAAAAGCCTCCAGTTCCTTGGGCTGTCTTGCAGGAACTGCACGTTTTGAGATCTCCCCATAGTGGCTCAATGATATTGAGGTCAGGAGACTGAGATGGCCACTCCAGAACCTTCACTTTATTCTGCTGTAGCTAATGACATTTCGACTTGGCCTTGTGTTTTGGATCATTGTGATGTTGGAATGTCCGAGTACTTCCCATGCGCAGCTTTCTGGCTGATGAATGCAAATGTTCCTCCAGTATTTTTTGATAACATACTGCATTCATCTTGCCATCAATTTCCTATGCCTTTGTAGCTCGCACATCCTCAAAACTTCAGCGATCCACCTCCGTGTTTCACAGTAGGAATGGTGTACCTTTCATCATAGGCCTTGTTGACTCCTCTCCAAATGAAGCTTTTATGGTTGTGGCCAAAAAGCTAAATTTTGGTCTCATAAATCCAAATGACTTTGTGCCAGAAGGTTTAAGGCTTGTCTCTGTGCTGTTTGGCATATTGTAACCGGGATACTTTGTGGCATTTGCGTAGTAATGGCTTTCTTCTGGCGCCTCGACCATGCAGCCCATCTTTCTTCAAGTGCCTCCTTATTATGCATCTTGAAACAGCCACACCACATGTTTTCAGAGAGTCCTGTATTTCTGAAGTTATTTGTGGGTTTTTCTTTGCATCGCAAACAATTTTCCTGGTAGTTGTGACTGAAATTCTAGTTGGTCTACCTGATCATGGTTTGGTTTCATCAGAACCCCTCATTTTCCACTTCTTGATTAGAATTTGAACACTGCTGATTGGCATTCTCAATTTCTTGGATATCTTTTTATATTCCTTTTCTGTTTTATACAGTTCAACTACCTTTTCCCTCAGATCCTTTGACAATTATTTTGCTTGACCCATGACTCAGAATCCAGAAACGTCAGTGCAGCACTGGATGAAAGATGCAAGGGTCTGTCAGCAGGTCCGGACTGGCCTACCAGCATACCGGGACATTTCCCAGTAGGCTGCCTGCCCTGGGGCCACTTTAATCTATGCTGTGGATGCAGCGCTTCTCCTGCCTACTTGTAACACACAGCAGGAGACCGCTGTGTCACGGAGCTCAGTGTTAAATGTTCGGCCGCACTATGACAAAATTCCCGCCTTCCTCCTAGACCAGCTTGTGTGATAGGTGCAGTGTTCTGTCTATCACACGAGCTGGTATAGGAGGAGGGCGGGACTTTTGTCACAGATCGGCCAAATATTTAACACTGAACTCCGTGACACAGCAGGAGCAGGAGATGCCCGCTGTGCGTAAGCACACACTGACTGGTGAGGCTACATTGTTTGGCACAGTAAGGCTGCAATGATGGTGAGGGAGGCTGAAATGAGGGCACAGTAAGGCGGCAAATATGGTGAGGGAGGCTGCAATGATGGTGAGGGAGGCTGCAATGAGGGCACAGTAAGGCGGCAATGATGGTGAAGGAGGCTGCAATGAGGGCACAGTAAGGCGGCAATGATGGTGGGGGAGGCTTCAATGATGGTGAGGGAGGCTGCAATGAGGGCACAGTAAGGCGGCAATGATGGTGAGGGAGGCTGCAATGATGGTGATGGAGGCTGCCATGAGGGCACAGTAAGGCGGCAATGACGGTGAGGGAGGTTGCAATGAGGGCACAGTAAGGCGGCAATGATGGTGAGGGAGGCTGCAATGAGGGCACAGTAAGGCGGCAATGATGGTGAGGGAGGCTGCAATCAGTGCATGGTAAGGTTGCAATGAGGGCACAGTTAGGCTGCAGTGATGGGCACGGTGAGGCAGCAAGGATGGGCATGGTAAGGCAGCAATGATAGGCACGGTGAGGCGGCAATAATGGGCACGGTGAGGCTGAAATGATGGGCATGGTGAGGCTACAATGATGAGCATGTGAGGCTGCAATGATGGGCATGGTGAGGCTGCAATGATGGGCATGGTGAGGCTGCAATGATGGGCACAGTGAGGCGGCAATGATGGGCACAGTAAGGTGGCAATGATGGGCACAGTAAGGCTGCAATGATGGTGAGGCTGCAATGAGGACACGGTGAGGCTGCAATGAGGGCACGGTAAGGCAGCAATGATGGGCATAGTAAGGCTGCAATGATGGGCACAGTGAGGCTGCAATGATGGCCATGTGAGGCTGCAATGATGGGCACAGTGAGGCTGCAATGATGGGCACAGCGAGGCTGCAATGATGGGCACAGTGAGGCTGCATTTGATGGGCACTGGTGAGGCTACATTGATCTCTTATATCATGTCCGCAGTCTCTGACCATCTCTCGTATCATGTCTGCAGTCTCTGACCATCTCCTGTATCATGTCTACATTCTCTTAATATCTTTAGTATCATGTCCTCAGCCTCTGACATCTCCTGTACCATTCCCGCAGCCTCTGACATCTTGACATCTCCTGTACCATGCCTGCAGCCACTGACCATCTCCTGTAATATGCCCACAGCCTCTAACCATCTCTTGTATCATGTCCGCAGCCTCTGACCATCTCTTGTCTTATATCATGTCTGCAGTCTCTGAGGGAGTCTGGAGAGGAGTTAAGAATGGGAGCACCGCAGGGATGGAGGTCATGGGAAAAGTCATACATGTGTGGACTGTGGAGAGGAGACTATAGGAAAACCAGAACCACCAAGCTGGAGCCAACTGACTGATCTCTGCAAGGTGCACCTGAGAAGAGGTCAGTGACAGCGCCGCCAGGCCAGTCTGAGGGGGAGGTCATTGATGTAAGGGGGGAGTAAATACAATAAAGTAAGGGGGCACCGATATCAAGGTTTCCCCCTATATCAGTAACCCACCCACCCCTTACCTTAGTGTATTCTTTCTGTGGAAGGTGGTCTCTGGTCACCAGAGTAGCCCCCCCCCCTCCACATTCCCAGAGGTCTCAGGTGACCCCCTTGATGATTGATCCACTTTTACTACTTTTAACTGAAGTTTGCTGTTCTCATTGACCTTTTATACATACACACTAATTACAAGCAAGCAGATCTCGGATGAGGATGGTTACCTTTAATAGCCATTCAAACCCCTTTGTGTCAACTTGTGTGCATGTTATCGAGCCAAAATCCCCAGGGTATGTAAACTTTTAATCAGGGTAATTTGAGTAGTTTCTGTTGTCATGAGTAAACATAGGTGATTGATAAGAAATGGATTCAGCCAAACACTAACCATGAGTGAAAGAAATGTTTTTGTGTTATCATTCATATTCTCTGAAAAATGGGCAAGAAATCATAAATTCTGCCAGGGTATGTAAACTTATGAGCATAACTGTATATATGTATAGATATATATATATAGATATATATCTATATATATATCTATATATATCTATATATATAGATATATATAGATATGTAATGATATTTTATATATATCTATATATATCTGAGTGCGGATCCCCTCTTACATCAGGGTCCCCAGAGACCCCCCCCCCTTAAATCAGGGTCCCCAGAGAGCCCCCCCTTGTCTGCAGCAATTATTTAAAAAAAAACTTCTGCTCAGCTGGGGGCGAGGGGAAGCAACAGCACTGTTTAACCCCTCAGATCACTTACCTGCTTACTGCCTGTATTGATCCCAAAGGGACTGGGCTCTGGGCTACATCTGCTCAGCTGGTGGCCGGGGGAGGAACATGACTGGTTAATGTTATCAGGCACAAGTTCTTATCTATATTCAGCAGTTTAGACAATGTAATCAGAGTCCCGACATCCATATACCGATCTGCCAGGCAATGTAATTGTCGGGAACCGCAGCACAAGGATTACTCCGCCTGAGCCTGAAAATCATCAAATAGTCCAAGCGGAGTAATCTTTGTGCTGCGGTTCCTGACAATTACATTGCCCGGCAGATTGATAAGAACTTGTGCATGATAACATTAACTAGTTATGTTCCTCCCCCGGCCACCAGCTGAGCAGATGAAGCCCAGAGCCAACCCTAGGTAAAAGACTCTGGCTATGGGCCCTAGATTTGAGAGAGAGAACAGTCATTAAACACATTACCTCCTCCATGGGGCTGTGGCTGTATAGCATGGACACAATTAGATCGGAAAAGACAGACATGCCCTGCCTATAGGTGGTGTGGCCCATCCACTGTTTTGTCCTGCAGAACCTGTTCACCCCCTACTGCAGAACATGTAGAGTGCATATGTACATAGCTCCCAACTGTCCCTGATTTCGAGGGACTGTCCCTGACTTGGAGCAATGTCGCTCTGTCCCTCATTCCTCCTCATTTGTCCCTCATTTTGGTCTGATCTATATATGCACTTTTTATCTATCAAAAAGGGTTTTCCAGCACTAAACCTTTCATCGGATTTATAAACTACTGCATTTGTAAATTCCAAAAGCCAATATAAAGGAATAGTAGTGGTAAAAAAAAGCACTTGTGGGTTTAACCAATCTTGTTTTTTTCTACAATTGTCCTTTAAGGGGGTGTGGCCAGGGGTGTTGCCCATGCCTGCATACTTTTGCTGATAGGTGTCCCTCATTCCCATCTCAAAAAGTTGGGAGGTATGTATGTAGCACCCTCCTAGAATAGGTTGCTGAAGAAGCTCAGGTAAACCTTGTTTTTTTTTGCTCCTCTGTAAACATTGGAGCAATGTGTGATTATTTTTGGCTGCTCCGGGTCCCACTGGCTGGAGGGTCGACTACTTCTCCCTGAAGACTCAATGAAGGCGCACAAATCCCATGAAGGCGAATCACACTTCCTCAGCTCATCGAACACAGCGTGTGAGTGAAAAGAGGAAGGAGGGAGTGTGAAGGGATATCCAGGCAAACGGTGAATCCAGGTGACAATAAAAATGGACCCTTACCAGAAATGGTGGGCCTCCTTAATAGCCAGGTCATATGCGCATGCAGATACAGCCCTCTGCAGGGACAGATGGATGACAGCGTCCGGATCCACAGATGTGTACAGCGTTCCAAAGGGAGGCAATTCCAGCGAGTCAGCCTAGGGAGAAGCACCCACTGGTCCGGAGGGCCGTGAGTGCAGGAAAGGCAAAAAGGCTCCGATGGTGTAGTAAAATTGAAAGGTTTTATCACTTATGGGGGCAGAGAGCAAATCTCCTCCATACAGTATATTAAAATGGATTAAAAAGCCGGCATACAAAAAGAACGAACACCTGTGTAAACAAGCATGGGGCGTACAACGTGATGGCGTACAGTGCGTAGCCAAGCCCTACATGTTTCGTCCCCCATGTAAATGAGTATCGGGTACATGGTACCCTCACCCATTCACCAAAAAAGTGTCAACAAATAATAAAAACACAGAGACTATTTTTTAAAAAAGGATTTGTCAAAAACTAAAACCAGTGTCCACCCCATTTAGATCTGTCATCAATCACGCCGCCTGCTGATCCAAAAAAAAAGACCGCAGACCCCCGACAGCCACAGCCCAGGGTTGTCGGGAAGAGGCCCTTGTCCCCATCAACATGGGGACAAGGTGCTTTGGGGTGGGGGAGTGCAAAGCAACCCTCGCTCCAAAGCAACCACCCCCCCATTTTGAGGGCATGTGGCCTGGTATGGTTCAGGAGAAGAAGGAGCTTGTTCGCCGTTGCCCCCCCCTTTACTGACCTTCCGAGCTGCATGCTCGGATAAGGACCTGGTATGGACCCCTCTCCATTTTTTTTACATTTTTCTATTGCCAGGCAATGACGGCATTCTTTTCCTTACATTCATTTGTCAGTGGAGAAGCCTGCTAAGAGATGATCACTCATGGTTGTTAAAGACGTGGGCAGCCGGCTTCCCAGCCTACTGCCTAACAGCCAGCTATTTCTTCTCAAAGAATTCATTTTTCGACCAATCTGAATTCTAATTGTTCTTGGAATTCATTAGAAAACGAATAAACTAAACAAATTTTAACCGATTTCAACTAAATTTGTTACTATTTAATTCAGAGAAATTTGGCCGAATTTGTATTCGGACAGAAACTAATTGCACGTGTCTAATAAATAGTTTGGGGCCTAACGCAGTAGTCTTTTTGTGCATGAGGCGAAGAGATTACCCTGAAGGGCTGTTGACCTTCTGAGAAGTTTAGCTGAAGTCTAAAGGAGCTCATCAACCTCAGTAAGATCTGGGGGCTTATTTGCTGGAAATAGTTGAAGCTGGATCCAGGGGGATTCACTGAGCGCCTGGCCTGGAGATTCACAGGAGAAACGTCTCACCGATATTGGACGGAGGCATCCAAGTATACAGGGACATTGTGAGTATAGGTCTGGATGTAAGTTCCTAGTGACTGACTGTTTTAACCGTTTGAGAAATTGCTACAGTGCTGCTATATTGACACCTTCCTGTTGCTGGAGTCCCAAGAGTGTCTGCTCCCCTAGTGTCTGGAAAGAGGGAAGTTGCCCTGTAGAGAGTAGACAGGGTGAAGAGTGTCCTGGTTACTCATGCACTAAATTCAGAGTATCCTGCACCCAAACCAACTTTAAAAAGAAATAAAGCACAAAAAGATGCTCCCCTGCCTGGTTGTTGCATTGTGAGACTGTCTGAGCTGTTGTGTGCCTGGCTGCCTATATACCTGAACAGGAAGAGAACCTGGTGCAAAAAAGCGGGGCCGGACTGGGGTCTGCACTACACATGCTAAAGTAGCATGAAATGCGTTGACCCTTTACTTTGTTCCCATAGTGTCTTGATGCTGTATTTAGGTGATTTTATTGTTACAATAAAGCTGTACATTTCTTCAGAGTGCGACTGCCCGAATCTTTGGGGTTTTCCATATCTATACTTCTGTTCATATCAGTGCTTTTAGTGACTTTCTTTCAACCAGGTGTGTCAGAGGGGCTAAGGTTGTTCTTGGAGTCGAGGTGCAGAACAGAGAACCCGAATTACCAAGCTGCTCTTTCGTGGGTAGTGATACACATAGTAATATATGGGGACTCTTTTTGCAGGTCATGGAGAAAGAAGAGCTTAGCCAGGAGACTTCGACATCAGTGGCTTTGCAGCATCCAATGGGTAGCACAGTGAAACTCTTGGGGGAGCAGGGACAAATGAGTATAAGACTTGGAAGGGGGGCCTGCTGGTGCAAGAATAATTTAAAGCATAAGTATAGTTTTTTTTTTTAAGTATTCCTTGCTATCCAAAAAATAGTTATAGCTAAACTTTAATGGTGATCTCCAGGTTTTGACCCAAATTTAGCCCCGACCCCTCCACCCCCTAACTCCCACTATAGGACATTCCAGCATGGCAACATTTTATATTTTACTTTGTTCCTGTTGCGATAAGCTTTTACAGTTTCTTCCTCTCAAGTCATTACTAGGTAAAAAAAAAAATTCTTATAGGGGCAGCTGCTGGGAGATAAATTCCAACTTACACAAGCATGCCCCCAGAACTACATCTCCTAAGATCCCTTTCTCTACACAAAATCTGGGGGAGGGCTTTTAGGAAATAATTAAAATAATAATTAATTTAATTAATGCTAAAAAAATAATTATTATTATTATTTTCCCAGAAAATAAATCAATGTGTACATGTGGGGAAGGACAGACAGGGGAGAGGCTGTATGGAGCTTTGTAGTCCAGCAGAGAACTTAGGGAGGGCTATCAATGCTGGGATTTCTGTGCAGTACATGAAGAATTGTCAAGTTCACTACAGAAGTCAGGAACTCACTGGATTTTTGACAGATCAGCAGGTTTTATTTTTATCTACTTGCAGTTTTTTTTGTAGGGATAAAACATATGGAAAGGTGCATGTGTTGCAGATGTACTGATTTTTTATTTTGCCATGTAATAAACTTTAAGGCAGTAGTAATAACCTCTTTGATATGTTAGAGGTCACCTTGTAATATGCAGGCTTTTACATGCAGAGTAATGTACACAGCCAAATCTCTCCTGGAGAACCTAGTTTCCAACAACCTTTTATTTGCTGAGCCAAAAGATAAAGGTTTTCGATAATGAGACGTGTTCCACTGGTGGTTTGAGTAAGAGGAGAGCGTGACTGGGTGGTCACATGAGAATATAAAGAGGAGTTGATAGCATAGGTGTAAAATTTGTCCAAATTTCTGGCCAGAAAGGGAAACATGTTAGCCTATCTGCTCTGTGTGGTTTGTCTGTTGTGCCTCCAGGACACGGGAGCACAAGAAGATGGTAAGAGGGTCACCTGTGGACCTTTGTTTATAATGCTGATAACTCCTTTTAGCTGTAATAAGAATAGCAATTCATTTTTATCATTAATTAATGCAGTTTCCAAAGCAAGCAAAATAATTTCTTTTTAATTCTTTAATTTGTATTATTTTTGGACACCACTTCACAAAAAGGATATCAGGGAACTTGTGCAAGTGCAGAGAAGGGCAACCAAACTGATAAGAGGCATGAAGAAGCTCAGCTATGAGGAAAGATTAGAGGAATTGAATTTATTCTCTCTTGAGAAAAAGGTTATGTGGGGGGTGGTATGATCACCATATATAAATACATATGGACCATAGTGATCCCCCACATTACTCTTCAAAGTAAGAGCTGTGAAAATGTTGAATCAACACCTTCAGGAGCTAGTTCTGGCCAGCTTGGTGGATTTTTTTTTCAAAGAGCTGGATATATTGCTAGATGCATGAAATATAACTTGATATAATGCCAGTATTTATTAGTCCAGGAAGATCCTGATTGCCTTGGGGGATCGAAAAGGACCCCCCCCCATCCTATAATTGTCCAATGCTTAATAGGGCTTTTGTTGCCTTCTTCCGGATCAATTGTAGGTATAGGGTTCTGTATATGGAGGTTTGTTATGTATTTTCTTCTATTGGTTTAACTAGATGAACTGTGTGTCTTTTTCCAACCTAAACTATGTAAATATCAAGGCACTGACTATTAAATTTGAAGTACCCAATCCAGTTCAGTAAACCTAAGACCCCATACACACTATACAACTTTTTTGATTTCCTTTCGATTTACCAAAACCATGTAGTGCAAGGGCCTGCCTGATTGCATACGAATTGAAACTCTTAAGGTTTGACCACATATTATATGGTTTTGTTAAATCTAAAGAAAAAAAAGCTACAGAAAATTGTACAGTGTGTATCCAGCTTTAGACCCACAAAAATCTTGATGATAGTTTTAGTGACATTTTACAGTTGTCAATGAATTCATTAAAAGGGTCAAGTCCACCCAAAAACTCATGTTTTATTATAAAGCATTGAAGCATTAATACCTTTTTAGACAGTCTCTTCTCTTGGGTTCTCTGTTGATGAGTTCCCAGGTCTGCACACTAGCTGTGTCCATTATGAGGGACTGCTGGATTTTTTAATACATTTTTTTTATATTAAAGATAATGTAACTGGAGTAGATGGGATACACAAAGAATCCAGGAGCTGATTCAGCCCACCAGACTCCACGCATCATTTTTGTGTTGTGTTGGCTCTTTAAGCAACTGGACTTTCAGTGGTTCTACTGGGATGATGCCTTGAGGCTACAGCAGTAATTCTCAAACTGTGTGCCACGGAACACCATTTGCAGGTGTGCCGTGGGAGTTTTGAAAAATATTAAAAATTGCTAGCATTTCGAAACATATTGAAAAATTAAATGGTAAATCAATGTCACAAAAGTTAAAAAAAGTAACATCTATAAAAACGCAATCTCTGTCATTCATTGGTTCCTTTCGTATTGCAAGACTTGTGTGAGATCTCGGGAGAACTTGATTTCCCTTATTATATTGTAATAATAGAGACAGTTCCATTCCAACTTTGATGCTTATAAATAAAGTTTGTTTATTGTTTAGCAATGGAGAAATCAAGTCTGGAAATGCACGCTTGTTTGTCGACTTTGGAGCCTCTCTTCAATCTGATTTGCTCTCAAAAACAGGCACATCCTTCACATTAAATTTTAAATTAAATATTAATGTAAAAATAAATAAGTTCTTCAACACAAAAATTGTTAAATCTTTTCAGGTCTGCCGTGAAAATTTTTGATCTTTTTGGTGCGCTGCAAGATAAAGTTTGAGAAACACTGAGCTACGGGCATCATCCCGGTATCTTTTTTTCAGCCAGTGATTCCCTGTGTTGTAAAAGCCATCCTAGAAGCTAATTAGCAGAAGGATTGCTTTTACGGGTGGTGGGAGGGGATGACCCCCCCTTCCACTGCCCACCGGCACCTCTCTGGGCTCTCCCGTGCAATCGGGCAGCCCGATATCTGATCCAGCAGTGCCCATTGGTTATCCTAGAGCTGGCTATCTCTTATGGTCTAGGAAGCTGGAAGTGACGTCATTACGTCACTTTCAATTATGGCAGATGTAAACAGATCCATTTTCTGCAAAAAATGGGGGGGGGGGTTTACCTCATGCTTTACAGGGTAGAGGAGAGATCTGGGGTATTATAGCCCTCAAATGTCTCCATAAAGAGGACCTGTCATGCCTTATTTCTAACACAAGGGATGTTTACAGGATAGGATAGGAATAAAAGAAATCAAAAAAAAAATTTGGAAGGGACAATGTAAAAAAAAAAAGAAGAAAGAAAAATTTTAAGCGCCCCCTACCCCTCCGTTCTCACGCGCAGTGGCAAACGCATAAGTAGGTTGGGCACATGTGTAAATGGTGTTTACACCACACGTGAGGTATCGCCGTGAATGTTTTACAGAGAGCAATAATTCTAGCACTAGACCTCCTGTGTAACTCTAAACTGGTAACCAGTAAAAACATTTAAAGCATTTTTAAATATTGTAGTTCATCACCATTCCACCAGCATGCGCAATTTTAAAGCTTGACATGTCAAGTATCTATTTACTTGCTGTCATGGAACCCCCTCTGTTTGAGTGCTTCCGTCAGTACCCTGTTTCCTCCAGTCTGAACCATCAGATATTACAGCCACAAATTGTAACCAAGAACCAGGCGAGACTAGCTCAGTTACAAACTGGAACATGGAATGTTTATTTGAACAAACTCACACCAAATATATACCACAGGAGGACATTCCCCCCTCCTGATCATATTACCCTAACAATACAAACTGTAACTAGAAACATAATTACAACAACTGACATACTACAAACATTACCTTAATTGGCCACCTGGATGACTAGACTATTCGGCCCCTACAACAGTGAATACAAAGGACACATTATCATAAGTACAAACACATCCCACAAACGTTTGCTAGGAGAGACAAAGTGTGTTCCAAATAGCACAATTAACAATACAAACAGTGAACTCCCCCCTAATCAGCCTAGTAGGCAACAGACTATAGCAGGGAACCTCAGTAGCAGACTGTTCAGCTCCTACATTAAAGAACATGAAACAGAGGCCAATGTGCCCAGCTATTTCAATTAACATGTATAGTTCAGAATCAAAGAAACCAGGAATAGACTTTATATATTTCCTTGGAGATATTGTGGATAAATATTACTGTCCCATCTGAAGTACTCCAAACCACGTTCTCAGTGCCCATTAAGTGGTGGTCCATCAATAGAGAATGATCTACTCTCTCCCTGGGCCATAGTCAGTGGGTAAGAGGCTTGCTCCTAGTCTTCTCCAGAAGCCCCTATCTTGGTTAGGTCAGTCAAACTCGCCATAACATCATCTGTTTTATATATATATATATATATATATATTTTTAAATTGGGTTATATAGTGTGTTTTTCTTTTTTAATTCATTACAAGATTTTCTTAACAAAAAATGCATTTAAAAATTGCTGCACAAATACCATGTGTCATAAAAAATTGCAACACCACTCTATTGTATTTAATCAGGCCTCTGTTTAAAAAATTATATAATGTTTGGGGGTTTTAAATCATTTTCCAGCAAAAATATCGTTTTGCATGTAGGAGAGAAACGTCAGAATTAGCCTGGGTGGGAAATAGTTATATAACCTTTTTTTTCAATAAAAATGTCTATCAGTATGTGTGTTGTTGCCATCCAATACAGTTGATTTGGATACTGTATTTTGTGTTCCTCCTCAATAGCTCTACTCATCCTTGTTTTTTTCTTTTACATCCATGCAGTTGGCTTAATCAAAGTTGAATTCACAGTCGTGAATGACTTAACAGAGAACTTTTTTAAGGATTCCATTATTGTACAAGTGAGAGAAGGGTCCACACTACTGCAGGTCATGGAAAAAGCTGCTGAACTGAACCCCAAAGAATTCAGGTGAGAAGTTGCAACTTGACATTGACGAAAGCCGTTACTTGTTTGACATTTGATAATGAAACACATGTGCGGTTCTCAGAGAGTGTTTATCAGCACTCCTTGCTATAACCTCTCTCTTGGCTTATAGTTTTAGAGGTCATTAAAAACCCAACTCCAGCCATTTTTTTTTTAACCAGGCTGTATACACTATTCAGCCATAACATTAAGATCATTGACAGATTAAGTGAATAACATTGATTATCTCATTACAATGGCATCAGAATGTTGGTGAAATATATTAGGCAGCAAGTGGACATGTTGTCCCTGAAAATGATGTGTTGAAAGCAGAAAAAATGGGCATTGCAGTTTGTTGTGTTGCTGCAGACTGGTTAGGGTTCCCATGCTGACTTGTGCCACAGCCAAAAGAACCTACAATGGGCATGTGAGCATCAGAACTGGACCACAGAGCAATGGAAGAAGGTGGCCTGGTCTAATGAATCATGGTTCATTGTACATCATGTGGATAGCCGGGTATATGTGTCACTTACCTGGGGAAGAGATGGTAGTATGTGAAGAAAACAAGCCAGCAGAGGCAGTGGGATGCTTTGGGCAATGTTCTGCTGGGAAACCTTGGCTCCTGACATTTATGTGGATGTTACTTGACATGTACCACCTACCTAAGCATTGCAGGTAACCTAGTACATCCCTTCATGGAAATGGTATTCAGCAGGATAACGTGCCCTGCCACACTGCAAAAATGGTTTAAGAATGGTTTGAGAAACACAACGAGTATGAGGTGGTGACTTGGTCTTCAAATTCCTCAGATTTCAATTCATTGAGATTGTAGTATGTGCTGGAAAAACAAATCTGATCCATGGAGGCCCCATCTTGCAACTTACAGGCCTTAAGGGATCTGGCTTGGAGCCAGATACCACAGCATACCTTCAGTGGTCTAGTGACGTCCATGACGTGAAGGGTCAGGGCTGTTTTGGTGGCAAAAGGAGGACCTACCCAATATCGGTTGGGTCATCATAATGTTATGGCTAATTGGTGTATACCCCTTCATTACCAGGCCATATATCAGTTTTCAGTGTTATGATACTTTACTGGGCCATGCAATAGTGTACCCAACTACATTTTTATACCTTTTTTAATGTTTTAATATTTTTTTTACTATATAAAGAAGGCCAGACCTACTTTAAAAAAAAAAAAAAAACAGTTTCCCTTAATTTCTGCCAGAAAACATAGCAAATAAAAATGCCAGGACAGTATGAACACCCACAAAATGACCCCTTTGTGGAAAGTACAAGAAAAGACAAGTAGGCGGGAGAGATTTGGCACACGTTCATAAAAAAAATGCAAGAAAATCAATCTATTTATTACAGAATGCTGTGTAACCGAATGGGAACAGCAATGATTGTGCATAACCTGGCATGGTGGCCATGTTAACAGCATAAGTAAAAACAGATATCAATTCATTACAATTATTGTACATCCATAAACAGCAGTAATATTCATAGTGAGTTGCTAATCCAGTGGATACACATACATCATGAGGAGTAAAATATGCACATACATAAATTAGGGCAGTATGTGAACATAATACAAACAAAAATACCCAACAGTATGAGCATACATTCCTGGCTTGTTAGGGTCTCAAGAATTGAGATAGGGCGTCAGTACTTCAGGTGTGATCACTTTTCAGATAGTGGCACCATAGCTTGTGGACTCTATAACTTTCACAAAGAACAAATAATATACACCAATTTGGCTTATTTTTACCAAAGATATGTAGCAGTATAGATTTTGGCCAAAATCTATGAAGAAAAATTACTAATTTGCAAAATTGTATAACAGAAACGAAGAAAAATGCATTTTTTTAAGAATTTTCAGTTTTTTTTTTCTTTTATAGCTCAAAAAATAAAAAAACCCAGCGGTGATTAAATACCACCAAAAGAAAGCTCTACTTGTGTGAAAAAAAGGACAAAAATTTCATATGGGTACAGTGTTGCATGACTGAGTAATTGTCATTCAAAATGTGAGAGCACCGAAAGCTGAAAATTGGTCTGGTTAGGAAGCGGGTTTAAGTGCCCAGTGGGTAAGTTGCTAGAAATAGATATCTACCTCCTCGTTGTTCTTTTCAATTTTACAATACAGCAGTAGGGAGGAGGTTGAAGTGCACCTATGCTCAGACTATGGACATTAAACTATTTACATATTCCTAATAAGCCATAGAAGAGCTTTAAAACAAGTCCCCATTCACCTCTCTAAGCAATTAATTCTAAAAATTACTTAAAGTGGAGTTCCACCCACTTTTACAACTCTTCAGCATCCCTCACTAAACTGTGCACTGTAAACGAATTGGATTTTTAAAATTTTTTTTCTTAGCACCTACTGTATATCTGCTGTATTCATTTTTCACTTCCTCCTCCCTGGTCGCGGCCCATCGCATCCTGTTTGCAATGCCTTCTGGGAAGGGGCGGCAACTTCCTCTGAAACTGCCGTTGCTATGGAAACCTGACCTGAAACCTATTACACTGCTTGTGCTGCACTGAGCATGTGCGAGATCTGCAAGGATGAGATCCAGAAAGAAATACAGTCTGGCTTCAGATGCCCACACTTAAGATGGCCACGGCCTGCTGTAAGTTTATAAAATAAGAAACTACTGCTATAAACTAACAAAACAGACCTTAGTTTACAGACTAACTTCATTAGAATACATTAAGCTTGTGTATTATAGGGGTATTTTTATTTAAAAAGTACAATTTCGGCCGGAACACCACTTTAAAGTGGATGTAAACCCTTTCCTATACACAGTGAAGTGAACAGCCCCAGATGATACACAGAGATGAAACAAATCTCCCTACATACGTTTTACATGCATATCTGCTGTCTTTCCCTTTCTATATTCTTTAGAAAGTTCAGATTGTGTTAGAAATCTTTCTTCCTCATTCAGCAGTGGGAGGGGAGTCTGGGCTTCCACTGTGTGAGAACTGATTGCCTATGTGGAGAGGAGGTGTGTCCCTTTCCTCCAGAAGAACAAAAGAGCATGCGGAGCTGTAGTCTGAATAGACAAGCTCTCTGTTAATCTACTGCTAAGCTCCCACCCAACACAAATTTTCAGCTTCTGTTATCTCATGTGTCTGAGAACTTGTCAGAACAGACTCTGCTGATAACAGAACGGAGCAGCAGAAAGACACGACACTTAGAGCTTTGGAGAGAGATAAGTAAACACTGCAGATATATGTGCCTAGGTCATATTTCATGAATGGGGTTTACAACCACTTTAACTAGGGATGAGCTCAGTATTTGTTCATAAAATAAGGTTGAATATTACTGAATATTTAGGGAATTCGGCATATATAAATCTGATAGCTTCCAGCTGTCAATGGTTGCTAAGGAAGCAACAGGTGCTGGCACCCATCGTATACTTGCCAACCATTGACATCACCCAACCTGTTTACTTACATGGCTGGGGATCAGAGGGATTACATAACTGCCTAAATATGGCCACATATTGTGCATTTTCTGTGCATTATAGCATTATAGTTTGAAGAAAGGTGATCTTTAAAGCAAAAGCCTTGGAATAGGTAATTTCTATATTAGAGAATTGTTGGAACTCTTCTAACGCCGTTGATAGCTTGGAAATCATGATATGGGGTTCAGTCAGGAACAATAAAACATTGTCGGGAAGGCTGCAAGTTTGTATTCCCTCCCTGCTACAGGTAACCCTTTAATGTTGGAGTCCGCATTAAGATGTCTAAGAAACGCAGCAGTGGTCCTGGAAGCAGCATGTCTGGGGTCTTATCAGGCGCTACGGAACCTACTTTACCGGGGTCCTAGAGCTCCCTTCCCTCTCACGATGGCAATGACACCGGTCATACGGGCGTGGTCAGTGGCAAATTCAATACGTCCCATACCCTCTGGACACATTTCACCACATAGCCCTCTTTGGTTTAACCCGTAATTATCAGAATTCGGGTCCATTTCCGACCCTAGTATATGGGCATGCAAGGGAATCAGATATATAAATCAGATCTGTTTTGAAGGCAGACTACAGAATTTTGACAGGTTGAAACAACAATATAACTTACCCAACTCAAACTTGTTTAGATTCCTGCAGCTTAGGCATGCTTTTAACGCTCAGTTTGAAAATGCTCACATGGCCTTTTACACCTCCAGTCTGGAGACTTTGCTCAGAGATGAAGCTGTACCTAAGCCCTTATCCACCATATATAAAGCGTTACTCCCTAACGTCCACACGGGACTAGAAAACCTTAAGGAAGAGTGGGTGGTCGATTTCCCTACACTAGACACAGAAGATTGGGAGGAAATGTGGGAGTGTCCCTTTTCACAGCTAGTATCAGCTAGAGATAAATTGGTGCAATTTAAAATAGTACATAAGGTGTATTACACACCCGTATGCCTACACAAAATCTACCCATCTATTTCAGCTTCTTGCTGGAGATGCAACTCACCCTCAGCGGACTTCATTCATATTTTTTGGAGCTATCCTCAGACTGAATTTTTTTGGGTTGAGGTAACCAATTTTATCTCGACTGTCACCATTGTCATTGTGTCATTGTCTGTAGAAGTATGTCTGCTGGGACTTGTAGAACCACTGGCCCCACACCGGGCAATCAGAACCCTGCTAGGATTATTACTATACTATGCCCATAAATCTGTAGTACTCAGATAGAAGGCCTTATCCGCACCCTCAATAAATTTCTGGAAGAGGTTAATGAACGTGGATCTACCGATGTACAAGGCTGCTTACCTGTTGCGCGGCTATGGCAAAAAATTCCATAAAATATGGGGATATTTGGACAGAATCCCCATCCACTAATGCAGACTTGATGGACAATTAGTAATGTTCTCTTAAGTACTGAGAATGGCTCAAGTTGCATTCCTGATCTCATAACCATCCCTGGGTTGCTAAATTAATAGCTATGGGGAGGGGGGGAGGATATGAATATGTAATTGTGATGTACACTTCATTTCATGGATAACCAAAGTAAGTTTTGTAGGGTATATGTGGAACTGGAGGATTGCTTTAAATATTTTGCACAGGTGGTTGAGCGTACAGTGGTTTTACTTAGTTTTTTTATATATCTTTTTATGTATGTTTTGGTTTTTTTTTCCTCTCTCTTAGTCTGTTAGTTGTAGTGACTGAGCCTAGGTATGCCCAATAGGCTCTATATTGTTTTGTATTTACCTTGAAATTGCAATAAAAACAACTTAAAAAAAAAAAGATGTCTAAGAAAGTTCTCTAATATAAGTATAAAAATGAATGGAGGTAACGGGCAGCCCTGGCGGGTGCCGTTTTGTGTTGTGAAAGTGCCCATTCACTTTCACTCTGGCATTGGTGTTAGATTAGAGGGCTAGAATCCTTGCGGCTATGGTATTCTCAACCTAACAAGGTAAACTGCTTTTAAAAAGTTCCAGGCTACTCCACCAATGTCTTTTTAGATCCATTGCTAAAAAATCTGTGTTCTAATTTTTAGAAGCCCAGTAATGTATATTCAGTATTAATATTATATTAAAGTATTATCCCTGACCACCTTGCCCAGGACAAATCCTAGTTGTGCTGGCGCAATTGGGGATGGCAACAAGGAAAGTGGTTTGTTTGGCAGAATGTTGTATAGCTTGATATCTACACTATATTACCAAAAGCATTGGAACGCCTGCCTTTACACGCACATGAACTTTAATGGCATCCCAGTCTTAGTCCATAGGGTTCAATATTGAGTTGGCCCACCCTTTGCAGCTATAACAGCTATGACTTTTCTGGGACGGCTGTCCACAAGGTTTAGGAGTGTGTCTATGGGAATGTTTGACCATTCTTCCAGAAGCACATTGGTGAGGTTAGGCACTGATGTTAGAGCGAAGACTGGGAGACAGGCCTTCCAATTCATTCCAAAAGTGTTCTATTGGGTTGAGGTCAACACTATGTGCAGGCCAGTCAAGTTCCTCCACCTGAAACTTGCTCATCCATGTCTTTATGGACCTTGCTTTGTGCACTGGTCCAAATCATTTGGTGGAGTGGGGATTGTTTTTCAGGTGTTGGGCTTGGCCCCTTAGTTCCAGTGAAGGGAACTCTTAAGGCATCAGCATACCAAGACATTTTGGACTATTTCATGCTCCCAACTTTGCGGGAACAGTTTGGGGATGGCCCCTTTCTGTTCCAGGATGACTGCGCACCAGTGCACAAAGCAAGGTCCATAAAGACATGGATGAGCAAGTTTGGGGTGGAGGAACTTGAGTGGCCTGAAACCTGACCTCAACCCGATAGAACACATTCGGGATGAATTAGAGTGGAGACTGTGAGCCAGGCCTTCTCGTCCCCATCAGTGCCTGACCTCACAAATGCGCTGCTAGAAGAATGGTCATACAATGAGACACACTCCTAAACCTTGTGGACAGCCTTACCAGAGGGGTTGAAGCTGTTATAGCTGCACAGAGTGGGCCAACTCAATATTGAACCCTACAGACTAAGACTGGGATGCAAATTAAAGTTCAAGTGTGTGTAAAAGCAGGTGTCCCAATACGTTTGGTAATATAGTGTATGTTGAGGAGCAACACAGATCTATAATTAAAGACATCTAATTGTTTTTAATTTGGTGGGGTCTATTTAAAATGCTGCATCTCTTGTTGTTAGATCTTTCGTTTTATGGTAATAATAACGATATTATCAATAATTCATATTGATGAGGAAAGTTCCAAGAAAATCTGTTCAGTTCTCGTGTAAAAAAACTCAAAAATTGATTTAATAATGAAAATAGCAAAATATTACAAAAACAATGTCAAAATGTAGAATATAAAAATAGCATCAATAAGTTTCTTATTCTTGAAATGAAGATTGTATAAATGTATCTTTGTGTGTGTGTGAGAAGGTTTGTCAGCCTCCCCCAATGTCTCTCGTGTCTGCTGGAGTGAATGTCTGCTGCAGAAAACAGCCTGTCTGAACTGTTTACTAGCTTTCTACTCCTAAAATCAGCCCCCACCTTTTTCCTATAAAGGCTGGCTTAAAGTTTTTTTTTCGCTTGTATTCCTATAGAAATTCCTGGGCTTTCAATGAACAGTTTCCTCCCACCTTTCTGACAAGGGTGGGGGTCAACTCAGTCTCTAACATTCCCGAGGTGTGGGATAAGAGGAAAGCTACATGTAAAACCATTTAACTTATACAATATACAAGTTTCTTTTTTAACATCTAAATCAAATACTACATATATTTCAGTATATAGATTATTCATTTAAAACGCAACGTTCTGAATAATATCCTAATCAAGAAATATTGTAATATAAAGCAATTATGATCTTTAACTAAAACTTTAGACCTTTCTTCTCATGTGATGAGGAAGGTGAAAGGTCAGCTCACTCTTAATTACTGCCATACATGGGTTCTACATAGAACTGCTTATGAGCTTATTAAATATATAAATGTATCCAAGTCCATTATTCTCAGAGACCCAATCCATTCATAAATTCTGATATTCTAACACTTGTGCTCAATTTTTTTCTGTCACTTTGCTACTTTAGGGCAAAGTTAAAGAGTAACTTTAAACCCAACCCCTCCCCCCCAATTCACTTAAAGTAGTTGTAAACTCTCACACATACCCAGTGCAGTGACTGGCCTCAGGTGATAAACAGAGATGAAACAAATCCTCCTACATAAGTTGTAGCTGTTTATCTACAGCTGTCTTTCCCCTACATCCATTCAAAGTGTAGAACATAAACACAGGATCTCTCAGCTCTGAAAAGCAGGGGGTGGAGAGCTAAGGTTACATCAGTAGGGAGAGCTCTGAAAGCTCATTGGAGGGAAGGGACACCACCCCTTCACACAGCACACAGGTACAGAGCTGAGGCTGTCAATCACCTCCCCTGTCACCATTTTTTCTTGGTGTCAGAAAAACACATTAGAAATGACCGATTGCTGATAGCAGAGGAATGAGGCAATGGACAGAAATGACACTTAGTGCTCTGGATTGAGACAAGTACACCTTATAGAGGGATATGCTTTGTTCAAATGTCATATTCAAGGTTTACAACCTTCTCACCTTCTCCATGCTGAGAAGACTTGGAAAGAAAGGAAGGAGTGACTGGTGTCCAAAGAAATGCGAGTTTGAAAGTAGGTTAAGCTACTTTTACTAAACGCCTTTTAACCTAACTTCAAACACACATGTCTTTGGACACTGGGCGCTCCTTCCTTCGTTTCCAAGTCTACATGCAGAAACTAAAAAGTCTGTGACAATGGTGAGAAAATGATGATGGTAAACAGGTGTCTCCTGAGCATGCAAGACTATATGCTGTTTTTATCTTCTGAAAATGTGAGTTTGTTTTCTTCTTATTTTAATAAATCCAAGTTCAAACGTTATTACGCTATGTGAGTGTTTTTTCCCTCACATGTTATCCATACCATTTACTGGTTTATGGTGTATCCATCGCTGAGGAAGCCGTGCTGATCCCCTTTCCTCCCTGTGTGATGACATCTGGCCAGATTACTTGCCTAGACCTGCTGGTCATCAAGCCTTTTTGACCTGTATGGTATACGCCATTTCAGGCCACATATTCTGGTAAGCCTCCTTGGTTTCTGGTGATGGTCCTGGCACCGATTTCAACCCTCTGTGCACTCCCGGTTTCTCCACGGTTTATTTACCTACCAGGTTGCCGGCTCAGAACCATCCCTCTGCATGCTCAGGAGACACCTGTTTACCATCATCATTTTCTCACAATTGTCACAGACTTTTTTGCTTGTGTTTGCACACTTATCTGGACTATATATTCCACATTTTTTACACTTGGTTCAATACATGTTTATTGATTGTTATTTTTCATTCATTAACCTGTATCCACAGAATTTTTTGGCTTACACCAAAATATTTGATTGTAGTCACTGTATTTGTACACTTATTTTTCCACGTAATTTTTAGCGCCACACTTTTGAATTTTTATTGTTAATTTTGATCCTGAGTCTACGGGTGTGTTGGATGCTGTTTGTCATCTTTAGCGCAGCGCTGTACTCAACCTCTGTATATCCATACATGCAGAAACTACCATAAGGCTGTACCAAAAAGGCAGCAGCCCAAGCCCCAAGAGGGTTCACCGCTTTCATCCATTATTGGGCACAACCTACTGGAAGGGAATTCTTCCCACTTGCCCACACAACTACCCACCCATGACCAGTGACTGATCCAGTCAGTCCAGCTCGGTCTCCAGCACATATGAACTGAACTGAATTTATTCCCCCTTGAGAAGAGAGGCAACTAAGGGGGATATGATCACCTTCTACATATACATAATTGCTCCATATACAATGGTCCTTTACAGTAGGAGCTTTGAAAATGGGATGTGGAGGCTTCCACAGAGGCTAGTTTTAGCTGATTTAGGAGGTTCTTCACAAAGGCTAGAGGTGTTTCTACATTTACAAAATATAGCTGGCTATTACTATGTAAGAAATAACATTGTAGAACAATGATTAATGAAGTATCTGGTTGCCTTTGGAGACCCAGGAAGGATTTTTTCCAAGTAAGAACAAACTGCACCAAAAGTGATTGTTTGCCTTTCAGTGGACAGAAGGATAGTTTAGCATGGTCATTTTTTTTATTTTTTTATTTTAGCTTGAAGGATATGTGTCATTTTTTAACTTGGCTATATAGCTCTATAAAAGTTCTGTATCTCTTAATTGTTCACTTTTATCATCTGTACTATACCTTTAGCTTCCAGACAAAAGACTACCCTTTCGGAGTTTACATTACGGCCATTGGCAAACTTGCCGGAAGCACCAATGAAAAGACATACTGGCAGTTCTTTAGTGGTAACAATCCACTGATAGCAGGTAAGTACTCGGTACACTTGAGTGTGCCGTCCCTTATTATGGGTCTGAATAGAAATGCAGATTACTAGGCATAAGCGGATGAATAGCAATTTTACTTTCTCTGAAATTTTGGGGGAATATTAGGAAATGTTGATGAAATTTTGCCAACTTGGCAAAATGCATTGGAGTCAATGAGGAAGAAAAAATAAGGTGTTTTATAAAGATGGACTTCAAAATTCTCTCTGTCATCTTTCATCACAACTTGCTCCTATTGCACCAGCCCACCAAAAAAAATAAATAAATTTTTAGTGCTCCCCAAAACCAACCCTACAGGTTTCACCACTAATCGTGGCTTCATCAGGGATGCCAACTGTTCAAAGTGCATTGTGCAAGCAAAGTATTTGAAGCGGTATTAAATCCAAAAGCAAATTTTTACTATATTGCAGCTTACCAAATCTTAGATGTGATGGCTGCATTAGTTTTCTTTTGTAGGCTTTCTTTTCTGTATTTTCACCTGGCGATCCAGCCAGTAAGTCTGTTGTTTTTTAACAGAACAAGCTGTCATACAGATTTAGCATTTAGAGGGATGAGAAAAACCATTTACCACTGACAGGGGTGCTTACAATGGTCTGCTTTTATTCCCAAAAGGAATAAAACGGTTTGCTGTAACTGTTGATAGTGTTAGCTGGAGTTCAGCTTCAATTTGCTAGTGTATCTAAATCTGCTAGTTCATCTAACACTGCCCACCCTCCCAGACTGAAAATGCTGCTATCCGAAGGTGTCCCCTGTGCTCCTTTATCCAGAGTGGAAGCACTCTAATACAGGAGGGTGAGTTATTGGCCAGATCACTAGGTGAAAACAGAGGGAAAAAGCCTAAAAAAAGAAAACAAATGCAGCCACCACATCTAATGATTGGTAAGCCACAATATATTACATTTTTGGCTTTAATACCGCTTTAAAAGTGCACTTAGTGTTTACAGTACATGCATATATGCATACAAGCTTATATTACATAAGTTCCCATGATAAGGAAAACAGTATCTAACAGTATCTAGCTCTCAAATTTTCCACTCGCCTACTCGCATTTTGCAAGTGGAAAATGAGGGCTGGCGAGGAGCTGGGCTGCCTGGGAGTCGGGGGGCGAGCACCGCCGGCGGGCGGGGTTGATCGGGAGCCGTTCTCCCAGCGATCGCCCCGGGGGAAGAGAGCGTGGAGGAAGAGGAGAGCCGCGGGATCACAGAGCGCAGATAGCACCCTGTAACAGCTGACATTACAATTGACTCCGCTCTACTCGCCGTCATACACAGCCCCGCCTCCTCCTGACCTGCGCATGTGATAGACAGAACGCGGGTCCAATGCTGGGATGCCTTCTGTCTCTCACAAGCGCAGGTCAGGAGGAGGCGGGGCTGTGTATGACGGCGAGTAGAGTGGAGTCAATTGTAAAGTAAGATCTTACAGCGGGCTATCCGCGCTCTGAGATCCTGCAGCTCTCCTTCTCCAGTCATGGTTCCTCTCTCTTCCTCTGCCCAGGCAAGGCTGCAATGGTGGGCACGGTGTGGCTGCAATAGTGGGCAGTGGGCACAGTGTGGTTGCAATGGGCACAGTGAGGCTGCAATAGTGGGCACAGTATGGCTGCAATGGTGGGGACACCGTGACTGCAATGGTGGGCACAGTGAGGCGGCAATGGTGGGCACAGTGAGGCTGCAATGGTGGGCACAGTGAGGCTGCAATGGTGGGCACAGTGAGGCTACAGTGGTGAACACAGTGAGGTTGCAATGGTGGGCACAGTGTGGCTGCAATGTTGGGCACAGGTGATGCTGCAATGGTGGGCACAGGTGAGCCTGCATTGATGAGCACGGGGGGGGGCACTGATAAAGGGGCACTGATAAAGTTCTTGTTAATATTTATTTTTGTAACTTATTTCTGCATAAAACATGAGATAATTTATGAGGGCGTGTTTAGGGGTGGAATTAGGGGTGGGGCAGGGTAGGGGTTGGGTGGGGTAACTGGTGGTGAATAACCCTTGAGGCCTGGCTAGTAGCTCAGGACTTGAAATTTTGAGCCCTGATCTAAATAGATGTGCAAACAAAGGAAGACATGAAGACCAATAATACATGTTATAAAGAGGAAGTTTATTAAATCATTTTTCCAAGTGATTTAAAATAAAAACATATATATTTTTATGGTAATTCCAAGAGAAGAAAGCACAGTTCACTGTAGTCATAGCCTCATATCCATTTATTTATCAGTCTGACTAAGAGACCAATCTATCCCAAGATGCAAACATGCCAACATGTTTCACCTGCCAAGGAGCTTAATCATAGGGACCCTATAGTGAGTGAAATGCGTTGGATGTTTGCATCTGGAATGGATTGGTCTCCTTGTTGGACTGAAGGATAAATGGATATGAGGTGTTGAATACAGTGAGCTGTTCCCTTTCTTTTTTTGGAGTTTCTGTAGAGTCTATTCTAGGAGCCTACAACTGTAAAGGACCTGTTCCGGTCATCCATGAGAGTGGGAGATTAAAGCCTTGAATCGAGTATCTATCCTTGATTTCATTTTATAGGTAATGCTGTATCTATAGATTTTTGGACTTACTTTACCACATTTTCTTTTGTCTCTGTAGGTGTCAGTGACTACAAACCCAGCAACAATGAGCACATCATTGCCGTCTTCAGCAAATTCTGATCGCTAATCTATTTTTTTTACTTACGATTTTTGAATTGCATGTAAATAAATGTACCAGATTGTTTTATTCTAAATAAAAGGAGCTAATAGACACATACCTGTTCATCTCAATAAGTCACATGACCTGGGACATAGCTCACAGCCTTCTGGAATGGAAACTTGGGACTTTTTTGTCCACCTAAAACTGATAGAGTGGACCTAAGTTCATGACTTTTTTTTTTTTTCTTGGGGACAATCAGATCTCTGAGACAGGAATTCGAGGACAAGAATTGAGGGACATTTTTTCCAATAGGGTAACTCTTTAAACCCTTTTTTGTAATTTTGGACAGTGTGAAAGTATAAGACTATATTGTGATATTGTTAATGGTGGAGAGGAATTTTATCAGCCAGAGGTCAAGGGTATGCCTGTTAGACATGTGCAATTTGTTTCATTCCGAATTCGTCTTCCAACTAAATTCGACAAATTCGTTAATTCGGAAATAGTCTAATAAACAAAAACACAGTTTAACAAATCTTTCCAAAATATCAAAAATTCAAAAGAAGGAAAATCCGAAATTCGAAGATCCAAAAATTCAAAAGAACGTAAATCTGATAATTCGAAAGAACGAAAATCAGAAATTTTGAAAATCCTAAATAATAACTAACTAATAACAATTAGTAAATATTAAATTATAGGTATTAGAATTTCCTTTCAAATTTGGCTGTTAGTGAACGTAACGAATATGAATTTATCCGAAGTTACCAATTATCCGAAATAACGAATGCCGCATCTAAAACGAATGGAACGTAACAATTTAATAATAATAAATAATATTAATAATACTACATTTTATTTATTATTATTAATATTAATTTGTTACATTCCATTTGTTTAGATGGGGCATTAGTTATTTCGGATAATTTGTAACTTCGGATAAACTCGTATTCGTCACGTTCACTAACAGCCAAATTTGAAAAGAAATTCCAATACCTATAATTTAATAGTTAGTTATTGTTAGTTAGTTTTTTTGGATCTTCAAATTTTTGGACTTTCGTTCTTATTTTCGGATTACTGTCCTTTCAAATTTTAGTTTTTTTTTGTTCCTAATTTCGAATTTTCGACTCTGGATTTTTTTACGAATTATTGAAATAGCAAATACCGCATCTAAAACGAATTCTAATTTTCCTGTAGTTTCTAATTTATTTGAAATAACGAATTTCGATCATAACAAATGACCCAAAAAAGGAAACGAAAACGAACGAATTTTTCGGCAGTGCACATGTCTAATGCCTGTACAAGTATGTTTCATTTACTTTCATAAAACTCAATCATGACGGATTCTTTTTAAAGAATAATAGTACTTTCAAATCTAATTGCAAAACTGTTGCAGCTAAAATCATAAATAAACTTTTTTGTCCAAAATTCATTTGCAGTTTTTACTGGCAAGTACCTGAATTAGACTTGGCATCAGCCTCTTGTGGTCCCTGTAAACCAAAGCTCAACCTGAGCGAGCCTAAAAGCCCACTTTTATTAACCACTTCAATACCGGGCACTTTTACCTCCCTCCTGCCCAGGCAAATTTTCAGCTTTCAGAGCTGTCACACTTTGATTGACAATTGTGCAGTCATGCAAAACTGTTCCCATATGACATTTTTATCATTTTTTTCTGACAGATAGAGCTTTCTTTTGGTGGTATTTGATCACCACTAGTTTTATTTTTTTTTATTTTTTTGCTAAACAAACAAAAAAAAGACCAAAACAAAAGACAAAAACATTTTTAGTTTAGTTTCCGTTATACAAATTTTGCAAATAAGTAAATTTCTTCTTCATTGATGGGCACTGGTGAGGCTGTATTGATGGGCACTGATGAGGCTGCATTGATGGGCACTGATGAGGCTGCATTGATGGGCACTGATGAGGCTGCACTGATGAGGCAGAACTGATAGATGGCACTAATGTGTGCCCTGGCTATCAGTGTAAAAAATGGACTTGCTGTGCCGTTTCAGACTTGTCGGTTATCAGCTCTGCTTTCCTCACACAGAGACAGCGTGTAAGGAAAGGAATGCCAATAACTGGCAAGTCTGTTTACACGTGTAGCACTGACCCCCAAAGGAGCTGCTGATATTTGATTGGGCCTGTACTCTGCTCTTCCACACCCAATAAAGTTGCTCAACCCACTTGACACAGCTGTGAAACAGTGTTGGTGTAAAGCTTAACAACAAAGGACAAACCCACAATACACAATACATTAATAATGTACCTTTACTATAACTTGGATATCCATTCCACCTGTAGAAGAATGAACAACACTTCACACTGATTGTAATTAACCAGAATGTAATTTTAGTGAGACTGGTATAAACAGTAATTACAACAACTACATTGCCATACAATGCGATAAGTATTCACAAACTGTTAATATGTAAAGATTTCTTGGATGACCCCTGCAGGAGCGCCTCCAATTCTCAGAGTGATAATTCCTTGACACTGGGCACCTTCCCACTTCCAGTATGCTGCACTAAGCACACCAATGCAAAGTTATACAAATACAACACAGTACAGTAATTGCCCAAAAGCTCCCCCTGAAGTAAGATGCAGTCCTTTGTTACTGTAAGTGAACACAAGGCCTCTCAGTGAAAAATGTAGTCTCTGGTCTTCTGTCTTCTGCTAGCTATTATACTGCAGTGTTTGTAATCCAAGGGTTTAACAAGCAAAGAAGTAACATAAGCTGATGATTGAAAATAGTTCTTGTTGTGCAACGCACTTATAATTGCCTCTAGTATAGTTATCTCTGAACTGCGCAGTGTCAGTTCTCAAGGAAGTATAGGCTTGAGGCCTGCTTAAACTCAGTCTATTTGCATGAGACCCCCCCTGTGGGACTGCAGGTCCCAGTAACTCTGTGGGATGAGTCTAAGCATGTAAAGTGCGTTAAAGAACTTTTGGGCGACCGCCCTCTCACCACACCAGGTCTGGAAACCTCCGCTCCGCAGTTGTCTCAGTCCCACTCCGGCCATGCCGTCACACTGCTCCGCTTCGCAGGATGACCAGGACCCTCAAATGGCTCCGCCAGGTGTCTCTGGATCCTTCCCGGTCCGTCACACTGCTTCTACGGCACAGTGGGGTAAGGCAGAGCCAGTGGTTGCTCCACTCCGCACAATGTAGGCCGCGCTCTCTGGAGCACCTCCTCAGAGATCCTTGTAGGCAGGCCACGCGTCCAGAAGAGAAAGAAAATGGCCACGCTGGGCCTTTATACCCTATTGAGCATGCAGTTCAGTCACTCAGTGTTCATGGGTAGGTGAGTGAGCGTTGTGGGTAGGTGAGTCCTTTCACAAGGTAAACAATTAAGTCACTTCCTGTAAGGCTTTCCATATGCTCTTCGACAGAAAAATAAACAAAGTCTCTTTCACATTTATACCACTAGAGGGAGCCAAATACCAATTTATAGCATTGTCCATTGTTTAGCATTACATGGCATTAGAAGGCAAAAATACCAGCGCTACACATGTCACCAGCTGTGACTGGACAAAGCTGATCACATGATAAAGGGCCACTGTGATTGGCCCTTCACCACAATCTGTGATTAGTTGTGTCCAAAGGACACAGCAGTCACAGAGCACGCTCAATGTGCACTCCAGGGGGCGCACATGTGGACGTCCTCCCAGAACTGGAGAGCTGCGTTGTAGCAGTCTTTTGGAAAAAAGTTCACATAGACATCAGCCCATGGCGCGCTTCAGATGACGTCTGGATGACGAAACGCGTAAGTATGGCCTCTTGGTACGCATACGTCCTTTCTCACTTCTGTTTTGTCCTGCGCTTCCGGTTCCGGCAGATGGCTGTGGAACGCAAGCCGCTCACACTGCACTGCCTGCGGCTTCTCTTGTGGAGCCAGCCGGCAGAGCGCTAATTGTTTTTAAACTTTTGAGCTTTTTACATTTTTTATTCATTCCTTTTGTTGTTTATTTGAGTTTAATAAATATATATTCGGAATCACACTATGAGGCTCTTCTCTTCTCCCTGCACATGGTAACTGTTCCGGATGGATGCCGTTTGAAAGTGATCAGGTGACACAGGTGGAAATTAGGTGGTGAGGGGGACACCAACCGCTTGGATCATCGGATCATCTACATGCTCATTACCCCTGCAGGGGTTGGGCACTCTGGTGAGTGGGGGCACTAGAGGGGACTCCACACGGGACAGCATATACTCATTGAGACAGATCTACCCGCAACCTTTGAAGATACATCAGCCTGCTGCATTAGAACTGTTTTTATTCACGGACACATATATATATATTTTTTATATCTTTTTTAATATATTTTTTTACATTTATATATAATTTTTTTTGAAACAATTTATCTGGTTGTTTGGACTCCCTTTTTTTTTTTTTTTTTGCACTAAGACTGTTTGCACACTACATGCCGATTGTTCCTTTTTGAGTTTATATATATTCTCACATTTTTTTCAACACTATTCAGCTTCAATAGTACACATATTAATTCTCAGTGGGCAACACTGTGTTTTGTCCCCTTTTTAGGCATACCCACCCAAACCTTTCATTGCACACACACACATTTTTTGTGTCTTTTGTCATTTATGTTGGTAATGCTTGGTTTACTAATTTACTTTGTGAAAAAAATTTTTGTATCTTGGGCACTCTGCACATTTTTTTGACCATTCTCAGCACGTATATTTTTTAATAATTATTTACATTGTGTTACACGTTTTACCCACCTAGTATTGGGTTGTTATATTTTCCTTTTGTTAGGAGTGTGTATAGTTTATTGATTTATTATCCGTCTTTATCATATGGAAGTTGACACGTACCCAGGGGCGGACTGACAACTCATGGGGCCCCCGGGCAATAGGAGATTTTGGGGCCCCCAGGCAATCAGAGATTATGGGGCCACACAGTATACAATCACACAGTATACACATACATGTACACACAGTATACACAGACATGTTTCTATTGGCTGAGAAGGTACTGGAGAGGTGGGGCAGCTATAATCTCTGGATTTTTAGACCAAAAGGATGTCGGTAAGGGACATTTCAGTGGCTCAATGGTCAGTCCACCCCTGCACGTACCACTTGCTGATCAAGTACACCCCTTCATGGAAACAGTATTCCCTGATGTAATGTAATACCCTGTATATTCCCTGTAACCATGTAATACCTTCTCTGTGCAGTAGGTTTTGCACAGGGCAGCTCCGATACTCCTCTTCTCGGGTCCCTCTTCGCTGCTCCTGGCCTTCCCTTCTGTAGAGTGCCCCCACAGCAACCAGCTTGCTATGGAGGTACCCAAGCCGAGCTGCACCTCTGTGTGTCCATTCAGAGACGGAGCTGCCATTCGACCTTGCCCCCTCTCCCTCTTGATTGGCTAACGAATTTGATTGACAGCCACGGGAGCCAATGGCGCCGCAGTTGTGTCTCAGCCAATCAGGAGGGAGAGTCCCTTGGGGCCAAGGGATTCGTGGACATCGCTGGACAGAGATGGGGTTCAGTAAAGTATTAGGGGGGCTGCTACACACAGAAGGCTTTTTATCTTAATGCATAGACTGCATTAAGATAAAAAACCTTCTTTCATTACAACTCCTTTAAAGGCTCTGCTACTGATGGCTTGGTGCCAGATAGCACCTTCAGAGGTCTGGTGGGGTCCATGCCTTAACGGGTCAGCAAAAGGTTGACCTACTCAGTATTAGGTGGGTCATCATAATGGTATGGCTGATCAGTATATTTGTTACAAATTATCACTGTTGTAAATAAAGTGACCTTAGCTTTACAGATGCTTGTGTCTTGTTGCTTCTGTTGTCATCCTTATTGTCATTAAAGCCGCACTCCATTTTTTTTCTCACTCATCATTTTTTCATCATCCCCTGCAAAGCTCCAGTGAATTTTTGGTTTCCTGTGTTTTTAACTCTGGCACCGATGAATAAATCAATAAATGACTGTACATTTTAATCTAGCTGTAGACATCATGTTTCTTGCAGAATGTTTTTTTTCTCTCTGAGCATTGCCTGCTGTACGTGTTCCAAAGACGAACAGTTCTGGATGCAAAATAAAGGAATAATATAAACTATATTACCAATAGTATTGGGACACCTGCCTTTAGACGCACATGAACTTTAATACCATTCCCAGTCTTAGTCCATAGGGTTCAATATTGAGTTGGTCCACCATTTGCAAGGTTTAGGAGTGTGTCTATGGGAATGTTTGACCATTCTTCCAAAAGCGCATTTGTGAGGTCAGGCACTGATGTTGGACGAGAAGGTCTGGCTCATGGTCTCCACTCTAATTCATCCCAAAGGTGCTCTTTTCGGGTTGAGGTCAGGACTCTGTCCAGGCCAGTCATGCTCCTCCACCTCAAAATCGCTCATCCATGTCTTTATAGACCTTCCTTTGTGCACTGGTCCAAATCATTTGGTGGAGGGAGGATTATGGTGTTGGGCTGTTTTTCAGGGTTGGGCTTGGCCCTTTAGATCCAGTGAAAGGAAATCTTAAGGTGTTAGCATACCAAGACATTGTGGAAAATTTCATGCCCCCAACTTTGTGGGAACAGTTTGGCGATGGCCCCTTTCTGTTCCAACATGACTGCGCACCAGTGCACAAAGCAAGGTCCATAAAGACATGGATGAGCTAGTTTTGGGGTGGAGGAACTTGACCTCAAGAATGTGCTTCTGGAAGAATGGTCTAACATTCCCATAGACACACTCCTAGACCTTGTGGACAGCCTTCCCAGAAGAGTTGAAGCTTGTATAGCTGCAAAGGGTGGGCCAACTCAATGTTGAAGCCTACGGACTAAGACTGGGATGTCATTAAAGTTCATGTGCGTGTAAAGGCAGGCGTCCCAATATTTTTCGTAATATAGTGTATGTGATCAACTTTGATGTGAAACATGCTGTATCCCATAGGCCGCACATCGAAGCAAACCCAACATGCAAAGTAAGTGACAGTTTCAGCCTGGGCTCCTGCCAGGCCACACCCCAAATACATATTGCTCCGCTACTCTGAGCTTAATCATGAATAAGCTCAAAGGAGCCCAGTGTAAATACATTGGGGGTGTGGCCTGGCAGGAGCCCAGCCTGAAACTGCTACATAGTTTGCATGGTGGGTTTGCTTTGATGTGCGGCCCATGGGATACAGATCCTTCACTGGCCAGCACTCACAGCAGTGGACACAGAACCAGACTCCCTTACAGCCCAAGCAGCACACAATATTTCCCATTTGGTTCTCGATCAGCTTTGATACTATAGCTAACATACAGTACACTAGTATCTGTAAGGATACTTTCATACTGATCAGTTTTCCAGTAAAGAAAAAAAAAAAAAACTATAAAAATGCATCCCTTTAAATCCTATTGAACTCCTCACAGTGGTCAGTTATATTTCTGTTGCGTTTTTAAAAGCCCTGCTTGTTGCATGTTAGGTTCCCTTTCACACTGGTCAGTTTTTAAGTTAAAATAGATGAAGATTTTGTGTTTTTATCACTTTTTTTGCAACAAAGATGTGTGAAAGCAGCCAAAAACACAACTGAAACACAACTGGTGCGAAGAGTTCCATAGGATAAGACAGTGTATCGCGCTGCCCAACATGGCGGTGAATGAAGTGTTTATTTTTGTACCTTTCAAATAAAGCTTGTTCAAAACTAAAAAAGGGAGCTGTGTGATGTGCCTAATCGCACACCATATTGCCCCCCCAGCAGCCAACAACTGAGAGTTGCTCTGCGATTTCAGTGTAAATTCGCCCTTATAGCGATGCATTTTTCTGCTGCTTTTTTAAGGGATAAACCAATCATTGTGAAAGCCCCTTGTGCTCACACTGCAATACACCAACCAGCACAGACTTATATTACAAAGGAGGGGAGGTTGTGTGTGGCCGGGTCTGTTACTAAGGCCTGGTTCACACCTATGCATTTTTTTGTGCGTTTTCAGTTTTGCAGAAACACACTTTAACATGGTTTCCTATGGATGTAGTTCACATCTGTGCATTTTATGGAAAGGGCCAGGGACTTTTTTTTCTGGTTTTTGGTTCCATAGACTTCAATGGATCAAAAATGTGTATTTAAAAAAACGCAAAATGCATCTGAAGTATGCAAACTGCAACCTGCATAGGTGTGAATAAGGCCGATTTCTGAGAGCAGTGCGTCCACTCTGGTGCCTATTGCACTACACATAATTAGGATGTAAGTACTATACCTATCTGACTACAGAACTGTCTGACCTTCATTACTACCCAACCCAGTTTGTAATTTAGATTCAATTTCATGTTTTAGAAAGCCTTCTTGGCAAAAATTGCTTCCCTTGCAAGACATTCCTATAACAGGCCACTGGGGGGCAATGTCTGAACAAATGTCATCATATCTAGCCAGATACCAAGGAATTTTGAAAAAAAATAAATAAATACTGGACACTAGGTGCAGAATAAATAGTTGACCAAGCTCACTGCTGCTACAACTCCACATGGACGTCAGTGAAAATGAAACCCTCTTCGTCTTATAGTGGCCTTTAGAACAAGAGCCTCCTTCTGGGAGTACTATATTACATAAAGCCCAGAATATTAGAGACATTTTCATGACAATCCTCTATAGCAGTGGTCTCCAAACTGTGGACCTTTGCTTGCCTTTATCCAGCCATTGGGGCATTATTCCTCCCACTAACATTAACAAGGAGGCACAACTCCTTCCACTGACACCAACAGTCGGAAACCATTCCTTTCACTGACACAAACAATGGGCATTTTTCTTTCCACTGATGCCAACGATGGGGCACTATTCATCCCTCTGATACCAATGATGGGGCACTATTCATCCCCCTGATACCAATGATGGGGCACTATTCGCCCCCCTGATACCAATGATGGGGCACTATTCCTCCCACTGATACCAATGAGGGGGCACTATTCCTCCCTCTGATGCCAGTGATGGGGCACTATTCCTCCCAATGATACCAATGATGGGACACTATTTCTCCTCCAATTCTAATGATGGGGCACTATTCCCCCAACTAATACCAATGATGGGGCACAATTCCTCCTACTAATACCAATGATGGGGCACTATTCCTCCCCCTGATACCAATGATGGGACACTATTCCTCCCACTGATACCAATGATAGAAGGAAGAGTAGTGACCCCTTATTGGTATAGGTGGGAGGAATAGTGTCCCATCATTGGTATTAGTAGGAGGAATAGTGCCCCATCATTGGAATTAGTAGGAAGAATAGGGTCCCAATTCCAAGAATGGGACACTATTCCTCCCACTGATACCAATGATGGGGCACTATTCCTCCCCTGATACCAATGAGGGGGCACTATTCCTCTCACTATTACCAATAATGGGGCACTATTCCTCCCACTAATGCCAATGATGGGGCACTATTCCTCCCACTATTACCGATCATGAGGCAGCACCATTCCTCCCACTATTACCAATGATGGGATACTATTCCTCCCCCTGATACCAATGAGGGGGCACTATTGCTCTCACTTTTACCAATGATGGGGCACTATTCCTCCCACTAATATCAATGATGTGGCACTATTCCTCGCACTATTACCGATGATGGGGCAGCACCATTCCTCCCACTATTACCAATGATGGGATACTATTACTCCCACTGATACCAATGATGGGGCACTATTCCTCCCACTAATTCCAATGATTGGGCACTATTTCTACCAGTAATTCCAATGATGGGGCACTGTTGATCTTTTATTGAAAAGTATTACAAAAGTAAAAAAAACAAAAGCATAGTACAATACTTCAACAGAAATCAAAGGCATACACATTCATGTTCAGAATATATATACATAGTCCACTACCAAAAACTTTTAGAAAACTATTTACATAAAGCAGCAGAGAGAGCCTAAGAGGCACAACCCATCACCTATGTACGCAGCCATTTATCAAAAATTAATCATAAAATAAGAAATTTAGGGTAATAAGAGACAGCCAACACCCAGGAAAGAGACTTCTGGCAGTCAGGGAGGCTTGAAACCCCTCCACGCCTTCAACCAAACCCCTTGACCCTGCTTGTCTCTCTCAAGCACCTGAATCTTCCCCACCTGACGCAAAATGTCAAACACCACCACCACCTGAACAGGAAGGAATTTATGCCGAGTGGTGACCTGACACCGTGCGTTCCAGGTGAAATAACGGACTACTAGGCTGACTTAAAAAAGTGTATCCAAACAAAAAACCCCACCAGTATTAAATGCTCTGTACACCCACAAAGCATAACCCAGTCTGGAGAGCAAAGGAACACAGAGGGCCCGCCCCACCTGTTTGTACACCTCTATGTTAAAAGGGCAACGAAGCAGAAAATGGTCCGTAGTCTCCTCACCTGCACACTCCTACCGAGGACAGCTACAATCCATCTCACTGCGGAATTTCAAATTCCCCCGAACATAGAGCCTCCCTTGGAAGCACAACCAGGCCAGATCCCTAAATTTAAGGGGGACTCTATCCAAATTAATCAGTCTTAACCCTGCCCTCAAAATTGGGCCTGGGCAATCCCTTAAGGCCAGTGGTTCATGAAAGACTTCGCTCAAGACTCGGCTCATAAGGACTTTCCTCTGAACTGATCTGAGATCTTCAGCCGACGATCACCACTGCCGCAGTAACTTCAGGCATGGAGCGACATAGGCTGGTAGCTGACCACAATGACCCCTAAGATTCTTCACTTGGCCACCTTCTTCCCAAAGTCGTCAAGGCCCAAACCAAGACCTAAACATGCCTGCCCATCCAGGAGGTTCTACTGCAACCATATTACCAATGTTAAACTTGAGAAATAGCAGTGAAAAGAAAAGAACTTGGTTGACCATACGTAAGCCATCCTCCCTCCTGGATAGATAGGTGGCATTCCTCTTGATGGGGTTCAGTATGTTCCCCCACAGCATCTGGAAGAACACACTACTGACCCTTTCACTCAGGATTGATTTTATTATTTTATAAGGCATTAACCCTTATGTGGCTCGCAAGGCTTGTCTATATTTCCTAGCATAGAGAGACACTGGCAAGATGCAGACAAAGCTGATATACAAGAAGATCGGAATCAGGTAAGTCTTAATCAGATCAACCCTTTCCCTCATAGACAACTTCCATCTCTTCCAGCTAACCACCTTAGTATTGGCAATTTCCAGTCTGCCTTCCCAGTTTTTGAGGCGATAATCGCTGGGTCCAAATTCAATGCCTAGTATCTTAATTTTTTCCTGCGTCACTGGAAAGGTGCCTGGGAGATCAAACCCCTCACCTTCCTTTCCCATCCAGAAAACTTCACTCTTTTCCTGATTGATCTTGGAGCCTGATGCCTCAGAGTACAGTTACAGTTGGTGAAAGTTGTAAGGATTTTGTAGCCAGAATATGTGGGATGGATTACTACCACGATAACCCATGGGTGGATCATATGGCAGGATGGACAGAAGGTCTAGGCAGCTGTAGTCCCTTTCCCCGGGATAGCGCAAATGACTCCTTTCATATGGACATGATAAAAAGCTTCTGTCTAAATGACAAAGACGCATGGCCATATTATGATCCGGATCCCCAATGGGACAAGGACTATACGCGAAAGGGAGGGGAAAACTGGTTGACATACGCTCCCTATTGGTATGATAGGACAAATAAGAAAATTAAACCTTCCAAAATACAAGATAAAGATCCAGTTTCGGAGAATAAACATGAGTTAGAGAAATCTCTAAACCATGGAAGCTTCGCCGTCACCCCGCCCCCGCCCTATAATACTACTACAACTTCCACTGCCCCGAAAGATTTATACCCAAGTTTGAGTCCTGAGGACTTAGATTTGCTAGCAGGTTACCATGTTACACAAACCAACAACCCTAACCCTAATCCTCCAAATCCTGTTCCCCAAGGACCACAGGCACCACCTCCACAGCAACAGGCAGACAGAACAGCCGTAGTTTCATCCACAGTAAGAGATACAGAGGAAGAGTCAGATGTTGAGGAAGATAAGGATAGTGATGCAACGGGAGGATCCCTTATTACTAGTATTGCTGACAGATCTGGTATAACTAATATAATAAGCCATCTGGAAAACAAAACAAGACTAGAGCTCAAAGGATACAGGGGAAAGAGAAAGAAGCGGCCGCTGCAACTCAGCAGCTGCTCTTCATGACCGTAGGTAAGTCTATTAAAGAAAGTTATAGAGATTGAAGACATAAATCGCATAGTTAAAAACCGTCCTAAACCCATTGTCTCTGCACCCGCCACTCTCGCCTACCTAAAAAGAGCTTGTAAAGGCAGAAACTACACACAGGAGGATATGAGGTTAATTATTGAGGGTGTTGTAGGGACTGGTACAGGTTGGGACTTGACCAAGGTCGGAACTATATCTACTGTAGAACCGGGAGGTACAGCTGCAACCGATTACAAGCTTAATACAGAACAAGGGAGAGATGATATGTGGAATGAAGTAACAACTCACACGTTAGAGATTTTTAAACCAAAATCTTCATTGCCCACCGCCATAGCATGCAAACAAAAGACAGGAGAATCAGTTCTTGAGTTTTGGAAAAGATTCAATGATGTGTGGACACAGGAAGCCGGTTTGGGTATTCTGCCAGCTATGGATCCATTATTGATCTGGACTTTCCTGAGTAATCTCAAACCCCATTTAGTGGTCCCAGTTAAACAAATGATTACTGAATGGTCAACTCTTCCTAGAACTGACTTTGGCAAAGCACTTTCACAGAAAGATGCAGCAGGTTGTTTTGATATACCAAAGCCATCACCTGTCTCCACACAACATTTCCAAGGAAATATGAAGGGAAACCTTAGAGGAAGAGGTAGAGGCAGGTTTATAGGCAGAAATGGAAGAGGGATGAGTCGCCCTAGGATCAATGGATGTTTCAACTGCGGTGCCGAGGATCACTGGGTGAGTCAGTATGGGGTCTTTGATTACTTCCCATTAAATATCACATTTGTAATAGTCTGTGTGTAAACCTTGTAAGCTTCAAGTTGTATCGATGTGTGAGAAAATCCAAACCCCTTCACTCAAAATAACACATAAGACACAGGTTATTTGACAAAATCTTTATTAAAGCCACTCTGCAGACACAATTGGCCATTTACATCCAATATCTTCTTTAGTCTTGTTTATAGGATTCTACCGTGTGGTCTGTGGCATAATAGGGAAAAAAACAAACAAAAATAAAATATAATGCAAGGTTTTCGCCAATCAACCTGGGTTTTATTCATTATAACTTTAATATGGTAAGATAATGAGTTTCTACATATGCTACCAAAGAACGAATTTCTAGGCATTTTCATTAAGTCCTGAGGACAATATGGCTTCTACCTTAAGTCTCGTACACCCGATCCGATTTTCCTCAGACAAAACCTCAGACTTTTGTCTGAAGGGTGTTGGCCAGGAACTTGTCTTGCATATAAACGGCAAGGAATTGTCGAACAACAAACACAAACGTGGTGACGTACTACGTGGTTTTTCAGCTCTTTAGCGCCACCCTTTGGGCTCCTTCTGCTAATTTTGTGTTAGTAGACGTTTGGCGAGTGTTGATTCGTGCTTTTCATTTCACGCTTTTCATTTTGCGCTTTTCAGTTCGTTCCTGAATGGCCGTTTGTCAACCAGCCATGTTGCGGAATCGGAGGAGATAACGTGTTATTTATTATTGGCCTTGGAGTTATTGCTTTGAGTCCAGTCCAGGAACAGGAGGAGGAGGATTTCTTGGACCAAAAATTGGTTGCTTTATTAAAGAGGGAGTCCACCTGAAAAAAAATTATTAAAAGCTAGCAGCTACAAATACTGCAGCTGCTGACTTTTAATAAACGGACACTTACCTGTCCTGGAGTCCAGCGATGTCGGCAGCGGAAGCCGAGCCATTCTCGGTAAGGGAATAAGGATGTGAAGCGTTGCGGCTTCACTTCCTGGTTCCCTACTGCGCATGCGCGAGTCGCGCTGCGCGTCCTAAGTGGTCTCCGCTATCTCCTGGGACCTGTGTGTTTCCCAGGAGACAGCGGGGCGGTGTGGGAGGGGGCGTGACTCCCGCGGGAGTCTATTCCCGGAAGTGGGTGCAGATACCTGCCTAATACAGGTATCTGCACCCCCCCACCCTGAAAGGTGCCAATTGTGGCACCGGAGGGGGGGAGGAATCAGATGAGCGGAAGTTTCACTTTTGGGTGGAACCCTGCTTTAAATCGTGAGTCGTGACCAATTACGTCATATCCCTTTGCCGTGGGAGCTCCAGGAGAATAATCCAGATGATTTTCAGACTATTCTCCGGATGACGGACCCTTGCTTTCACCAACTCTTGCCATTGTTGACCCCCTATATTAAGAAGCAGGACACATGCATGAGGCTTTTATTTTATTTTTTGGTTGAATAATAATGATTTGATTTGGTATATTTTCTATATTTTGGATGCATAGAATGCATTTTTTGGTTAAGTTCTATTGGCAAATAGCATGTCTAATTTTATTTGTTTTCTTTTTTTAATGCACAATAAAAAAAAATTGTGTAGAATAATACTCGGCTATGTGTTTTACTTCAAATGACAGTTTGGGAGTAGGCAGTTACATTTTAAAAAACACAATGTAAAATTAACAAGGGGCACCAACATAGTTGTATCTTTGATCTTAAAAACTATGGGATAATGGTGTTGTGGTAACTTGCACCAAAAAAAAAAAAAAATAACAAGCATAATATTATTATTCTTGATATCACTAGAAAAAAATAAGCTTTTGAAAATTTGTTTGCAATAACTCCATCAGTATCACCAGCAAAGCAGCTTCATTATTATTCCCATTAAAGAAGAGAATGCGCGTTGCATTTCGAGATTTCATAATTTGCCACGTCACGAATGTTAATTTTCCATTGTGAACGCAAGTTTACAAGACTGACCGCTTCCAGCTCGTCCTTGCTTCTGAGCATGCGTGTTTGTACTTTGGACGTTTGTCCGACGGACTTGTGTACACACGCTCGGAAAATCAGACAACAAACATTTGTCCGCGGAAAATTTTAAAGCCTGGAACATTTGTCCATGGAAAATCTGACAACAATTGGATGGAGATGGAGCACACAAACTGTTGGATTTTCCGCCAACAGCCTGTCATTACACAATTACCGTCGGAAAATCAGATCGTGTGTACGAGGCTTAAGTCTGAAGTTGTGCTTTTACTATACAGAACAAAATAACAGGTTCCTTTTAAAGTCTGGTCCACCATTAGCACATACTGGCCATTCCTCCACTCTCCTAGAGTTTTACTGAGAGTAAAGAATATCCAGCACTTCCAGGTATGAATTAACAAGTAACATACCCAATGTGACAGTGGTGGTACATGGGGGTTGGCCCAGCGCTGTTAGATGGTGCTGGGAGGCAGTCAGCCCTGTTTAATCTCCAACTGGAATTCCAGCTGGCGAAAGGAAGGTAAGAATATGCTACTGAGAGGCTGGGAAATTGAGAACCAGTATTTGCAGGGCAAAGTAACAGGTTTACTTAATATTAAGAGTAATCTGTCACACCCAACTCATTTTTCAGAAACCATTGTGAGGAGAAACAAAAGGGTTGTTGTGTTTCTGAAGATAATTGCCCATTCCTTTTGAAACATTCTGAGACACTGACCCAGAACAAATATTTAGATCAGGAATCTTGCCTGCTTTATGAATTCATTGGACGCCTCCTTATTCCAGGGGAATGACTCAAAAGTATTGATGCCGTTGGATTACCAATCCAGCATTTTCAGAAGGTGGTCTCTGGTCAACAATGAGAACCTATTTGGTTCTCTTAGATGAGGTTTCTTCAAGGGTACCCGGGCCCTAGGTGCCTGGCAATACCTTAATTATGAAACAGATACACTGATCTCTAACACATGTTGAACCAAGGTTTAGGCATTAGCTGTGCCATGCCACTACTCTCTTCCAAAAAACAATGAGGAAGCTATTGGCACCAGAGGTGATCCAACTGGAATGTCATTAATTGGGGCTTAGAGATGGAATTGAAGCTTCAGATAAAGGGAACAAATCAGGCTAAAATGACAGATTCTTTTGAAAGTTCAACGTCCCACCCACTTATACTCACTTTCTCCGCTGCTCTGTTAGAGCCCTGTGTCATTCTGTACTGGTGTTTATACAGGGTTAAAGCAGAGCTAAAAGGCAAACCTTTTTTCATTTTGGCTAGAATAAAGCCTAGTACACATGGGCCAAATATAGGGCGGCATCGGCCAGCTCAGGAGAAACCGTCTGACATTCGGCCCGTGTGTACGGCAGCCAGGCTGGCTTCTATCAAAGGGACATGACTGAAAAAGGTCTGCCGATTGGCATCCAATTAGCACTGACAGCCATAGGCTGTTGGGAGTTGCAGTGGGGGGGGGGGGGGGAGGCTGTCTCTCTGTCAGAACACAATAGCTCAGAGGGGAGATTGCTGTACCAAGCTAGCATAGTTAGTGCACTGGGCCCTCCTGAGCTCTTCAGTTTTTTTTTTTCGTCGAACGCAAAAAAAACAAAAAACGAATAGTGTGTACCAGGCTTAAAGTGATTGTAGATGAACACCTTGTAAAACAATTCATTCAGTTTAAAAATTAAATGAAAGGCAAATCATTTGTGTATAGATATAAAAGGGGGGGTATTTATAATTATTGTAATAATAATAGCTGCATAAGAGCTGGAGGGAGGAGAAGCAACATCACACTGATCTTCCCAGTGAATGGCTGTGCAGGGGGGGGGCAAGTCTAAACAAGTCTGGTCATTGGAGGACAGCAGGCTGAGTTCCCAGCACAGCTAGAGAACTGACCATGATGTGCTCTCCTGCTTAGTGTGGTCCGTTTTTAATAGGAAAGCAGGGGGACTGGCAAGAACACCAGGGATTTCACATAAAGGAAGAGAACAGGATACTTTTTCACACAAGTACATGGTACAGCCGGCACATATCAGCAATATTAAATGTTGGAGTAACAAACACTTTAAGGGAGGGTTATAATCCCGGTCAGGTTTTGTTGCCATCCGTATCCCATTTGGGAGATTTCCCTTCACTTCCTGTCCCCTGGTTATCTTTATCTCTGTTCTAGTGACAACCCAAAATGTGGGGTTTTCTTTCATTTTCATTCTCTGTGATAGCAATAAAATGGAGAGGGCGAATCCGCCTAACAGGGGCACAGACAGCAATCCCTCTCCGCTCTTTCCAAAACTGGAAAAAAAGGTTAATATTAGTTATACTTTAACTACTTTCTGACCACCAGACGTTAAAAAAAAAATATCCTGGCAACAATTGATTATAACAAGCTTATGGCTATAGCTGCAGCCATGAGTTTTTTTTTTTACAGCTGGCAATCAGCTATTTAGAATATTTAATCTATGCGGCTATACCACCACCTGATCATTTTTACTGTGGTAAAGGGGCTAGCTATGCATTCTTTCTATGTATGGTAGTGAGAGGTGTTGTACCCCTTTCATTCACATAGGGAAGTGTGTGTGTGTGTGGGGGGGCAACTGTATCTTTATTATTAAAGAGGGCTTCCAGGTTCTAAATAGGACCCCATAACTGGGCTAGGTTTGTGGGGAAAAAGTCCCTTGTCCTCATCAACATGGTGAAAGAGGTGCTCTGCCAGGACAGCCCACTGGCAAAGTACCTTCCCAATGTTAAGGGGCATGTGGCATGGTATGGTTCAGGGTATGTTCTATAGAGATTTGGGCTTAAATACTGTAGATGTGATGGTTTCAGATACTAGGGGACATGTTGACAGACAATCAGTCCAATTCAGCAACAAATCCAGGATAGGCAGTGTATTGATTTGCATAGTGATAATTTCCACTTGGAGAAGATGTATGGTGAACGTCAATGAGTTATTAAACCTTCCACTGGGTTTTGGTGAATCAATGACCTTAAAAAGGTCTACAGTTCATGCAATAAAAACAAAACGTTCTCTCAAAAAGAACTACACATTTAAAAATAGTTTATTCTATGTGTGCTTAAATCATTGCAATAAAAGATAAATTAATATGTACATTCTTTCACATAAATATATTTTGACCAATCGATACAGTTCCCAGTTTTTTTTTATGCTCTCCCATGTGTGCTATAATGTTCTTACCTTAGGCAAAGATTCCTCCGATCGTGGATGCTATGATAATTATAAGGATTATACAGCAGATCAGGATCATTATCTTCTTCTGCAGCATGCCAAAAGCCAGAAGAGAGGGGGCGTTTCAGAGAAATAAAATGGCGTTTTGATAAAAAAAAAAAAAGAAAGAGGGGGGGGGGGGGGATTGTGGGAGTCTTGTATAATTTGGGCATGGCTAAAGTTGATCATTTCCTCATCCTCCAAGTTTGAAACAAACACCTACGTAATAGAAAAAGGCAGCACCAAATTCATATTACAGTGCTGGATTGTTGATGGCAAGCCGATTTACATGCTGATTTACATGCTAGCTTGTCACACACCCAATGTTAAGTTATCTCACTAGAATTCACTAGAATTCCCAATTCTGGCCCAGGGAGCCGCTAATGAAAATGATGGAATCATACTCCATTATTAAACTCTCCAAAATGTGACAGAGTCACACCTTTGTCAAGGCCTAGTGGGATGGAAGAGGAATTCAAATTACTGCACAGAAATCCCATCCCTGGAACTGAAGACATTAATTTTTCACTTCACAGATACATCTATAATGGAAACTTTAATTTTGGTTGAAGTAACCCTAATAAATTTAAAGTCAACCTAAGCTCAAACATTAACAGTCTTTCTGGCTGAATAAACAAAGAGTAATAGAATGCTGCCCTCTCTAGTGCTTGCCAAGTAACATGCCTAGGCCTAGACCAACAATTCTCAACCAGGTTTCTATGGAACCCCTAGGGTTTCTCCAGAGGTTGCTAGAGCTGTGGATGATTAACCTCCCATCTGATGGTACCTGCATAGTTCAAGGGATAAATCAACTTGACAAAACCAGCAGTATTCCACCAAACATCTTTTTAACTGTCTGGAAGAAAAATGACTACCAATATATGAGGCATTTTTCCCATTGTCCCCTGATGAATTGATTTCAGGATGGGTTCCCTGAGACTTGAAAACAATTTTAAAGATTCCTCGGGGGTAAAAAGGTTGAAAAAAGTTGAGAAAGGCTGGACTAGACATTTAGGCATGTCTGTCGCTGTTGAAGGGGGATGATCAGCTAATCTGAACTCTGGTCCTTCAAAATCGACCATGTGACCACATTGCATGGCTTTGGGCTCTTTAACAGCATTGTCTTGCGTTGAAGCAGTATTTGCTCCAAGAAATGCAGTTTTTTTTTACATTTTCATTGCTTCCGATTTATCCAGTGCAGCAAGGCTGTAGGAAAAGGCTCTAGGTTAACACTTAAAAATGTTCATGCTTCAAAGGCACACTTACAATTACCAGTAAATTTAATAACATATCCCTGATCATGTCACTAAATTATATTCTCCAATATGCAATTTGTTTTCTTAGATGTTGTGCCCACTAAGAAATGTGAACATTTTCATGGTTGTCCTGTAATATATTTTGATACAGAATGATCAACCTAGCATTGCCCCCATCATACTTAAAAAGAGGACATCTATCCGGCTATGGAAGCAGGAAATCTACCCAAATGCTCTCCACCGGCTGACAGTAGGGGTCTCCCTCGTAATGAGTGCAAATATCTTGTTTTGCAAAATGAATTACCTTCAGAAAGCCAATGCAGTGGAAACAGTCGCAGCCTGACCTTGCAAATCCATAGAAAATAAATAGGATTCTGGTGCTGAATCAAACAGAAAAGCTCCAGGAAGAGCCAACAACAGGAATTCAGAGCAAGAAGCCCTTCCAGTCAGCAGATGGGTGTCATTGAGGTCCATCCTGAATGTGGGAATCCTCTTTAAAGCAGACCTACACTCAAATGTTAGCCAAGCTATGAGTGTCTTTGCAGGGGTGGATAAGTAAAGAGCAAAATAGGAGCTAAAAATGTTTTTTTATTGAAAGGTAACTCCATGCCCCCCCCCCAGTGATTGTCCTAATCGACTAAAAGCCTGGGTCTCTGCTGAAGGAGATCATAAACTGAAGTTTACCCTAGAGGAAGCATTTTCTCCATTATAAGTATTTAGGCCCATTTATTGCTCTATATTCCATCCCATCTAGACATGACAAAGCTCCAAGTTAACATTTAATTATAAGCCAATTTAGGTAAATTCATGTGTCTCTTAAAAAGTCAAGCAATGAAATGGGGTGGAACGAGGGGTCCTTCATTAGCTTCAGGTTATTTTATATTACACTATTAACAAATGTACAAAAGAGCACTTTGGGACTATGGTCTACAAACATGTACAGAGAAGCCATATAACATTCTCTTCTCTTTTTTTCCCTGTAGATAAAAAAACAGAAAGCAGCTTGTGCTGCTGTTAACCAGATCCTCTGTGAATCGTACTTCCAGAGTTTGAACATTATTAGGTTTATGACATTGTAGCCATAACCTTTCCTAGCTCCTCCCAGATCACATTTCCAACAATGGAGTCCAGGTAGTTGTCTACAGTAGATGAAAACCTACAAGGCTGAATAAGGTAAGTTTACAACAGGGGTCTTCAAACTACGGCCCTCCAGTTGTTTAGGAACTATAATTCCCATCATGCCTAGTCATGTCTGTGAATGTCAGAGTTTTACAATGCCTCATGGGACGTGTAGTTCTGCAACAGCTGGAGGGCCGTAGTTTGAAGATCCCTGGTTTACAAGATCAACCTGGTAATACCACAAGGGGTCGTTTATCCAGGGAAGATCAGATTGCCTTCTCAGGATCAGGAAGGAATTTCTTTTCTACTGCTGGACATATTTTGGTTGATTTACTAAAACTGGAAGCGGTTTGGTTTCTATGCACAGCTTAGCACCAGATTTTGCACTCTCCAGTTTTTTTTGTCAAAGTTTAACTGAACAAGCTGAAGTTAGAAGCTGCACCAGATTATGCACTCTCCAATTTTAGTAAATCAACCCCATTGGCTCTGGCTTTCTTGGGATTTTTTTTGCCTTTTTCTGGATCAACTTTAGGGATAGGAATCTGTATATGGAGGTTTCCTATTTGGTTTTTTTCTGTTGGTTGAATTAGATGGACTTGTTACATAGTTATTCAGGTTGTGAAAAAAAAAAAAAAAAAAAACACACAAGAATGATCTCATGCAAAACCTAACCAAGAATTCTTCAGCACAAAAATGTAAATTATGCGTTTTCTGACAACTAACCATACCCATAAAATGACTTGGAGTTTCACATAAAGAAAACCAGTTAATCTAGTCCAATTGCCCTTTTGACCTGAGAGAAAAACTGGGAGGTATTCACAATGTTGGCTATGAAAATGAACAAACAAGTCAAACTTCAAATACAGGTTGGACCAGTATGAAGTAACAACCACCCTACTTACGTATGTAAAAGTTCTCATACCAGGATATGAGGAGAGGTTGCACAACAGTACATTACTAGTTGAAAATCTACAACAATAGCCAACAGCAGATATGTATTTTTAGGTTTCCAGGGCATGCAAAATCTAGCACCAGATTTTCTCATCAAAAAGGTAATTCAAACCCGCTGGTTTATAGCAGCCGCAAATGTAAAGGGAAGTATCAGGCAAAAAAAAAAAAAAAAAAGAAATCAATGAGCTACGAATGCTTTCTAACTATAACTGCACTAAAAATATTACATTTTGCTAAATTTACCTTAAAAACATAACCGAGCATAAGTTTTCGATAGAGTAGGATATGAAAATAACCCCTTTTTTGCTGTCTGTTGGAAAGATTTCCCCAGACGTCCTGCACCAGAGCTTTTGAGGAAGGAAAAAATCCTGTCAAAAGTTTTCTAAAAACCTCTAAGGCCTGCTTCACACCTATGCAATTTGTAGTGCGTTTTCAGTTTTGCAGAAACGCACTACAGTCCATTTAACATGGTTTCCCATGGATGTAGTTCACATCTGTGCATTTTATTTAAAAGGCCAGGGACTTTTCTGTTTTTTGGTTCTATAGACTTCAATGGATCAAAAGCCTGTATTGAAAAAATGCAAAATGCAACTGCAATATGCCAACTGCATTCTGCATAGGTGGTAATCAGGCCTTAGACAGCTGTCACCAGAACAGGTGTCCCCAATGGAAAATTTCCATTTGTTGGAAACAATGGTCAGCAGAGCAAAAAAGAGGGTGATTATTGACAGCAGGGCCATAGACGGCAATAAAAGGCAGAAATGGGTTCAAACCCTTCTCTACTCAATTCAAATAAAAAAAATTAAATAGAAGACAAGGCTGCAGATGTTTTTAAAGTGCATGTAAAGCCGTAACATTTTTTTAACGATTCTCTTAACTGACAAAAACTTTGGTTATGGTATTATACAGAAAGTCTAAAGGGAAAGGATGGGTGGTGTTACAATCAACCAGAAAGATCATTTTCATTATCTAACCTGAACCCGAAATACGTCAGCGGGAATTCGACCACTATGGACAATAGAAGACCTTCTTTATAGAATTTATTAAAAACGAGGTCCCTTAAATGCCTAGTCAAAGAATAACGGCAGAAGAGAAACAGAAAAATGAATCAGGTGTACAAAATAAGAGCTGCCAAAATTGTCCATAGCAACCAGATTCTTTTGGTCAGTTTTCCGGTGCAGGTTAAAAAAATGAAAGGCACATCAACACCAACAGTAAAGGAAGGCCAGTTGTCCATAACATAAGCTGCTGTCTTCCTAATTAGTAAAATCTAACGGCATTTGGTATACGGTACGCTCAATGAAAAATTACATTTGATTGGCTACTATTGGTTACCATGCTTTTTACAATAGCAGCCATTTTTCCTGCTTATTAAACCTTAAAAATCAAGCAAAAAAGTTATTTATACCTCCCATCTGCCCTTATTTGGTACGACAGGTATAATTTTTTTTTTTTTAAAGAGCAGCTCAGAAGAAAGAGTCCCATCTAAGCATGTGGCATGTGGACATATCTGGTAAGGAATGGGGAGGAGTTGGATTCCAGGTTCTGTTCTGGTGGAGGTTTAGATTTGAAGATGGCGTCCGTACTCAAGATTAATCTACAAATATAAGTCTTCTTCATATTATACACATTTAAAAATCTTTAAAAAAATAACACACATTAGTCTCGACCCTTCTTGTGCCTTTAACATTGTAACAGAATTGTGTTGAGGAGTAGGTAGTGCACACAGTCAGGAAGAGAATGCAGGACCAAAGTTCCAGTTCTTTTACAGGAAAAAGTTGGGCAACAGTACAGGAGAGGGCTGGAGGAGGTAGATGGGATCTGGATAAGGCATCATGGATGGAGTGTTATGCTGGAGAACAGATAAAGGGATTGGTTATAAGATGGTTATAGATGGTTTGTCAATCACAAAATAACCTACCCACTTTGCTGCATCAGTAGCTAAGCAACACTTTTACTTTCTCATTGGGAGAGTCAACTGAACGGAGCATGCTTAATTAGTAAGATAACACCCCTGCCCCCAGCATACAACTGACTTACTGTGATCCATGCTGGCAGTGTAATGACCCCTCAAGCATAAACGGCCTAATAGCCATTTTTTACACCCAACGTTTATGTGCATTTATCCCTTCTCCCTCGCTGACCAGTCCCCAGCATCTATGCATTAACTCAGGAACCTGATCCCTCTCTGTGTGCATACATTAACCTTCAGTGATTGGCATTGAGCATATATGCCTTCCTTTCAGTGTTTAGTCTCAAGATGATGCCCATTAGATTTATATGCTCAATCTCCAGCATATATGCAAAACCTCAGTGTCCAGTGTATATGCTTTAACTCAGAGTCACTAGTCTCCTACATATCTGCATTCACCTTCAGTGGCTGGTCTCCAGAGTATATACATAAACCCTCAGTGACTAGTCTAAAGTTAATGCACATATGCTTGAGTTTCAGGTCTTTAATAAGTTGTTCGTTAGGATGTTAGATTTGCCTCTGTTCCAGTTTGGCTGACGTTGCGTGTGCTTCCATACTGACTGGTGGGTGTCTCTGTTACCACTGGCTAGTGTTGGAAAGGCAACGTGTCTAAGCGTATGGATGCTCTTCTGTCCCGGAGACAACTCGGTGGAGGTGGTCATCCGAGTTGCATTCTGGGCGAGGGTATTTATGGGACAGACGCCATATTTTGGGGTTCGTTTTACAGCCACCTGCTGGCCCTCCTGACCGACAGGTATGCGTTAGAGAGCTATCTCGTGGTCCTCCGTTCCGGAGGCCCACGTTGCTGCGGTGCAGGGGTGGGCCCAGAAGCTTGTCTGGGGCCTACCACAGTGGCCGAGGAATGGTCCTGAGCTGTCTATCCAGAGTGAAGAAGCTGGACAACCGAGGAGATCCCAGGGGAGGACCCGTCATGGAAGGATCATGCAGCTTGCTGGTCTGGAGAGGGGCCTGGTGACTCGGTTGGAGGACGTATCCTAAAGTGATTATACAGCATAGTGTTGTCAGATTGGCTTAAAGGTCCAAGCACTGTGACTGACATTTACCACAAAAGAACCAATACATCCTGTGGCAGAGGATCGTACGGGTTCATCCCAAACAAGTCTGTGGCAGAGACTTTTGTTCGCGCTACGTACTGGCTGCTAGGCTAGTGAGAGAGGCCTATCCAGGCGTGCAAAGAGTGTGTTCCACCAAGGGAGTGCATTCTACTGAAATATCCAACCCCAAAGGAGATTTGTCAAGAATCTTACTAAAAAGGTATTTGAGTTTTCCTCTGCGGTTTCCCTTCTGCCTCTTTCCTGCTACTTCCTTCGTTGATGGTTTAATAAAGCATTGAAAACGTACTCCAGTGTTGGTGCGTGTGTCGTCCAGAGGTAAACTCAATGGAACCCTAGACCCGGTGCCGGTGAAACAGAGGGAAGGAGAGTGAAGGTAACAAGCCCGTTTAAACCAGCAGCTCCGCAGAGAGTTATTGCTACATACAGTGCCTTGAAATAGTATTCATACCCCTTGAAATTTTCCACATATTGCCATGTTGCAAATAAAAACGTAAATGTATTTTATTGGGATTAGACCAACACAAAGTGGCACATAATTGTGAAGTGGACAGAAAATAATAAATGGTTTTCAAAATGAATTACAAATATATATGTGAAAAGTCTGGCGTGCATTTGTATTCAGCCCCCTTTACTCTGATACCCCTAACTAAAATATAGTGGAACCAACTGTCACCTAATTAGTAGAGTCCACCTGTGTGTAATTTAATCTTAGTATAAATACAGCTGTTCTGTGAAGCCCTAAGAGGTTTGTTTGTTTACTAAGGTTCTCTAACAGCATCATGAAGGCCAAGACATGGCCGTCCACCTAAACTGACAGGCCGGGCAAGGAGAGCATTAATCAGGGAAGCAGCCAAGAGGCCCATGGTAACTCTGGAGGAGCTGCAGAGATTCACAGCTCAGGTGGAAGAATCGTGCTCTCCACAAATCTGAAAGAGTGGCAAGAAGAAAGCCATTGTTGAAAGAAAGCCATAAGACATCCTGTTTGCAGTTTGCGAGAAGCCATGTGGGGGACACAGCACACATGTGGAAGAAGGTGCTCTGGTCAGATGAGACCAAAATGTAACTTTTTGGCCTAAAAGCAAAACGCCATAGGTGGTGGAAAACTAACAGCACATCACCCTGAACACACCATCCCCACTGGGAAACATGGTGGTGGCAGCATCATGTTGTGTGGATGCTTTTCTTCAGCAGGGACAGATAAGCTGGTCAGAGTTGATGGGAAGATGGAGCCAAATTCAGGGCAATCTTAGAAGAAAACCTGTTATGCCGCGTACACACGAGCAGACTTTTCAGCATCAAAGGTCCGACGGTCTTTCCAACGGACTTTCGAATATCCCGACTTGCCCACACGCGAACGGACTAAAGTCGGAAGGGACTAGAATAGGGAAGTTCATAGCCAGTAGCCAATAGCTGCCCTAGCGTCCTTTTTTGTCCGTCGGACTAGCATACAGACGAACGGATTTTTCGACCGGACTCGAGTCTGTCGGAAAGATTTGAAACATTTTCTAAATCTAAAATCTGTCTGATTTTCAACGGAAAAAGTCAGCTTAAGGTCCGATGAAGCACACACACGGCCGAATTGTCCGACGGATTTGTTCCCATCGGACCAGTCCGGTGGAAAATTCTGGTCGTGTGTACATGGCTTTAGAGTCTGCAAAAGAATTTTGTCTTCAAGCAGGACAACGACCCTAAACATACAGCCAGAGCTGGAATGGTTTAGATCAAAGAATATTCACTTGTTAGAATGGCCCAAAGTCTAGACCTAAATCCAACTGAGAATCTGTGGCAAGACTTGAAAATTGCTGTTCACAGACCCTCTCTATCCAATCTGACAGAGATTGGGCAAAAATGTCCACTATCTAGATGTGCAAAGCTCGTAGAGACATACCCAAAAAGACTTGCAGCTGTAATTGCAGCAAAAGGTGGTTCTACAAAGTATTGACTCAGGGGGGCGCCATACAAATGCACGCCACACTTTTCAGAATTTGTAAAAAATGTTGAACCATTTATCATTTTCCTTTAACTTCACAATTACTGTGGGGAAAATAAATATAGACCCTTCATTTCTTTGTAATTGAGCAAACTTACAAAATCTGCAGGAATCAAATAATTTTTATCATGGGCGTATTTTAAATGATAGAGACAATATATCAACCAAAAATCCTGAAAAAACACATGATACAAATGTTATAAATTGAGTTGCAGTTCAGTGAGTATTTGATCCCGAAACAAAACCTGACTTAGTACTTGGTGGAGAAACCCACTTATATAGGATTAAGGTCTGGCTAGGAAACTCCATGACCTTAATGTGCCTCTTCTTGAGCCACTCCTTTGTTGCCTTGGCAGTATGTTTTGGGTCATTATCATGCTGAAAGACCCATCTATGACCCATCTTTAGTGTTCTGGCCGAGAGAAGAAAGGTTCTCATCCAAGATTTTACAATACATGGCCCTGTCCATTAGCCCCTCAATGCGGCAAAGTCGGTCTGAACCTTTAGCAGAGACACAGCCCCAAAGCATAATGTTTCCACCCCCATGCTTGACTGTAGGGTTCGTGTTCTGAGGGTCATAGTCAGCATTTTTCTTCCAAACATGACAAGTCCCCTCCTCAAGAAGGCACATGTACAGCCATGTCAATGAACATCTAAATGATTCAGAGAAGGATTGGGAAAGTACTGTGGTCAGATGAGACCAAAATTGAGCTCTTTGGCATTAACTTGACTCGATGTGTTTTGAGGAAGAAAAATGCTGATTATGACCCTAAGAACACCATCCCTATAGTCAAGAACGGAGGTGGGAACATTATGCTTTGGGGTCGTTTCTCTGCTAAAGGTACAGACCAACTTTGTCGCACTGAGGGGCAAATGGACAGAGCCATGTATTGTAAAACCTTGGATGAGAACCTTCTTCCCCCAGAACACTGAAGATGGGTCATGGATGGGTCTTCCAGCATGACAATGACCAAAAACATACCGCCAAGGCAACAAAGGAGTGGCTCAAGAAGAAGCACATTAGGGTCATGGAGTGGCCTGGTCAGTATCAGACCTTAGCTGATACTGAGTTGCCAAAAGACAGCCAAGAAACCTTAAGGATTTAGAGAAGATCTGTAAAGAAGAGTGGACCAACATCCCTCCTGAGATGTGTGCAAACCTGGTAACCAACTACAAGAAACATCTTAACTCAGTACTTTGTGCTTGCCAACTAGGGTTTCTCCACCAAGTCATGCTTTGCTTGGGGGTCAAATACTTATGTTACTCACTAAACTATAGCATTTGTTTTTGTGTGTTTTTTCTGGATTTTTGGTTGATATCCTGTCTCTATCATTCAAAATACACCTATGATAACAATTATAGACCCTTCATTTCTTTGTAAGTGGGCAAACTTACAAAATCTGCAGGGGATCAAATAATTATTTTCCCCACTGTATGTGCCACTTTGTTTTGGCACATTTTTCACTGTAACATGACATAATGTGGAAAATGTCAAGGGGTATGAATACTTGTTCAAAGCACTGTATAATGGGGACTGGTCGCTGAAAGCTTTTAAATATACCCTGGAGACTGGTCACTGAAGGCTAATGCACATAAAGACCCTGAACTAAAAGTTAATGCACATATGCTGTCTGACCCACCCCACCTGTCTCTGACCCCTTGAGGAAGTTGACCTTCACGTCCTATCCTGGAGAAATAACAGTATGTTCGATACAATATCTCCAAAGAAAAATAGATTTTTAGGCTCTGTTCACATATGCAGGTAGGATGGTGCATGTATGTTACATTTAGGGCAGCCCATTGTACAAAAATTAAAAAAAAAAAATGGTGCTTGCATTTCTTTGGTGTAATTGCACCAAACCAAAACGCATGGTACTTGGATACCCTGTGATTTGGTGTGCAGGTTCCCACGTTAACAAGGCATGCGGGGGTGAGAATTAATGGCACTGCCGCACGCCGGCAAAAGTAATGTACTTTTTTTGTGCATTGTAGGAATGAGCATGATTATACATGCATTCCCACATTGCACAAATGTGAACCTAGACTTAGACTGGCCCGTTGCGCATTTGCTAAAGCGTAGCTAACCCGCAATTTTCATGCTGGTCCAAATCATTTGGTGGAGGGGGGATTATGGTATGAGGTTGTTTTTCAGAGGTTGGGCTTGGTCTCTTAGTTCCAGTGAAGTGAACTCTTAAGGTGTCAGCATAACAAGACTTTTTGGACAATTTCATGCTCCCAACTTTGTGGGAACAGTTTGGGGATGACCCTTTCCTGTTCCAACATGACTGCGCACCAGTGCACAAAGCAAGGACCATAAAGACATGGATGAGCGAGTTTGTGCAGGCCAGTCAATTTCCTCCACCCCAAAGTCCTGACCTCAACCCGATAGAAGACCTTTGAAATGAATTTGACAAGAATGTCTGGCTCCCAGTTTCCGCTCTAACATCAGTGCCTGACCTCACAAATGTGCTTCTGGAAGAATGGTCAAACACTCCCATAGACACACTCCTAAACCTTGTGGACAGCCTTCCCAGAAGAGCTGTAGCTGTTATAGCTACAGAGGGTGGGCCAACCCAATATTGATATCTATGGACTAAGACTGGGATGCCATTAAAGTTTATGTGCGTGTAAAGGCAGGCTTCCCAATACTTTTAGACTATAGTGTACTAAATGTTCTTTTTTGGTTTCAGTTGTTTAGTGTTTAGGGTAAATTGAATATTTAATTCTTGGGGCTCTATCAATGAATAAGTATTTTGGCTGTTAAATAGTTTTACTACTTACATGTGCGTATTCCCAGCACAGCACGGTGCCAGTCTCACTTTTTCAGTCCCACGGATAAGCCAATGATCAGTGCCACAATCGCTAGCAGGATAATTACCACCACAATAATTATGATCATTTTCTAGGGGAGGGAACATCAAGGAGAAGGATCAACTACAACAAGCAATTGTACCAAACAGTCACGTCTTTGTCTTTTAGATGTCAATTGTCAGTCCAAAATAAGCATGTCGTTCCTAACAAAAGAGGACCTAAAGTGCACCTAGGATTGTATTGTTGACACAAGCTGTAGAAGAGGAAGAAGATCGAGGTAGGGAAGAAATAGACCTGAAAACATTCCTATCCAAGTGGAGCATACCTTTAAAGTGAACCTTTCCATTCAACAAGCAATAAAAACAGGGCCGTCGTTAATATTTATTGGACCCTGGGCAAAAATTTTCTTGGGCCCCCCCTTGCAATTTCGTTCTCTACGTGCTCTTAATGACTTGTTTCTAGAGGTTACAGCACACATTACGGCTCACCGATTAGTTGCTAGAGGTTACAGCACACATTACGGCTCACTGATTAGTTGCTAGAGGTTACAGCACACATTACGGCTCACTGATTAGTTGCTAGAGGTTACAGCACACATTACAGCTCACTGATTAGTTGCTAGAGGTTACAGCACATGATTTCTGCTTGTTGATTGGTTGCTAGAGATTTCTGTACAGCAATACTGCTCACTGATTGGTTGCTAGAGGTTACAGCACATCATCTCCTCACAGCAGAGAGGCATGATATACATATGAATGCCGCCTTTATTTATATATATCAATGCCACAGCTATATACATATGAATGATCTTGTTATTTGCATATGAATGACAGTTATTTACATGTAAACACAGGGTCTGCAGGTGAGTCATTTATACACAATAGGGCAGCGCTGGCCAATATTAGTAGCAGCACTTCACACTGAGATATCGGGACACAGCACAGGACTAAAACTTCAAGGGACAAGGGAATTTAAATAGTTGGCAAGTATGAGGCAGCTGCTTTGGGCCCCACAACAACGATAGGGCCCAGGGCAGCTGCCCCCTTTGCCCTGCCTTAAAGATGGCCCTGAATAACTATGACAGGTCTGTTCCATTAAATTGTTCTCTTCCATTCAGCCTAAGCAGACTAAACAGCACTGTTACTATAAGCCAATCTTGACTTATTGCCAAGTCAGAAGCTTAACCCTCATCTCCATCTCTAACCACCACTCAGACTCACGTGTCACTGCTCTCTGCATAAATCTCTCACCAGAACTATAGAAATGTCTCTCTGATGTGTTCTCTGCCATCCACAAGCTGGCTTTGCTTCTCCGTGCAAGAGGCAAGATGGCAGCTTCCAATATAGACATAACCAGGTTTCCAGAGACTGGCTGGAGCAGAGATGGTGTCTCCTGATATGTTGATAGGCTGAATAGTGGTTTTTGTAAATATTGGTTAAATGTAGGTTTTAACCGTTTGCCGATCCACCGCAGAACATTTACTGCGGCAGGTGGGCTTCTATAGGCACAATTAAATACCCATATGTCGCGGCTTTCTGCCAGGTCCACTCCTGCATCCGGAAGCTTGAGTTGCCATTCGCTGCAGTACAAGTCGATCAGCGGGTCCCGGCCAATGATTTATGGGTGGCACCCGTTGAGTGGCTGAGCGAATGACAGAAGAGAGTTCTGTGTTGGTAAACAACACAGGGCCCTCTACAGACAACTGCTATGTGCTGTTATTTCTCAGCACATTGCTTAGTAAAAAAACAGCACACAGTACACACATTAACACTCAGTTAGGCCCCTTTCCCACGGGCTGTCCGATCCGGTCTGCCTGTCAGACCTTGCAGTCTCCTCTATGGCGTGGTGGATGTCAGCTGACATGTGTCTGCTGACATCCGCCGCTAACCAATCCGATCCTGGCTGCAAAATCCTGACAGGTCCTATTTTCCATCCGTCTGGCGGACCAGATTTGATGAAAAACAGACTGGAGGTCCATTTCCACCCAATTTCCCCATAGAGGAAGGCGGGACTGTGTCCACTCTGCGCAGTGAGCGGAGACGGACGTGTCATCTGTCTGCTCAACAGGGATCAGCAGAGCGATTGGCCGCTGAGCAAGCGGATTATGCAAAACGGAGGCGCCCGTGCGAAAAGGCCAACCCTTCGATTGCCCCTGACGTTAACCCCTTCCCAGCCAGTGTCGTTAGTACAGTGACAATGCATATTTTTAGCACTGCTCACTGTATTAGTGTCACTGATGATGTCAACGTCAGTCAGTCAGTTCCCACAAAGTGTCAGATCGCCATTGCCCACCACACTATGGCAGTCCCACTATAGGTCACCGATTGCCGCCATTACTAGTATAAAAAAATAATAAAAATTATAGCGTCTACAAACTGGTTTGCATGATATATATATTATATATATATATATATATATATATATATATATATATATATATATATATATATATATATATACACACATACACATACACACACACACACACACACACACCACAATCAATATACACTTATTGGGATTTTTTTTATCAAAGACATGTAGCAGAATTTATAAAGAAGTTTGTTTTTTTCATTGGATATGTTATATTGCAGATGTAGAAAATATTTGGGGTTTTTTTTCAGTCTTTCTTTGTTTATATCGCAAAAAATAAAAAACCCATTGGTGATCAAATACCACTCTATTTGTGTGAAAAAAATTTATCAATTTCATTTGGGCAAACTTTGCATGACCGTGCAATTGCCAGTTAAAGTAGTGCAGTGCTGAATAGCAAAAAATGGCCTGGTCATGAAGGGGGTAAAATCTTCCAGAGCTCAAGTAGTTGTAGACCTCAAAATGAAAAATGAACAAAGCATATCCCTCTATAGTGTGTACTTGCCTCAATCTTAAGCACCAAGTGTGGTTTCTATCTCCCCTGTCTGCTATCTTCAGGAGTCACTCCGGAAGGTTTAGATCAACATCACAGAATCCCAGAGGAAAGCCCTACCTCCCCTTGCAGCATAGAGAAGGGGACTGACATACTCAGCTGTGCATGTTTCCCTATAAGACTGTGTACAGGAGGGGGGGGGGGGGTGTCTTCCATCCACTCAGGTCTCAGATTTTACACCTGTTCTATACTGTGCAGTGTGTAGCGCCAGATCCCTGCCTTGTGCCTGGAGCTGAGAAATGATGTATAAAATGTGTACTTTAGAATGCTGTAGAGAAGAGCGGGATGCCGATAAACAGGTGCAACTTATTTAGGAGGATTTATTTAATCTCTGTGTATAACCTGAGGCCAGTCGCTTCACCGGGTATATGTAAAGGTTTATATCCACATCAACTACTTGACCTCCCTTCATGACCTGGGCATTTTTGTGCTATTCAGCACTGAGCTACTTTAACTAGCAATTGCTCGGTCCTGCAGCGCTGTAGGCAAATAAAATTGATATCATTCTTTTCACACAAATAGACCTTTCTTTTGGTGGTATTTGATTTGATGGTATTTTGGCGGGATTTGTTTTTTTACCAAGGACATGTAGCAGAATACATTTTGGCCTAAGTTTATGAAGAAACTTTATTTTATTATATATGTTTTATAATAGAAAGTGGAAAAAATGCTGAACATTTTGAAAAAAAACAAAAAACAATATTTTCCGTTTTCTGCTATAAAACATATCCAATAAAATCGAATTTCTTCATAAATTTAGGAGAAAATGTATTCTGCTACATGTCTTTGGTAAAAACCAAATTGCGTTTTTGGGGACACTAGTATAGTTCTGATTGTGATCAAGATACTGATCCGTACAGACACTATACTACTAATGGTGGTGATCAGCGACTTATAGTGCGACTGTGATAGTCTAGCGCTCATTGAAACTGGCTGGGAGGGACGCTAACTGACATCACTAGTGACACCAATACAGCGATCAGTGATAATACTGTACTAAAGGTACTGGCTGGGAAGGGGTTAACATCAAGGAGCAATCAATGGGTTAACTGTGCCTAACAATTGTAATGTGTGCTGCTTACAGAACTGTCTGCGTTCAGGGAGAAAAAGCAGAATTGATTTCAGGGAGAAGAAACAGAGAGATCGCTGTCTGTGTACAGAGTTCTGTGTGTTTTTCAACATAGAACTCTGTGCTGTGAATGGCCACAGCCGATCAGCATGTTTCAGCCAAAATAATTCGCTGATATCTGCTGACAAACTCTTGCTGTATCCAATCACAGCACAGGTCAGCAGGGGGCGTGCCGCTCAACTACACTGCAGAATTCGGGTAAGTCACTGTGCCGCTCTGCTTGCAGTATATCTACTGTGAGCGGGCGACAAGTGGTTAAAGTGTGCCTGAACTCAAAAGGTGAACATTTGCTAACTTACAGTGCCTTGAAAAAGTTTTCACACTTGATATTTTCCACATTTTGCCATGTTACAACCAAAAACGTAAATGTATTTTAATGGGAATTTATGTGATAGACCAACACAAAGTCGCATATAATTGTGAAGGGGAAGGAAAATAATAAAATGGTTTTCAATTTTTTTACAAATATCTGAAAAGTGTGGCACGCATTTGTATTCAGCCCCCTTTACTCTGATACCCCTAACTGAAATCTAGTGGAACCAATTGCCTTCAGAAGTTCCCCAATTAGTAAATAGAGTCCACCTGTGTGTAATTTAATCTCAGTATAAATACAGCTGTTCTGTGATGCCCTCAGGTTTGTTAGAGAACCTTAGTGAACAAACAGCATCATGAAGGCCAAAGAACAGACTGGAAAGGTGAAGGATACATTTCTGGAGAAGTTTAAAGCGGGGTTAGGTTATAAAAAATATCCCAAGCTTTGAGCATCTCACGGAGCTGTTCAATCCATCATCCGAAAATGGAAAGAGTATGGTACAACTGCAAACCTACCAAGACATGGCCGTCCACCTAAACGGACAGGCCCGGGCAAGGAGAACATTAATCAGAGAAGCAGCCAGGAGGTCCATGGTAACTCTGGAGGAGCTGCAGAGATCCACAGCTCAGGTGGGAGAATCTGTCCACAAGACAACTATAAGTCGTGCTCTTCACAAATCTGGCCTTTATGGAAGAGTGGCAAGAAGAAAGACATTGTTGAAAGAAAGACATAATAAGTCTTCCTCATCACAATTAGACCAACACAAAGTGGCACATATCTCATAAAATACATTTACGTTTTTGGTTGTAACGTGACAAAATGTGGAAAATTTCAAGGGGTATGAATACTTTTTCAAGGCACTGTACCAGCATGCTGCAGAGAAGGATGCTTGCTCTCTGTTTGGAATCAGTGGTCTCTTTGCAGAGGTCTGACATGCCTACTCCTATAAATCTATAGTATGTTAATTAGCAAAATATCCTACTCTGTCGATTGGAGAGCTCTAGGGGACTCAGAGACCGATGCTTCCACACAAAGCAAGAGTCCTTTCCTGCAGGATGCTGGCAGGCGACAGGCTTTTCTACTCACACTGTGACTGCTTTCTAAGGAAAATAAACGATAAGACTTTGCACACCTTTTGTTTTGTTGCATCTGGAATATATTAAGCTGAATATATTTGTACTGAAAGTTCATTTGGGCTTTAACTTGACGATTTAAAAACAAAAAAACCTTTTTCAGTGGTCGAATATACGTTTATCTCAACTAAAAACTGCTCTAGATTTCCCCGACAATTCAGTCTCTGATTCAGAGATAATTAATCAGTCACATAGATGTTCTCTTTTCACGTTGTGGGTTCAGACTTAGCAAACTGGGTGACTAAACAAAAGGCGATGTACAATCCTAGTGGTTTGGACGCACCCTTTACTTTAAGGAACCTATGGTTATTGTTATAGTTGTAAACCTCTGAAATGAAAAAAAAAGTACACAGATATTCTTCTATAGTGTGTGCTAGCCTCAATCAGAAGCATCTAGTGTGATTTCTGTCTGCTCCATCATTAGTTTGCCATCTGCATGACTCACTTCTGAAGGTCTATGTGGACACCAAAGAATACCGAGAGACCGTCGCCACCCCCAACCCCAGCACACAGAAGGTGATCGAAAGCCTCAACTGTGCGTGTTTTCCTATGAGACGTTGTCCTTTCCCTCCACTCAGGTCTCAGATTACACTCAGCTCCCTGCTGCACATAGCTCAGTGTGGAACATTAGCTCCCCGCCTTCTGCCTGATGGAAATGAGAAATAGCCTTTGATTCTGTGTGTTTTGGAAGGCTGTAGAAAAGAAAAGTCCGCAGATAAACAGGTACAACTTATACACTAAGATGACACAAATCCTACTACATAACTTGAGGCCAGTCACTTCACTGGGTACTACAGGTACTTAGTGTATAAGTTGTATAGTGCTGTCAATCTATGCAGCCTTTTACATGTTTATTATACATTCACATCAATCCCTGCCCTAAAGGAGCTTACAATCTAAGGTCCTTAACACGCATTCATGTATACAGGACACACACTAGGGCCAATTTAGACCAGAGCCAATTAACCTACCAGCATGCCTTTGGAGTGTGGGAGGAAACCAGAGTGCCCAGAGAGAGAACATGCAAACTCTGTGTAAGTAGTGCCGTGGTTATGATTCGAACTGACAGCTCTAGTGCTCCTAAGCGGAAGTGCTAACCAGTAATGCCCCGTACACATGGTCGGATTTTCCGACGGAAAATGTGTGATAGGACCTTGTTGTCAGAAATTCCGACCGTGTGTAGGCTCCATCACACATTTTCCATAGGAATTTCCGACACACAAAGTTTGAGAGCTTGCTATAAAATTTTCCGACAACAAAATCCGTTTTCGGAATTTCCGATCGTGTGTACACAAATCCGACGCAAGTGCCACGCATGCTCAGAATAAATAGATGAAAGCTATTGGCTACAGCCCCGTTTATAGTCCCGACGTACGTGTTTTACGTCACCGCGTTCAGAATGATCGGATTTTCCGACAACTTTGTGTGACCGTGTGTATGCAAGACAAGTTTGAGCCAACATCCGTCGGAAAAAATCCTAGGATTTTGTTGTCGGAATGTCCGATCAATGTCCGACCGTGTGTACGGGGCATAAGGGTTTACAACCACTTTACCCACTGCAGTAAAATAGAAAAATACGCTAATGGTCAAGTACTGTCACATTAGGAACTACTTACTGTATACAGACATAACCAGAGTCCAAGACTCCATCCTAACTGGCCATCTAAGAAATGTCTCCTTGGAATGCCCAGCACTATATTTTGTTATAAATCAGTACAAACAATATTAGATTCAATAAGAATGGGACATTTAAGGCCGGGTTCACACTACTGCGAACTGAATGCGCATCCAATTGGCAATAGCAGGAGATTGTGACCGGCTCTTTTTGGAGACGGTCACAATCTCCGACGCGGCTCTGGTGAGAATTTGCACAGGAGCCCTGTTCGTCTTTTGGTCTGTTTCAGGTCCGAATTCAGCCCAAAATTTGGGCTGAAATCGAACCTGAAATGTTGAACCAGGACGCACAGGATCCCTGCTGTGAGCCGCATCAGCATCCAGTGTGAACCGAGCCTAAAAAGGGCCTTACAACAGCATCCAAACCTTCAGCTACCAATCTGACCTAAAATTTCCTTCTGCAGGTATTTGGGACTAGAGACAAATAATAAACGCTGAATGCTTACAACAAAGTTACATACCCACAATAAATCAAAGAGTAATAGAAAAGTCTCATCGGCCAATTAATAAGGCAGGTAACTCGAAACTGTCCCCCCCATTTGGAAAGACTGTCCCCCTTCTGGAACCCAAACCTTCTGACCCTGATGCCTCCTTAGTTCCTTTTTTAGATCCAACATAGAGATTTCTATATAAAATTAGTTATAACCACCAAAAAGTATTATTCTGTAACCTTTCATCTAACCTCTTAATCATTGTATTTGTCACTTTGAAAAGATAATATTAAGGGTTTATTTTGACAGGCGTGGAGACTCGTCCTCCAACCGGAGCCACGGTCTACTCCATGTGCATACACCTCGGAGCTGTGTGCGGTCAGCCCATAGAAGTGGATGCAGACACTACAAGAAAAACAGAAATGGAAGGCGCTTTGGAAGGTGTTTTTCGTGTAGTTCATTTCGGATTACCCCATCTGAGGAAGGCAGCATCCACCTAGTTTTGGATACCATATAGATCTTTCACACCACCATTTTATCTGACATCTGTTACTTCACACCTTGGAAGCCCCATTAGCGGTGGAAGTGACTGTGTTTTTTGGATGCAGACACATAGAGAAGTGGATGTCAGATCAGAGGATGGGTCTCAGCCCTTAAGGAAAAGTAGTGGTGACCAAAAGCATTTGTGGACTAAACAATGTATTGCATATTAGTTCTTCCCAGGCCACAAAACTGGTGTTGTAGCCTTTGCCTACATACCGTACATGGTACAACGTGACCTTTTTGCTATACAAGAAAAATGGGGGGGGTCTTATGTTGCCGGGGAGTCAGTTGTTGTTGAAAGACATCTACTGTTGGGGGAGGGGTCTATTGTTGATGGCAGCCAGACAGACTATTAATGCTGGCTGTGCGGAGATCTGTTGACGCTGTAGGGAGTCTATTGATGCTGGTAGGGAAATTTTGTTGTGGTTGGTCCATTGTTGATAGGGGGATCTATTGTTGCTGGCTGCAGGGGATCTATTTTACTGCTTTTCTTGATATCATTACCAAATTCCATACAAATTACTTAGCACCTCAAAATGATACTTGGTTCTATATTGTCTAAAAGGGACAGTACTGGGAGGTGGGTAGGGGAGGAGAAAAACGGGTGACTCGGAAAGGGGGAGTTCCTGCACCTATTGTCTGAGAAAAGAAGCCCTGAGCCCATACATGGATGGAAATTTGGCCGGTCCCTGATGAACTGGCCGAATTTCCTTCCATGCATGCCAGGCGTAAACCAAAAAGTTTTTGACCTTCTGCACATAAGATGTAGGAATATATAAAGAGAAACAAACAAAAAAGAGGAGGAGGTGGTAAACAAAGAATGCACAATATATAGCTACTTCTGGACTTTTTTATGAAAACTGGAGTAAAGGAAAAATTACAGACTGATCAATATAACCAATCTGGCCTACCCCCCATAACACTCAGCACTTCATGGTCACCAATTTGCCATTATTCTCATTGAAAGCATTAACGTCCAAACTCTGGGCTATATATACACACAGTATCTCACAATTGAGAGTACACCCCTCACATTTTTTGTAAATATTTAATTCTATCTGAAGAAATGACACTTTGCTACAATGTAAAGTAGTGAGTGTAGTAGTGAGTGTACAGTGTAAATTTTCTGTCCCCTCAAAATAACAACACACAGCCATTAATGTCTAAACCGCTGGCCACAAAAGTGAGTACACCCCCAAGTGAAAATGTCAAAATTGGGTCCAAAGTGTCAATATTTTGCGTGGCCACCATAATTTTCCAGCACTGTCTTAACCCTCTTGGGTATGGAGTTCACAGGCTGCCACTGGAGTCCTCTTCCACTCCTCCATGAAGACATCACAGAGCTGGTGGATGTTAGAGACCTTGCGCTCCTCCACCTTCCATTTGAGGATGCCCCACAGATGATCAATAGGGTTTAGGTCTGGAGACATGCTTGGCCAGTCCATCACCCTCAGCTTCTTTAGCAAGGCAGTGGTTGTCTTGGAGGTGTGTTTGGGGCTGTTATCATGTTGGAATACTGCCCTGCGGCCCAGTCTCCGAAGGCAGGGGGATCATGCTCTGCTTCAGTATGTCACAGTACATGTTGGCATTCATGGTTCCCTCAATAAACTGTAGCTCCCCAGTGCCGGCAGCACTCATGCAGCCCCAGACCAAGACACTCCCACCACCATGCTTGACTGTAGGCAAGAAACACTTGTCTTTGTACTCCTCACCTGGTTACCGCCACACACACTCTTGTCTCCATCTGAACCAAATATGTTTAACTTGGTCTCAGACCAAAGGACATGGTTCCAGTAATCCATGTCCTTAGTCTGCTTGTCTTCAGCAAACTGTCTGCGGGCTTCCTTGTGCATCATCTTTAGAAGCGGCTTTCTTCTGGGATGACAGCCATGCAGACCAATTTGATGCAGTGTGCGGCGTATGGTCTGAGCACTGATAGGCTGACCCCCCTCCCCAGACCTTGTAACATTAATGATTCACATGACACTGGGGAGGGAAAATGGCTAATTGGGACCAATTTGGACATTTTCACTTAGGGGTGTACCCACTTTTGTTGCCAGTGGTTTAGACATTAATGGCTGTGTGTTGAGTTATTTTGAGGGGACAGCAAATTTACACTGTTATACAAGCTATACACTCACTACTTTACATTGTAGCAAAGTGTCATTTCTTTAGTGTTGTCACATGAAAAGATATAATAAAATGTTTACAAAAATGTGAGGGGTGTACTGACTTTTGGGAGATACTGTAATATATTTATACATATATATATATATATATAGCAGTGGGTCCTGGGTTCCTCCTGGTGCACAACAATGCCCAACCTCATGTGGCGAGAGTATGCAACCAGTTCCTGGAGAATGAAGGAATCAATACCATTAAATGGCCTCCCGCTCGCCTGACCTAAATCCAATAGAACACCTCTGGGACATTATGTTTTTCGGTTCATCTGATGTCACCAGGTTGCACCTCAGTCTGTTCAGGAGTTCAGTGATGCCCTGGGAAGAAATACCCCAGGACACATCCGTTGTCTCATTAGGAGCATGCCCTGACATTGTATGGCCCCCACGTGCTTGTATGCATGCCTGACAAACTACTGATTACCATTTTGAGCAATGAAATTTCAGCAAAATGGACTAGCCTGCTGCATCATTTTTTCACTTTGATGCAAATAAAATTATCAACCTAGAGGGGGCAGAGTTCAAAGACATATATATACATACATACACACAATATATATATATATATATATATATATATATATATATATATATACACATATACTGGAAGAAACGGGGGGAGCCCTGGGCTCAGATTTGGTCTTTAAAGTGCAATTCCAGCCAATTTGTTTCAATTGTTCTAGTTTGGGTTGGAAAGAGTTGGGACTATTTCAAGTTTATATTGTCACCTGTGTCTCAGATTGACATGGGTGATCTCAGGCGATTTCCACACATAGGAAACGATCGAGTGAAGCATTTGTGTGATCGATCGCTACTACAGTAATTACAGGATGATTATAGTTGAAGACTGCTATAGCAAAAATCGCTTGTGTGTAGCCTTACTCTTACTTATTAACCCATTGGTCATTGTCATGTAAGAGCAAAATGTCCCTAAACAAAGACACACATAGCAATACAACCTGATAAAGGTTCCACCCCTTCCCACGCTAACCAAAATAAAAAAGTTCCACTTTAAAGACCTTTTAGTTGTCTCCCATAGGCATGGAACCACAACAGCTTAGCAACAGACCAGTTTCATCTGCTTGCTCCTGTGTGACAAAAGGCCATGCTGAAACAAACATTTTTATGGTACGGGTCAGAAAATTACCACTAGATTCTGATTTGTTGTTATGGCCACACCCCCTCATTTTCCTTCCTCTGGTTTTTATAAATGAGCCCAGCCAAAACTCTAGATCTAAAATTCAACGTAAGGTAACCATAGCAGGAGTTGAAACTAAAGCAATGCACTACTAGCACAGCAAAACTATATGCAGGGATCTGGTTGCTACTTGGGGTCCATCAGGGCTGCCAAGCCATTAAATACTACTGAGCAATCTAAGCGGTTCTTCTCACCCTCCGGGCCTCACTCTGGTATTTTACAGCTTTCTTTGTATCGGCCACAGCTCGTTCGACAAAACCTACTGACTCGTCCATGTTATTTTCTATACGGTCTATAAGAGAACCCTTAAGAAAGAAAGAGGTGTAGGAAAAAAAAAAAAAGAAAAACAAAAAAAAGACAGGGTAGGGGAGAAATAGCAGAAGGAAGCCAAGACACAAGTAGGGGAATGGGTTAAGGGGTATATGTTGTTGAAGGATTATGAGAGAAAACAATTGTGGTAAGTGTAAAAGGAAAGACAGAGAAAGGATATGGCAGAAGATAACACATGAATTAAGGTTTTAAAGAAAAGAAAGAAGAAAGGAAAAGAAAGAGAAGAAAAAAAAGAAAAAAAAAAGAAAGAAAGAAATGAAAAGAGAAAATAAAAAAAGAGAGAAGAAAAAGAAAATAAATAAAGGCACAGAAGGCCGTAAAGAATTAAGATTAGAAGGTTTGAAAATGCAGTGTATTTAGGAGATTTAAAAAGGACAAGTTTGGGCCATTATAGAAGAAAGAACATACAACATGAGACAGAAGAGTTTGGTATAAGCACATTGACGCATTGGCAGAATATTAAATGAATAGAAAATGATGAAGTTGGCATAGGTTTTAAGAAAATCAGGAACGAAAAAAACAGATAAAACATTGGGAAAGGAAGGTTGGGTTTTGAGAGTTGAGATTTAGGTTGATGTTTTGAGCAAAAGCATAGGAAAACACAATGTAGGAAGTAGAGAAAAAAGGTTGGTAAAGACATAAGAGTATTAAACATAAGAATATTAAAGCCAGGATCAAAAAGTCGAGAACAGTGAAAAGCTGGTGAAAGAACATGGTAGAGAGAGCGTGATGAGGATGAGAGAAACGTTTGAGGAGAAGCATAGATCAATCCGTGGAAGAAACCAGGGAGGTTTAAATATTAGAAAGGTAAAAGGTAAAATGAAACAATGCAGAGGAACAAAAGCATAGAGCCCACACTGCAAGAAGCACGGTGAGAAAAGTTCATAGTAGGAAAAGAAAATCGAAAGATGATGGGAAATTGTACAAGAAGTAAGCATGATATATTGTGAGATTTAAGAAACAAAAAACACACATACGATATTGTAGTGTCACATAACAAAGAACTTTATCCAGTCATCTGTAGCCCTCAACGGCCTCCTAATATAGCTCTTATATCAGGTCAGGTCAGGTCAGTTGTGTCATGATCTACTGGGTCTTTCCACCCTCACCTTGCGTGCTTTGCTCTGGTATTTCACTGCTTTGGTTGTCTCTTCCCGAGCTTTCTCTACATGTTCCACTGATTTCATGACATTGATCTCTATGTTATCAGTCACCTCCCCCTGTAGCGGACACAAAGGATCAGTTAGTACATTGGACAAGAAAAGGGTTTTCAGATAAAGGCTAAAGTCAGAGAGGAGAGGTATAGTTACCTTAGCTTGGTTGAGCCTCAGTCTCCAAGCAAAGCATTAAGGACAGAAAAGGAGACACAACTGAGACATCAAATAGCTTTTATAGAGGCTATGTTTGGGTGATTTAAGATTAATATAATACAGTTTACAGTGTTACTTCTAATCACTTAATTGAAGCCCCTGTATTGTCATTTTTCTTTTTGTCTTCACCCGCCCCATATTGTTCATGATGGTTACCTGGTTCTCAACCAGCATGGCGATATCCATGAACATGTCATGGAGCTCCTTCAGGCTGCTCTCAAGCCGTACGATGTCACGATGACGAGATTCAATTTCACTCAAGGCTTGGCGTGAAATCTGTGAATCGTTAATTATCTACAGGAAAGAATGAAAAGGTGTAACTTTGGAATACCTACCAGAATGATCTGCTACCTGTGGCCTAAGTTGATACCATCTAGCATTAAAGATTATACCAAAACCATGGGCATTAATATGGAGTTGTGTTCCCCCCTTCTCCCCTCCCCTATCCTGTGTGGCTATAAGTTCTTCCACTGTTCTGAGAAGGCTTTTCACAAGATATTGCAATGAATCTGTGGGAATTTGTCCCCATTCAGATAAGAGAACACTTGTGAGGTTGGATACTCACGTTGAACAAGAAGACTCTTTCATGGACCGACTTCAATACAACCTGTCTGCCCATAGATGGATCAAATCTCAGCTGGTCTCTGCTGAACCAACCGAGATTCGATCTATGGCCGGCTTTAGGCCCCATTCACATTTGCGAACAGGATCATCACCGACTTATGTGCAAGTCTCCCAGTGATTAGTTGTGGGAGGCAGCCCTTTTGAAATCAATAGGAGGCTGACAGTTCACACAGCTGGCCATTATGATATAATCGCTCATCGAGTGATTGATTTCAATGGGGCTGCCTCCCACATCAAATTGCCGGGATCCTGCTGGAGTTCTCCCCTGTAATTGGCAACAGCCCCATTCGGAAGTGTGAACGAGGCCTAAACCAGCTAAGTCTGTTTATATTAGGATTATTCACTCCCCTTATAATACCTCCTTTAACCTGGCCCACAATCATTGTATGCGATATCATCCCAACGGTGCTCAATTGGGTTAAGGTCAGGGCGGCTCTGTGCAACCTGTAGCATTATTAATAGTAATCAATGGAAACAGTTGAACCCATTAATTAGGATGGGTGCCCATATAGTTGGTGTAATGGTTGGGCGTCCACATAGGGCATTACCCTTACACCAGTGAAAAGCTTCACTAAAAACAAATAGTTATTGGGTATACAGTATGTAGGTGATGGAAGTACCCACTGACTTTTCAGAATCACCTTCCCCAAACAGGAAGCCTGCACTCCCTGAGTCAGGATCAACTAGAGATCTTCCTTTTAGTGCCCCTGGGGCTATAGATCAAGTATACCCATCCCTTTTTCCACCATGGGACAGTACCTAAACAGCCCTATGGCCGTATTAGAGAAAACTTTTGGTTCCAGGTCTTGACCACCATCACAGCCTTGACGAAGGGGGAACCACTTCTGTTGGCTTTAGTCCCCACCTGTGAACTATCAATTGCAATTTAAACTTTTTATTAGTAACCTCAAGTGTGACAAACTTCTGTACCAAGTGTGCCTCTACAACCATCCAAGAGGAGAAGCATCAGCCAAGAACATAGCAAGGCCCACCTACATCATACCTTTATCGGCTACAAACTTCCTTGAAGGACAACGCATCCCATATCACCTCCAGTCATACCAGACCACACTAGTCCAGTACTATACATACTAGTCATACACATACAGTGTTTCCGGCAATAATGAAGGTTTGTTAGCTCCCTCCTTTATAAAACTGGGGGCCTGGTTATATCTAAGAATATTTGGCTGGATTTGCCCATATTCACTTCCAATTAAACGAGCCAACAAAATAAGCCGTAAAAGAGGATTTGAAAAAGAGAAAATGACATATAGACAGTGGCTTAGTGTCAAACTATGCCCACATTCCATATATCATGCCTAAAAGTTGAAAGAAGCATTGTAGCAAGGGGATTTCTAGGGTATATATATATAAAAAGCAGCACCAACCCAACAAGTTTACATAAAATATAAAAAACGAAATTTGTTATACAAAAGTTAAAAACACAGGATGCCATGCCATATGGCAAAATAGTTTAAATAGATACATCATACAGAGAATCATATCACACTATAGCTTGATGAGTTTCAGTAATTCACAAATCTTCATCAGGAGCTTTAGTGGATGCGTAGGATAAAGCCCCAGGTACAGGAGAAAAGAACCACAAAAAAAGAAGGAAATACTACAAAGTTTCTCAACAGGAGGGTGCTGAAGAACAGGCCAGGAGGAAGCCAGGTGGGCACAAGGAACGCCAATGAGAAGCCACCAAAACCCAAGACTGAGCAGGTTCCATAAAGGCCTATGGATAGATATCACATTTGTCAAAAGATAATGGCATATGCACAGAAAGAAGCCTCCTTGATAGATATATTAATTCCAAGCTAGAAAGTCAAAATGTAGAAAGATCTATAAGACTGTGATTCTTTTCTCTTATACCTGGGGTTTTATCCTACAGAACTCATTCACTATTTCTCCTGATGAAGACACATTATTTATCGAAATGTGTCGAGCAAAGCAATACGTAGCATGGCATCTGCCACTTACTGGCAGGAGCACACTCACCCATACTCAACTGAATTTCTGACATTGTTCATTGCCTTATTTCCTAAAGCAACAAACCATATTTTAGCTAACCAGAGTAGTGAAATGTAAATTCCAGGATATACAGTACCTTGAAAAAGTATTCATACCCCTTGAAATTTTCTACATTTTCTCATGTTACAACCAAAAACATTAATGTATTTTATTGGGATTCTATGTGATAGACCAAGTGGCACATAATTGTGAAGTGGAAGGAAAATAAAAAAATGGTTTTCAATTTTTTTTTACAAATATCTGAAAAGTGTGGCATGCATTTGTATTCAGCCCCCTTTAAGCTGGCCATACACCATACAATTTTCTTATGCAATTTTCTTTAGATTTACCTTCAACTATGTAGCGCAAGGGAAATAAAAAATTTCTATTTCGGTTTCTACTAGGATCCCCATCCTTGAGGGCAGCAAGGCCTGTGTCTACGTATTATTTATGGTGATCCACCTGTGCGCAGGGGTTGTTTTTTCTCTTTTGCTACTTTATGTAGCGCAAGGGCCTGCCTGATTGTATACAAATTGAAGGTGTTTAGGTTTGACCTCGTATTATATGGTTTTTGTAAATCTAAAGGAAAGTTTACAAGAAACTTGTATAATGTATGGCCAGCCTTACTCTGATACTCCTAAAATCTAGTGAAACCAATGGCCTGCAGAAGTCACCTAATTAGTAAATAAATTACACAGATGGACTCTAATCTCAGTATAAATATAGCTGTTTTGTGAAGCCCTCAGAGGTTTGTTAGAAAACCTTAGTGAACAATTAGCATCATGAAGGCCAATGAACACACCAGACAGGTCAGGGATAAAGTTGTGGAGAAGTTTAAAGAAGGGTTGGGTTCTAAAAAAAATATCCCAAGCTTTGAACATCTCACGGAGCACTGTTCAATCCATCATCCGAAAAATGGAAAGAGTATGGCACAACTGCAAACCTACCAAGACATGGCCGTCCATATAAACTGACAGGCTAGGCAAGGAGAGCATTCATCAGAGAAGCAACCATGAGGCCCATGGTAATTCTGGAGGAGCTGCAGGGATCCACAGCTCAGGTGGGAGTATCTGTCTACAGGACAACTATAAGTCGGGCACGCCACAAATTAGGCCTTTATGGAAGAGTGGTAAGAAGAAAGCCATTGTTAAAAGAAAGCCATAAGAAGTCCCATTTGCAGTTTGCGAAAAGCCATGTGGGGGACACAGCAAACATGTGGAAGAGGGTGCTCTGGTCAGATGAGACCAAAATTGAAACTTTTGACCTAAAAGCAAAACACTGTGTGGCGGAAAACAAACACTGCACATCACCCTGAACACACTGTCCCCACCGCGAAACATGGTGGTGGCAGCATCATGTTGTGGGAATACTTTCCTTCAACAGGGACAGGGAAGCTGGTCAGAGTTGATGGGAAGATGGATGGAGCCAAATACAGGGCAATCTTAGAAGAAAACCTGTTAGAGTCTGCAAAAGACTTGAGACTGGGGCAGAGGTTCACCTTCCAGCAGGACAACAACCCTAAACATACAGCTAGAGCTACAATGGAATGGTTTAGATCAAAGCATATTCATGTGTTAGAATGGTCCTGTCAAAGTCCAGACCTAAATCCAATTGAGAATATGTGGCAAGACTTGAAAATTGCTGTTCACAGATGTTCTCCATCCAATCTGACGGAGCTTGAGCTATTTTGCATTTTGAGCTATTTTGCAAAGAAGAATGGGCAAAAATGTCACTCTCTAGATGTGCAAAGCTGGAAGAGACATCCCCAAAATTACCTGCAGCTGTAATTGCAGCGAAAGGGGGTTCGCTCCAGGGGGGCTGAATACAAATGCACACCACACTTTTTACATGATTATTTGTAAAAAAATGCTGAAAACCATCATTTTCCTTCCACTTCACAATTATGTGCCACTTTGTGTTGGTCTATCACATAAAATTCCACTAAAATACATTTACGTTTTTGGTTGTAACATGACAAAGCGTGGAAAATTTCAAGAGGTATGAATACTTTTTCAAGGCACTGTATATCTGCAGCTGGCACATCTTTCTTTGCCATTCTGAGGGCACTCCTGTCAGGAAATGGAAGGTACTAGCACACTTTTGGCCTACAGAAAGAGGTGATCATACAGAGTGATGGACATCTTAAGCCACATTATTTGGAACCAGCAGTTTAAAGGTTAAAACTTAATGTATGTGACAGGTGCACTTTATAAGAGACTTACCCCAGAGGTGAAAATGTTGGGGTTTCCGCTTTCCAGCATCTCCTCTAATTCGTCATCCGTTGTGTTTTTGCCAGCTTGAAGGGAAAACGCGATGACAAAATTACAGATGTTAGAATCACATTGATAATTACAATGCCCTATTATAGACCGGCCAGTGTTGTGGACAGACAGAGAGACACAGAACTTTAAAAAATATGTCATAATGGCAAAACACAGCCTATTTTCTCTCCCATCCCAAGAAGAGTTTCTTTGGTGCTGCGCCAGAGAAATATGGAGGTTGCCTTTCTGAAAATACTAGTTTGCAGCCTGAGACAGCCAGGAATGCTTTCTGAGCCACTGGCCCAGAACAAGTATGAAGCCATTGGGGGAGATTTACTAAAAAACGGGAGCACTCAATATCTAGGGCAGCTGTGCATGGTAGCCAATCAGCTTCTAACTTCAGCTTGTTCAATTAAGCTTTGGCAATACAACCTGGAAGGTTCCTATGCAGAGTTGCACCAGATTTTGCACTCTCCATTTTTAGTAAATAACCCTCACTAAGGCATTCTGATACCCAAAGAATTAGTATTTTCAGAAGTCAGTAATGGTAGCCTTGGTACTTTCTCATCAAAGGTTGCTTTTAAGCCCACTTTAACTTTCCGCTGATATCAGCTAATTGTATTCCAGGTGCAACGTCCTGCAAACTGAAAGTGTGTGATATGTTACAATTCTTGTTTTTTTTTCAGAAAGCAACCATAGCCCGAGTAGACAATCCTGTCCCCTGCCAGCATTTTATAGAGGAAGATCCTTGGTCTCTGTGTGGAAGCAGAGGTTGAACATACTCCTGGTTGAGAACACTCACCTACACTTAAAGTAGAACTTCACCCAAAAGGGAAAGTTTAGCTTTTTTGCTTCCTTCCCTCCCTCCTCTTCAACTTTTTGAATATTTTTTTTTTGGGTGAGGAGAGGAGCAGGTACCTGGCGTTGATAGGTACCCACTCCCACCCGCATTGCCTAGGTGATCCAAGTGAAAGTTCGCCACCCCCCCCCCAGCACGCAGCCTCTTGGGACATGATGTCACAGGTTCCACAAGGCTGCAGAACACAGCGGGAAGCCAACTGGGAACCCACAAGGAGTCACAGCTGGCTTCCATCAGTTAGACTGAAGAACTGCTTTAATAAGGCAAAGACGAATGTGCGACATTAAGTTACCTACAGCAGTAAACCCTATTTCAGCTAAACAGAGTCTAAGTAGTGAAATGTGAATCCCATGATATAAAGCAACCACAGCCTGAGTAGAAAAGCCTGCCCCCTGCCAGCATGCTGCAGAAAAGCCTGTTACTTGCTAAGTCAAAGCAAGGGCTCTCCAGTCAGCAAAGTTCATGATCCCTTCTGATTGGAGAGCTCTAGTTTTGACAACTGACTTAGCAGGGAGCATGTTGGACCCACAGACAAGGAAGTTCCTTCTCTGCAGCATCATACTTCAGCTGTGGCTGTTTTCTAAAATAAGGTATAACACTTTTGTATGCATGCAACGGGAATATATTAAAATAATTTGAACTGAAAAGTTAATTTGAGCTTTATAATGAATGTCTGCTTTCATTTTGTTTGAATCTGCTTATTGTCGAATTTCCTTCCAGTTTGGCTCTATTGTGTGGATATGTATAGTAGGGAGTTTAGACTGTAAGCTTCTCTTGAAAGCATGATTTTCAGTTGCTTGTGGTAGGTAATCGACTAGCTCTTTTGTCCTACAGCTCTGGATCCTGATAGATTATCTACATCACCTGCTCATCTCTGCCCCTCCAGCAGTCGGCAGCAGAGAGCCGTAAAACGGGCCTTCACACACTGGGACTTTAAAGGTACCAATTCACAAATGTACACCATATACTTCCTCTAATAATCTATTCATTTTATTTTTAAAAAAATATTGAAAAATGATTTAGTATAAAATACATATACACATATCAGCCTCATCAAGATGATCCATACATATAGAACAACATCACTTAATAAAAAACAATTTTTCCCCATCACATTTGCCTTTTATAAGCCACACCCTTACACCATATATCGCATGTCAAATTGCGCCGATGTGGCCAGATAATTGTGTTTCCGACGGTATCTATTACTGTGCTGTACGCTGGTCATATGGTGGGGTCCTGGCAAGTTTTGTTGTTTCCTAGACCCACATCACCAGGCATCTGTGAGGGATCACAAATTGGTAGACCTAAATGATGGATCAAGAGTTGGAGACCACTGGTTGCCAAAATTTCAATAAAAAAGGCCAGTTTACTGCCCTACAAACTTTAGGGAGGCCGAACTGTGGCCAGTGGGAGTAGAAAATGCCCGAGCATCCGTAGAAGTAAACAGTGCCATAGGCTTGATGGTGAGTGGGAGCAAAAAAAATTACATTATTGGTGTCAATGTAAGCAACAGTGCCCCATCATTGGTGTCAGTGGGAGGAATAGTGCCCCATCCTTGGTGTCAGCGGGAGGAGTTCCCCCATCTCTGATGTCAGTAGGAGGAGGAGTTCCCCATCTCTGATGTCAGGAGGAGGAGGAGTTCCCCATCTCTGATGTCAGGAGGAGGAGGAGTTCCCCATCTCTGATGTCAGGAGGAGGAGGAGTTCCCCATCTCTGATGTCAGGAGGAGGAGGAGTTCCCCATCTCTGATGTCAGGAGGAGGAGTTCCCCATCTCTGATGTCAGTAGGAGGAGTTCCCCATCTCTGATGTCAGTAGGAGGAGGAGTTCCCCATCTCTGATGTCAGTAGGAGGAGGAGTTCCCCATCTCTGATGTCAGTGGGAGAAAAAGAACTCCATTGTTGTGTCAGTGGGAGGAATAGTACTCCATTGTTGTGTCAGGGGAGGAATAGTACTCCATTGTTGGTGTAAGGAGTGGAATAGCGCTCCGTCTTTGGTGTCAGTTGAAAACCAGAACATTGCTTCCAGTTACGTTCCTCCTATACTCTCCATACCTCTGTATGTCGACAAAGGAAATCACAAAACAAAACCATGGTGGTGGTGACTCACTGATCTCCAGCTGCCTCTGGATCCGGCCTTTACTTCGCTCTCTGAAGTCCACCTGAGCCTCATTGTACTTGGTCATGGCATCCACAAACTTCCTTGACAGGACAGAGTGCTGCGGAGAGAGTGAGAGGTGGACTATTCAGATTTTGCTCACAAAGGTCATCATTTATGATGCAACAGGGCCAAAGTGGTCTTGTCAAAGCTAGAAATTTTGAACTAGGTAAGATATTTAAAAAAAATACATTGTTATCTGTTGGTGTTGGTAAACTCTACCATGGACCAGTGTTTTTGGTGTTGAAGGACAAGTAGGAAACTTTTGACCAATGTTTAACTACTTCAACACCAGACACTTTCACCCGCTTCCTGCCCAGACCAATTTTCAGCTTTCAGCGTTGTCGCACTTTGAATGCAACACTGTACCCAAACAAACATTTTTATAATTCTGTTTACACAAATAGTCTTATTTTGGTGGTATTTAATCACCACTGGGTTTTTTTTTATTTTTTGCAAAATAAACAAAAAAACACAGAAAATTTTGAAAAAAAAAAAAAAGTTTTTCTTAGTTTCTGTTATACAATTTTGCTAATAAATAATTGTTATTCATAAATTTTTTTTAACAACAAGGTTGGTCTTTATTGAATAAGGCATCATTGTACAGTTAACATTCATAGTCAAGCTCTCGTGTATAATACAGAATACAAGGAATAAAATACAAAGTAATCCTGTGTAGAGCAACGTGAATTGCTGGGTTAGTTATAGGAAGGAAAACAGTGCTAAACATTATAGATATCTCTGATATAGTCTTCTATTAGCATATAATCTATGTTGCTAGGTCTAATCTGCTGCCTATTTGGTGGGGGGGGGCCGTACATTTTACAATGTTAATACCTTATAGTCTGTCTACATGTCCCACTAGAACACACCATGGGGCACTAGAACTGTTCGGTCCAGGGCAGCCATATTCGATCAAACTTCCGCGGACATCCTCTATTGGTGTAGGTCATTTTATAAAGAGGCAGCACCGCATTAACAGCGGAGTCCCACGCCTCCACCTTGGGGGAGGATGGTGATGCCCATTTTTTTAGAATTTCCTTCTTGGCGTAAAACAGCAGTAAGGAGATTAGTATTTTTGTATACCTAGGTCTCTGGTCATCATCATGTATGCACAAGAGGGCCAGCTCCGGGGATGTCTGCAGCGTTAACTGTAGGCGGATATTTATGCTGTCAAAAACGTCTGCCCAGAACTTCACAATAAGAGGACATGTCCAGAACATATGTAAATATGTGCTGTCCAGAGATTGACATCTATTACAGTTTGGTGATCTATTGGGATAGATCTGGTGCAGTCTCTGTGGGGTGTAATATACCCGGTGTAGGAATTTGGTGTGTATCAACCTGTCTCTAGAAGAAATTAACAACTTGGATCCCTCTTCAAAGCATTCTTCCCAAGTCTCCCTATCCAAACTGGGAATATCAGTCTGCCATTTGGTCCACAGTGAGTGCATCTTAGGTGAGTCAGTTTCAATCAGAGCGAGGTACAGAGTGGAAAGGGTCTTTCTAAGGGTTTCATGAGCCAACGTTTCCTCAGTAGGGTCTGGTTTAAGATGTATAGGCGCGGGGAATTGGGCTCTAGCTGCATGCCGCAGCTGATAATATCTGAATATCATATTACCCGGGAGCCCAAATTTCTCAACTAAGTCTTGAAACGAAAGCAATGTCCCTGAGTTTATAACATCACTGAGGACCTTAACTCCAATTCTGGCCCATAACTGTGGGTCAGGTATGGATCTAAAGTGATGGAGGGATGGGTTCCCCCAAAGTGGTGTAAAGGGGGAGTATTGACATGGGCGCATAAACCTCCTTCTAGCCACTGCCCATACCTTCAGGGTCGTCCTGGTGGGTCCTGGGAGCAGAGGGTAGGCCGAGGAGCCTCTATAGGCTAGATTCCCTAGCTCCTTAAAGGAGCCTATGATAGCCGCCTCTAAACATGTGGCGGCGTTAGATCTGGATTGTTCAAACCACCATCGCATGGTAACTAGCACCGCTGCCCAGTAATATATTAAGAGGTTTGGTAATGCGAGGCCCCCGCAATGGACCGGGAGCTGTAGAGTTGACCTAGCTAATCTGGGGGAAGATCCCTTCCATAGGAATGACCCAATGTATCCATCCAGGTCTTTAAATAGTGAGTTGGGGAGCCACACTGGGCAGTTCCTAAATACATAATTAAATTTGGGCAGGTAAAGCATTTTATTTATATTGATGCGTCCTAGGAGATTGAGTGGTAACTCCCTCCATTTGATGCAGTGTTCCTTAAGTTTGGTGATAATGGGCTGGACGTTAAGGCGACGGAAGGCCTGGATATCCCTGGACACCACTATCCCCAGGTACTTAAATTCCTCCACCCACACTAATGGAGTCAATGGAATCTCGTCTCGGGCCTTAGGATCTACAGGGAAAATGACCGATTTGGACCAGTTTATTTGGATTCCGGAGAATCCCCCATATTTATTAAAAATCTCCAGTGCCGCCTGTAATGAGGGACCAGCGTCGTTGAGGTACAGCAGTGCATCATCTGCATATAGTGAGATTTTCTCCTCCAGAGGGCCTACCCTAAAGCCCTTCACAGCCTCCGATTCACGGATCAGTACAGCTAGTGGCTCGAGGGCCAGGGCAAAGAGGCTGGGTGATAACGGGCATCCCTGTCTCGTGCCCCTCTGGAGGAGAAAATAGTCAGAGAGGGTATCATTAACTCGAATCCTGGCCTTGGGGGAGTTATATAGTAGACCAATCCAATTTAAAAATTTTGGGCCAAATCCAAATCTTTTTAATACCTCCCACAGAAAGCCCCACTCCACGGAGTCGAAGGCTTTCTCCGCGTCCAGGGAAGCAATGACTCTGGTGCCTACGTTGTCATGTGCTGTGTCAAGATTAACAAAAAGCCTTCGTATATTAATATCGGTGCCCTTCCCCGGCATGAATCCCGTCTGGTCCTGGTGAATTAGGTCTTCAATCACCGTGGCTAATCTAAGAGCCAGAATTTTGGCCAATAATTTGGCGTCCGCGTTAATGAGAGATATGGGCCTAAAGGAAGCGCATTCCTCAGGGTCCTTACCGGGTTTTGGCACCAATACCACTACCGCCTCCGACATAGACTCTGGAAGTGAACTCAGGTCATAAAACTTTGACAGGAGAGAGGTCAATCTGGGGGCCAGCAGCTCCTGCTGCTGTGAATAGAACTCTATGGGGATACCGTCTGGGCCAGGTGCTTTTCCTGCCTGCATGCAACTCATGGCCTTTTGAACCTCCTCTAGGGTTATGTCCTTATCAAGAGCTTCCCTCTGGTCTAAGTCCAATTCGGGCAGCGGTATGGGGTCCAAAAAATCAGAGAGGTCGGTTGTTGTATAATTTACCCTAGTGGCATATAGTTGCTGATAGAATTTTAAAAATCTATTACTAATTTCCCCAGGGGTGGTCAGTAAAGCGCCATCTGCGTCCCTCAGTCTACCCACATGTGTCGCTGCAAACTGACCCTTTGCCAACCAGGCCAGAAGTCGGCCATTCTTGTCTCCATATTCAAAAACTCTTTGGGCACAGGCTAGCATGGATTTTTTAGTAAGGTCTACTCTCAGTAGTGCCAACTCCCTGAGGGTGTGCTGCCAAGTTATATAATTAGCAGAGTTCGGGGTGGCAACATACACTTGTTCCGTTTCTCGGGCCTTTGTTTCCAACTGCCCAAGAGACTGCACCATCATCCTTTTTTTATTTGCAATTTTTCTAATATATTGACCTCTCAACCACGCCTTAAATGTGTCCCACAGTATGAGTGGTCCAGATGAGTCAGCATTGGTCAACCAAAAGGTACACAGCTCCTCTGGTATTTCCTCCTGGATCTCTGGGTCCATTATCCAATATTTGGACAATCTCCACAATCTCAGGCCCCCAGGAGGGGCCGCCCGGACCGTGACTAATAGTGGAGCATGGTCCGAGATGCCTCGCGAGAGAATCTCCGCAGACACCGTCTCTCCAAGCATCTCTGTCGAGGCAAAAGCCATATCTATACGCGACAGCGTCCGAAAGGTGGTGGAGAGACAAGTAAATTGAGTATCCGAGGGGTGGAAATGGCGCCAGAGATCCGTCATATGAAAAGAGGATGCCCAGTGGGACAGGCCTCCACCAGTGGAGGAAGATGGTCTGAGTCTATCCAAAGCGTCCGACATTACCTGATTAAAGTCACCCACCACCAGCACTTTACTAACATCATATTGGATAACAGTGTGCATCAGTGTGTGAAGCAGGGTAATATCAGCAGGAGGAGGCAGGTATACCCCTACTATTATGTATGGGGAACCAGCTATTAATGCATGTATGAGGACATACCTGCCCCCTGGATCAGTCTTGACATCTACCAATTGAAAGGATAGGGATCTATGTATCAGGACACTCACCCCTCTGGCGTAGTTGGAATAAGAGGCGTGGTAATGGGCAGAGACCCAGGCTCTTTTTAACCCCATCACTCTGGCTCCTATCAAGTGGGTTTCCTGTAGGATACATATTTTGGGGCCATACTGCCTTATATATTTATGTACCAGAGACCTCTTAATTGCTGAGTTAAGGCCCCTAACATTCCAGGACAACACTGTAAAATCAGCCATATTTTTTGTGTACCCAGAAATGAAGGATATCTGAGTGTTGCGACCTGCAGGGCCCATCCGAGGGAGCGCAGCCGCCCATCCCCCACTCGAGCCCAGGGCACGCAGCACCACCAGGGGGCGGGGACTCCACCCCCCCGGACCACCACACAGGAAGTCCAACACTGAGAGCTCCATGACCAACCACGTACATTTGAAACCATATATTAAACATAACATATAACTTGATGATGACAACGGTCATCCAACCCCCCCCCCCACCCCGTGTGCCCTCCAACTTCAAGGGACACATATTCCCAAACAAACTATGAGTCCCAATATCAAGAAATTGGTATCGGGGAGCGTGTACCCGATTAGAGTATATCAAAAAAATAGAAGAATGACAACAAAAATAATAAAAGAAAACGGAAGAACGGGAAAAAGAAAAAAAGAGGGGATGTAAAATGAAAAATCCTCACTATAGTGAGTTGCTGGAAGCTGACACATGTGATGAACACTGAATGTTCCAGAGCGGCATCAGAGTTATGGTGAGGCACATGTGCCAAGTTGCTGTAAGGGGTCTACCTTTAAGGGAATATCCCAGGAGAGAGCATGGACACCATTAACAGCTTATGAGGGGCCTTAGAAATACAGGGTTCACTAGGCCTGAAGCTCTATACTTGCATACAGAAGCATCAGATGGAGCTACGACCGGATAACGTCAGTACCTCTTTGTGCAGGAGTTCCAACAATGCTTACTGCAAAAAGGTAGTCAGCAGAAGGGGGAATAAGCTGAAATTACAGGGGGAGATTCAGACCCACACATCTGAGGGTTTAGGGAGGCAGAGTTTCAAGCCAGGCATTAGCTTCTTTGGGGCTGGTGAAGATCCGTATCGCCTCTCCATCCACCACACGGAGCTTAGCGGGAAACAGGATACTGTATCGGATCGCCTTGGTTCTGAGAGCTGCTTTCACCGCATCAAAGGAACGACGCTGCCTCTGTGTCTCCATCGTGTAATCCGGGAACAGCATTAACCTCACATTGCGGTAGGGGATGTCACCTGCTGCTCGGGCTGCTCTCAGAAGCTCATCCCTATCTCTGTAGTTAAGCAGACGTAGGATTAGCGTGCGTGGGGGTGCCCCTTCTGGCCCGGGTCTCGGCGGGACTCGGTGTGCTCGCTCCACCGTGAAGAACGGGGACAGGTGTGCTGCAGGGAGAACCGATCGCAGCAGATCCTCAGTGAAGGCAGTGGGATTGCGCCCCTCAGTCCCTTCAGGGAGCCCAACAATCCGAAGATTGTTCCTCCTGCTGCGATTTTCGGCGTCTTCTGCCCGATACTCCAGCGCCTTCACTTTGTTTTGAAGTGTTCTAATGGAAGCCGCATGGTCGGTCACTACGTCCTCCGTATCTCCGACCCTCCGCTCCACTTCTGTGATCCTAGTGCGGATTTTATCCAGATCTTGCCTCAGCAGCCCCACGTCCAGCTGTACCGCCTCTATTTTAGTTGTAAGGGTCGTCTGGCATAGGGAAATAGCCGCCATCACCTCAGGGATGCCCGGTGGAGCATTCTCCTCGCACTCCGTCTGTGACGCCATGTTGTTAAGGCGCGCTGGTATAGGCCGCAGGTCTGGAGCCGGAATCTTTTCCGCCGCTATATCAGGAGGGAATTTAAGTTTTTTGCCCCGATGCGGGCCCCCGGGTGTTCTTGAAGGCATACAGAGGCTGTCAGGCCAATTATAGTGTGTCTATCCCAGTTACGGATATATAAACGGATTTTTCTCCAGCAGAGCTCAGTGAGGCACGTCTGCTCAGTCCAGCATCCCGGCCACGCCCCCGTTATTCATAAATTTAGGCCAACATTTTTTCTGCTACATTTCTTGAAAATAACCCAAATCAGTGTGTTATTATTTAGTCTGTAGGAAAGTTGTACAGTCCACACACTATATTACCAAAGGTATTGGGACGCCTGCCAATACACGCACAAAGTTACATAGTAGGTGAGGTTGAAAAAAGACACAAGTCCATCAAGTCCAACCTATGTGTGTGATTATATGTCAGTATTACATTGTATATCCCTGTATGTTGTGGTCTTCCAGGTGCTTATTTAATAGTTTTTTGAAACTATCAATGCCCCCCGCTGAGACCACCGCCTGTGGAAGGGAATTCCACATCCTTGCTACTCTTATGCCACGTACACACGATCGGACTTTCCGATGGGAAATGTTTGATGTGAGCTTGTTGTCGGAAAGTCCGATTGTGTGTATGCTCCATCGAACATCTGCTGTCGGAATTTCCGCGCACAAATGTTTGAGAGCAGGCTCTCAAATTTTCCGACAACAAAACTTGTTGTCGGAATTTCTGATCGTACACAAGTCGGTCGCACAAAAGTCCACACATGCTCTGAATCAAGCAGAAGGAGCCGCACTGGCTATTGAATTTCCTTTTTCTCAGCTCATCGTACGTGTTGTACGTCACCGCGTTCTTGACGTTCGGAATTTCCGACAACATTTGTGTGACCGTGTGTATGCAAGACAAGTTTGAGCCAACATCCTTCGGAAAAAAATCCAAGGTTTTGTTGTCGGAAAAACCTATCGTGTGTACAGGGCATTACGGTAAAGAACCCTCTATGTAGTTTAAGGTTAAACCTCTTTTCTTCTAATTTTAATTAGTGGCCACACGTATTGTTAAACTCCCTTCCGCAAAAAAAAGTGTTATTCCTATTGTGGGGTCACCAGTACGGTATTTGTATATTGAAATCATATCCCCTCTCAAGCGTCTCTTCTCCAGATAGAATAAGTTCAGTGCTTGTAACCTTTCTTCATAACTAATATCTTCCAGACCCTTTATTAGCTTTGTTGCCCTTCTTTGTTCTCGCTCCATTTCCAGTACATCCTTCCTGAGGACTGGTGCCCAGAACTGGACAGCATACTCCAGGTGCGGCCGGACCAGAGTCTTGAAGAGCGGGAGAATTATTGCTTTATCTCTGGAGTTGATCCCCTTTTTAATGCATGCCAATATTCTGTTTTCTTTGTTAGCAGCAGCTTGGCATTGCATGCCATTGCTGAGCCTATCATCTACTAGGACCCCCAGGTCCTTTTCCATCCTAGATTCCCCCAGCGGTTCTCATATTTTTGCCACCCAAATGCATTATTTTACATTTTTCTACATTAAATCTCATTTGCCATGTAGTTGCCCACCCCATTAATTTGTTCAGATCTTCTTGCAAGGTTTCCACATCCTGTGGAGAATTTATTGCCCTGCTTAGCTTAGTATGGTCCGCAAATACAGAGATTGAACTGTTTATCCCATCCTCCAGGTCATTTATGAACACATTAAATAGGATTGGTCCCAGCACAGAACCCTGGGGGACCCCACTACCCACCCCTGACCATTCTGAGTACTCCCCATTTATCACCACCCTCTGAACTCGCCCCTGTAGCCAGTTTTCAATCCATGTACTCATCCTATGGTCAATGCCAACGGACCTTATTTTGTACAGTAAACGTTTATGGGGGAACTGTGTCAAATGCTTTTGCAAAACCCAGATACACCACGTCTACGGGCCTTCCTTTATCTAGATGGCAACTCACCTCCTCATAGAAGGTTAATAGATTGGTTTGGCAAGAACGATTCTTCATGAATCCATGCTGATTACTGCTAATGATACCGTTCTCGTTACTAAAATCTTGTATATAGTCCCTTATCATCCCCTCCAAGAGCTTGCATACTATTGATGTTAGGCTAACTGGTCTGTAATTCCCACGGATGTATTTTGGGCCCTTTTTAAATATTGGTGCTACATTGGCTTTTCTTCAATCAGCTGGCACCATTCCAGTCAGTAGACTGTCAGGAAAAATTAGGAACAATGGTCTGGCAATTACTTGATACGTGAACTGGAATCCCAGTCTTAGTCCGTAGGGTTCAATATTGAGTTGGCCCACCCTTTGCAGCTATAAACAGATCGACTTTTCTGGGAAGGCTGTCCACAAGGTTTAGGAGTGTGTATTTTGTTTAGCTTTGCTCCCAGTTCTCTCGGTTGACTACAGAACACGGTTCCCCATACCTTAAAGAGAAGAGTGGGAGATGTTCTGAAGTCTTGTCCTACAGTGACAACGCTGCGCCTCCATAGATAACATACAGTGTGCAAGTGTTGTCACCCTTGGACTTATTGTGTGTTATTCGCATTATCATGGTGAGAACAGAGGAAATAAGCCTAAAAAGATAGAAAATTAAAAGCAGCCACCACATCTAAGAACTGGTAGGCTACAATAACATACATTTTTGTTCTTGAGTTTACTCATACTTTAGGTCTTACAGGAGGTAAGAGGTTTAATTTGGGAGAGAGGTTAAAGCCCATCTCCTTAGGCAAACAGAAATCCCTGGACCATCTAGGGTTGCCATCTGGCCAGTAATTTACTAGTAAAATGGGACTTGTCAATCATGGGAAAGAGACCATCAGACTGATATCTACTTTAAATAGAAGCTTATCTCATCCTGCCAATAGAAGACACCACCTCGGCCAATGACCAAATAATAACATTACTTCCTTTCCACTCACCTGGGACTTCCGTATTCGAAGGTCTGCTGAAGACTGTCCTTCCTCTTGTTCTATAGAATGCTCCATTGCTAAAAATCAAGAGAAAAACAGATTTAGGTCTAATCCACATCGCAACGAAGAGCGGCAGGAGCGATTCACGGCTACAAGGGGGGCAGAGTGGTGCACGATTCATTAGACTTCTGTGTGTCAATGGACATGGAGCTTGGCAGTGAACATGCACCCCATAGCTGTTTGTTTTGGCGGCAAGAGGGAGAAACCCAGCGTGCTGGCGGGGGACCCAAGAAGAGGAGGATCGGGGTCAGAGCCAGGACAAGGGGTGGGCAGAATGGACGGTTGCCCTGGGCGCGACGTGTATTGTAGGGATGGGGGCCGCCGCTAATTCCTTCTACTATTAGGCTGACAGAAGTAGTGATACCACTGTCACTACTCCTATCAGCTCAGCGCTGGAAGCGGCAAGGAGAGGAGGAGAGAGACAGGAGGAAGGGGCGCAGGCTGTGCTCTCTCTCCCTTTCCTCCTAAGCTCGCAAATAATGGGGAGGGGGCACAATTTGGCATCTTTGCCCTGGGCACTAGATGATCGTGTCCAAGCAGTGATCAGGGCTGCTTTAGTATCACTTTAATACAAATTCTTCCAAGAACAGCTAAAGCACCCTAATATTGGTTAGCCAACATCACACGTGCTGCACTCACCCTTTAAACGTGACCGGACGTTATTTGCCGCTTTCTTGATCTCCAGGGTTAGGTTTTCCAGGTCATCCTTTGTTTCTGAAAATCAGGAAAGAAATTTGTTAAAGTGGTTGTATACCTGAGACATGAAATATGAACAAAGCATATCCCTTTATAGTATGTACTTGTCTCAGTCCAGAGCACTAAGTGTCATTTCTGTCTGCTGCCCCGTTCCTCGGTTATCTGCCAGATATACCTCTAAGAGAACAATGGTGACAGGGGAGGGACCTCCAGCAGATTGACAGATTCAGCTCTGTTCCTGTGTAGTGTGAAGGGGTATGTGACCCTTCCCTCCAATTAGCTCTCAGAGCTCCTTCTTGATCCAGGAAACGCGTTGAGTCCTTGGATGCTATATGTCATACCACATGTATCAATATTTGTATTGTACAGTATCTCACAAAAGTGAGTACACCCCCTCACATTTTTATTAATATTTTATTGTATCTTTTCATGCGACAACACTGAAGACATGACACTAAATGCTATGCTACAATGTAAAGTAGTGAGTGTACAGCTTATATAACAGTGTAAATTTGCTGTCCCCTCAAAATAACTCAACATACAGCCATTAATGTCTAAACTGCTGGCAACAAAAGTTACACCCCTAAGTGAAAATGTCCAAATTGGGCCCAATTAGCCATTTTCAATCCCTGGTGTCATGTGATTCGTTAGTGTTACAAGGTCTCAGGTGTGAATGGGGAGCAGGTGTGTTAAATTTGGTGTTATCGCTCTCACTCTCTCATACTGGTCACTGGAAGTTCAACATGGCACCTCATGGTAAAGAACTCTTTGAGGATCTGAAAAAAAATAATTGCTGCTCTACATAAAGATGGCCTAGGCTATAAGAAGATTGTCAAGACCCTGAAACTGAGCTGCAGCATGGTGACCAAGACTATACATTGGTTTAACAGGACGGGTTCCACTCAGAACAGGCCTCGCCATGGTCGACACAAGAAGTTGAGTGCAGGTGCTCAGCGTCATATCCAGAGGTTGTCTTTAGGAAATAGACGTATGAGTGCTGCCAGCATTGCTGCAGAGGTTGAAGGGGTGGGGGGGTCAGCCTGTCAGTGCTCAGACCATACGCCGCACACTGCATCAAATTGGTCTGCATGGCTGACGTCCCAGAAGATAGCCTGTTCTAAAGATGATGCAAGGAACAGAACAAATAGTTTGCCGAAGACAAGCAGACTAAGGACATGGATTATGGAACCATGTCCTGTGGTCTGATGAGACCAAGATAAACTTATTTGGTTCAGATGGTGTCAAGCGTGTGTGGCGGCAACCAGGTGAGGAGTACAAAGACAAGTGTTTTGCCTACAGTCAAGCATGGTGGTGGGAGTGTCATGGTCTGGGGCTGCATGAGTGCTGCCGGCACTGGGGAGCTACAGTTCATTGAGGGAACCATGAATGCCAACATGTACTGTGACATACTGAAGCTGAGCATGATGCCCTTTGGAGACTGAGCCGTGGGGCAGTATTCCAACATGATAACGACCCCAAACACACCTCCAAGATGACCACTGCCTTGCTAAAGAAGCTGGAAGGTGGAGGAGTGCAAGGTCTTTAACATCCACCAGCTTCGTGATTTCATCATGGAGGAGTGGAAGAGGACTCCAGTGACAACCTGTGAAGCTCTGGTGAACTCCATGCCCAAAGAGGGTTAAGGCAGTGCTGGAAAATAATGGTGGCCACACAAAATATTGACACTTTGGGCCCAATTTGGATATTTTCACTTAGGGGTGTATTCACTTTTGTTGCCAGCGGTTTAGACATTAATGGCTGTGTGTTGAGTTATTTTGAGGGGACAGTAAATTTACACTGTTAAACAAGCTGTACACTCACTACTTTACATTGTAGCAAAGTGTCATTTCTTCAGTGTTGTCACATGAAAAGATAGAAGAAAATATTTACAAAAATGTGAGGGGTGTACTCACTTTTGTGAGATACTGTATGTATAAAAACTATATTATGACTTTTGAATGAATTTATATTGTTACTATATTTAATTTATACCTACTATAAATCAGCCTATTACTATGTTAAACTGGTTTTTATTGTGGTTATTTATGGAACAATGAATCTTGTGCATCAATTACAATTATTGATATGTAAAATGCCTCATTTAAAGTCCCAGGATGGGAACTTCTGTATATCTGTCAGGGCTTTCCTCACTGAGCTCTGCAGAGTATAACTTCAGTTCTCCACCCCCTTTTTTCTTAACTTTCAGACACCAGTAATGGGGCGCTACTTCTCCCACTGACACCAACGATGGCGTAATATTCATCCCACTGACACTGATAATAAGGCACTATTCATATCACTGACACCAACGATGGGGCACTATTCCAACCACTGACACCAGTAATAAGGCACTGTTCCTCCTACTGACACCAATGATGGAGAACTATTCCTCCCACTGACACCAACAATGCAGAACTATTCTTCCCACTGACACCAATAATAAGGCACTGTTCCTCCTACTGACACCAACAATAGAGAACTATTCCTCCCACTGACACCAACAATAGAGAACTATTCCTCCCACTGACACCAACAATGGAGCACTATGCATACCATTGACACCAAAGATGGAGCACTATACCTACCACTGACACCAACGATGGAGCACTATTTATACCACTGACACCAACAATGGGGTACAATTCCTTCCACTGACACCAATAAAAAGGCACTATTCCTCCCACTGACACAACTATGGGGCACTATTCCTACCACTGACACCAATGATGGGGCACTATTCCTACCACTGACACCAATAATGAGGCATTACTCCTCACACGGACACCAATGGGGCACTATTTCTCCCCCTATTATCAAAAGGGGGACATTGTTTAGTTCCATGACAGCTGGACATTTTCTACTCCTGCTGGACACAGTGTGGCCCCCCTAAAGTCTGAAGGACAGTAAACTGGCCTTTTGTTTAGAAAGCTTGGAGACCCTGGCCTAGGAAAATGATGTCAAACATCCCAGGAGACTTCAGGAGGAGAGGAGGTGGGTTTTTCTCGGCTAAGCACAACCTCCTGCATGCATGCTTGAGTAACTGGCACATGCATTCCAGGAAGTAAATGCTCCATGAATCATCTGCCCATAATCAAGATGGCCACGGCCAGAAATGCTAGGGGGGTGTTTTTCAAAGTAATTTTTAAACAAAATAAAGCATGGAGACGTGGATGGATGGATGAGGAAGTTTGCTTTGAATATTAAAAAAAAGAATTAAATAGTGTTTTTGGTTTGTGGTGCTCGGATGCAGTGAAGATCCACTTTAAGTACTTAAAGCTACTAATCCAAAAATAGCATGCAGATCAGGACTTCTGAGATCTGGCTTTCCTGATCTCCAAACTTGTTCCAAGTCAATGACTAAAAGCTATTTTTTTCACTTTGGATAGAGTAAGCGAGGGTTACAACCCCTGTCAGTTTCCTTTTTTTTTTGTAATCTGTGTCCTATTGGGGAGATTTAACTTCACTTCCTGTCCCAGAGACAAAACAGGAAGTGAGATAAAATTCCTCGAAAGTGAAGGAATCCAGGTAAGTCACTAGAACTATTGTCCCCATTGGAAAATATCTTGATTACTTTTCTGGACAAAATTAGGTTTTTTACTATACTTTCACTTTCATTGAGTGAATCTCCCTAGCGGGGACACAGATAACGATAAACCTGACAGGTGATCAAATCCACCTCTAGTCCAGCCAAAACTAAATAAAACGTTATACTTTAAGCCAGGCAACTAGCATTTTCAGAAGATGGTTGGTATTACAATCCCCCATATTTCTCTTTGTTACTGTGACAAACAAGCCATATTGGGGGCTAGTTATGGCAAGGATTTGGACTTAGCGATGACCATGACATGCAACGGTCAGGTGACACCACGACAGCCAATGACATGTACATACTCTGCTCAGGAAGAGGTGCTGATAGGATGACGCTGTGCAGTTTCTTGGTCTCAATTACACTTTCTGAGATCTTGTCAATGTTCTGTCGTATCTCCTCAATCTGCAGACAAGAGAAAAAAAAAAAACATAATTAGAATGTAAGAATATAACCGCACAATGGGGAGCTACAGGACATTTTTACCAAAGTTTTACTGCATTCAAACATTTCATTTACTTAGTTTAAATTTTTTAAGTGTTAATAGGGAAGGGTTGGTTTTGCTCCTCTGGGGAGATTTGACATCACTTTGTGTGCCACATGGGACAGGAAATGGGGGCCGAGGGATCAATAAGAACTGGATACATACAGGATTGTGTGCAGTGGCAGTAAATACATAAAAGTGTGGAAGTAGTGATGGTGAATGCAGGAGTGTGCATCGGATCAGTGGTGGGTATTTTAGAACTTTGTAGCATCATTGGCAGCAAGTACTATTATACGTCTGTTAAGTGGTGATAGGTGTAGTAGCTGGCACCAGATCAGTGGTGACGGGGGCAGTAGCTGGCGCCAGAGCAGTGGTGACGGGGGCAGTAGCTGGCGCCAGAGCAGTGGTGACGGGGGCAGTAGCTGGCACCAGATCAGTGGTGACGGGGGCAGTAGCTGGCGCCAGAGCAGTGGTGACGGGGACAGTAGCTGGCGCCAGATCAGTGGTGACGGGGGCAGTAGCTGGAGCCAGATCAGTGGTGACGGGGGCAGTAGCTGGAGCCAGATCAGTGGTGACGGGGGCAGTAGCTGGAGCCAGATCAGTGGTGACGGGGGCAGTAGCTGGCGCCAGATCAGTGGTGACGGGGGCAGTAGCTGGCGCCAGATCAGTGGTGACGGGGGCAGTAGCTGGCGCCAGATCAGTGGTGACGGGGGCAGTAGCTGGCGCCAGATCAGTGGTGACGGGGGCAGTAGCTGGCGCCAGAGCAGTGGTGACGGGGGCAGTAGCTGGCGCCAGAGCAGTGGTGACGGGGGCAGTAGCTGGCGCCAGAGCAGTGGTGACGGGAGCAGTAGCTGGCGCCAGATCAGTGGTGACGGGGGCAGTAGCTGGCGCCAGATCAGTGGTGACGGGGGCAGTAGCTGGCGCCAGATCAGTGGTGACGGGGGCAGTAGCTGGCGCCAGATCAGTGGTGACGGGGGCAGTAGCTGGCGCCAGATCAGTGGTGACGGGGGCAGTAGCTGGCGCCAGATCAGTGGTGACGGGGGCAGTAGCTGGCGCCAGATCAGTGGTGACGTGGGGCAGTAGCTGGCGCCAGATCAGTGGTGACGGGGGCAGTAGCTGGCGCCAGATCAGTGGTGACGGGGGCAGTAGCTGGCGCCAGATCAGTGGTGACGGGGGCAGTAGCTGGCGCCAGATCAGTGGTGACGGGGGCAGTAGCTGGCGCCAGATCAGTGGTGACGGGGGCAGTAGCTGGCGCCAGATCAGTGGTGACGGGGGCAGTAGCTGTCACCAGATCAGTGGTGATGGGGGCAGTAGCCAGATCAGTGTTAACGGGGGCAGTAGCTGGCACCAGATCAGCCGCGACAGGTGCAGTAGTTGGCGCCAGATCACCCGCGATGGTGGCAGTATCTGATGCCAGATCAGTGATGAAGGGGGAAGTAGCTGGTGCCAGATCAGTGGTGACGGGTGAAGCAGCATGTCAAATTTGTGGTGGCCAGTGTAGTAGTGCATAAAGCCTATAAAAAAGGAGGGTTCCGCAAATGCCAAGGGCCATTATTATTAATATCATTTGTTTTTTGCACAAGCAACAGAGCACTGAGCAGTTCTTTGGTACATGTTGTACCCCTGAAGATGCATCCAAAAATGTTGGGTTGTTGTGCAGTTGTACGAGTTGTGAGTAGTTATGCCAACTTGAGCCAACTTATTTAGTAAAGTACCGTATATACTCGAGTATAAGCCGACTCGAATATAAGCCGAGGCACCTAATTTTACCACAAAAAACTGGGAAAACTTATTGACCCGAGTATAAGACGAGGGTGAGAAATGCGCAGCTACTGTAAGTGGAAAAGAGGGTCAACAATGCCCATTTGCAGCCTCACTGTGCCCATTTGCAGCCATAGGTCCCCTGAACTTCAAACTCGGTAGTTAAGGGTTCCTAGATGCCCCCTAGCTGCAGCCAAAATTTGGGGTCTCTGGACCCAAAGGGTCCCAAAATGACATTGTACCAAGCCGCAAAGCTTCACTTCCCGATTCCCTTACTGAAGATGCCGGCGGCTCTACCCGGAGCCAAGGGACGGGTCAGCTTTGGGTGAGGACATTGCAGGCACCTTGGACAGGTAAGTGTCCTTATTTGAAAAAGTCAGCAGCTACAGTACAGTAGCTGCTGACTTTAAACTTTTTTTTTTACAGGTGAAGCTCCGCTTTAAGTAGACAGAAGACTGACCAAGTTTGCATTGCACTCTTAAGGTTCCTTTCACAAGGGCGTTCCGTATGTCTGTTTTTCCTCCATCTGTTGGCAGATGAAAAACGGACAGACATGTATCTCTATGGGCTAGAGGGCGTTAGCGGATGATTATCTGCTGACATCCATCTCTACTAAGCTTTGTTTTTTTAAGACAGAAGAAAACCCTATTTTTATGCCGTTAAAAAAAAAAACGTAACGGACGAAGAACGGATTTTAATGGATGATACGCTTACATCCGATCCACTGACATTCAATTTTAAATCCTTTTTTAATTTTTTTTTCCCTCATTAAGCACACTGTATATAGCTGGTTGCTAAGGAGGGGGCCGGGAAGCCAGCCGCCGCGTCCTTAAACCGATGAGTCATCAGCTGTCAGCGGGGTTCCCCCCGATGTCCATACCAGGCTCTTCGGGTCTAGTATGGATTCAGAAGGGTAGCCCCCCCGCCAATACAAAATGGTGTGCCCCCCCCAGCTCCTGACCCTTGTCCGAGCATGCAGCCCGGCACCTCAGAAAAGGTAGAGGACGAGCGAAGGCCCCCCCCCACTCCTGAACCATACCAGTCTGCATGCCCTCAACATGGGGGCATGGGTGCTTTGATGGGGACAAGGTCCTCTTCCCGACAACCCTGGCCAGTGGTTGTTGGGGTCTGCAGGTGGGGGGGGCTTATCGGAATCTGGAAGCCCCCTTTAACAAGGGGGCTCCCAAATACCAGCCCCCCCACCATGTGAATGCGTATCTGGTACATCATACCCCTACCCATTCACCAAAAAAGCAGTGAAAAGTATAAAAAACAAAACCAAGTCCTTTAATAATAGCTCTGAGCTGTCTTCTCCCACCGCTGTCTTTCCCGTTTTTTGTTTTTTTAGCGGGTAACCGGCGGCGAGGCAGAAGACAGCAGCAGGGGAAGACAACGGTGGGAGAAGACAGCTCAGAGCTATTAATAAAGGGCTTAGGATCTGGGGGCCCCCTTGTTAAAGGGCTTCCAGATTCTATTAAGCCCCCCACCCGATGACCCTGACAACCACCGGCCGGGGTTCTCGGGAAGAGGCCCTTGTCCCCATCCACATGGGGGCAAGGTGCTTTGGGGTGGGAGGCACCCACCCACCTCCATGTTGAGGGCATGTGGACATGTGCACTTGTTCGTCCCCTCTCTTTTCTGACCTGTCGAGGTGCATGCTCGGATAAGGGTCTGACCCGAAGGGCCTGGTATGGACCTGGGTGTGGGCCCCACTTCGTTTTTTTTTTCTCAATTTTCTTTTTTTTTTTTTGCCGGCAATTTTTTTCTTCTTACATTCAGCTGTCAGCGGGGACCCTCGCTGACAGTTGATGACTCATTGGTTGTTAAGGATGCGGCGGCCGCCTTCCCAGCCCCCTCCTTAGCAACCAGCTGTATACAGTGTTTGAAGTTCAGTTTCTTTTTTTTGTTGTAAAAAACAGATGTCAGCGGACATGAAAACGGATGTAAAAATGGACATCCGTATCCGTTTTTGATCTGTTTTGTTACAAAACAAAAAACGTGACTAAACTGTACGACTGTATGAAAGGACCCTAAATGATAATATGGAAAGGTGCAATATGTATAAGAACACACATAGGTTAAATAAGATTTTTGGTTTAATAAAAAGTCTAAAATTACATAATGTCTAATGGGGTAGACATGTCAACTAGAAATGCATGTCACATTCATTACACCAGACACAAATCATACAGTCTATTACAGCGCGCACAGCGACGTGTTCTGTATTGGAAATAGTTCCTTTGGACCACCTTGGCTCGAACAAACTACTGAACGATAAATTAAACTCGGAATTCTTAACCACTAAGGACCGAGCCTCTTTCTGAGATTCAGTGTTTATATTTTATAATATTAATATATATACATATATATATATATATACACACACACATTATATATAATGTTTGGGGGTTCTAACACCCTAGAGAATAAAATAGCGGTCATTGCGATACTTTGACACACCGTATTTGCGCAGTGGTCCTACAAGCACACTTTTTTTGGAAAAAATAAGACAACAGTAAAGTTAGCCCAATTTTTTTTATATATTGTGAAAGATAATGTTACGCCGAGTAAATTGATACCCAACATGTCACGCTTCAATATTGCGCCCGCTCATGGAATGGCCACAAACTGTTACCCTTAAAAAGCTCCATAGGCGATGTTTAAAATTTTTTACAGGTTGCAGGTTTGAGCTACAGAGGAGGTCTAGGGCTAGAATTATTGCTCTCGCTCTATCCATCACGGCGATACCTCACATGTGTGGTTTGAACACCGTTTTGCTAATCACGTATGCGTTTGCTTCTGCACACGAGCTCAGCGGGACGGGGCGCATTTAAATTTTTTTTTTTATTTATTTTACCTTTATTTTTTATTTTGCACTGTTCTTTAAAAAAAAAAAAATGTGTCACTTTTATTCCTATTACAAGGAATGTAAACATCCCCTGTAATAGAAAAAAGCATGACAGGGCCTCTTAAATATGAGATCTGGGGTCAAAAAGATCTCAGATCTCATATTTACACTAAAATGCAAAAAAAAAAAAATACGGTAGACTTTTTTTTTTTTCAAATGACATTTAATTTTATTTTTTTAAGAGCTATGGCCAGAAGTGACATTTTGACATTGCTTCAGCCCTGCAATGGTATGGAGACGGATGGGAGCCATCTCCCCCTCACTCATCTCCATACCACACACAGAAAAGGAGCCTCGCTGCAGATAAAAGTGATCTAGCTGCAAATCCGCAGCAGAGACCACTTTTATCTGAAAGCGGACCACCCACTGAAAAAGAGGATACATATGCTGCTATAACAATGATATCCCTCTTCAAAGTACCGACGTATAACGATGGCGGGCAGTCCATAAGTAGTTAACTGCTCCATGCTAAAAGGTACAGTGAGCATTTAGAATAATAAAAAATAAAAACGTACAATATACAGTTGTGCTCATAAGTTTACATACCCTGGCAGAATTTATAACTTCTTGGCCATTTTTCAGAGAATATGAATGATAACACAAAAAACATTTCTTTCACTCATGATTAGTGTTTGGCAGAATCTATTATCAATCAACTGTGTTTACTCTTTTGAAATCATAATGGCAACAGAAACTACCCAAATGACCCTGATTAAAAGTTTACATACCCTGGTGATTTTGGTCTGATAACATGCACACAAGTTGACACAAAGGGGTTTGAATTGCTAATAAAGGTAACCATCCTCACCTGTGATCTGTTTGCTTGTAATTAGTGTGTGTGTATAAAAGGTCAGTGTGTTTCTGGACTAATGACAGACCCTTGCATCTTTCATCCAGTGCTGCACTGAGGTTTCTGGATTCTGAGTCATGGGGAAAGCAATAGAATTGTCAAAGGATCTGTGGGAAAAGGTAGTTGAACTGTTTAAAACAGGAAAGGGTTATAAAAAGATATCCAAGGAATTGAGAATGCCAATCAGCAGTGTTCAAACTCTAATCACGAAGTGGAAAATGAGGAATTCTGTTGAAACCAAACCAGGGTCAGGTAGACCAACTAAAATTTCAGCAACAACTGCCAGGAAAATTGTTCGGGATGCAAAGAAAAACCCACAAATAACTTCAGGTGAAATACAGGACTCTCTGAAAACATGTGGTGTGGCTGTTTCAAGATGCACAATAAGGAGGCACTTGAAGAAAGATGGGCTGCATGGGCGAGTCGCCAGAAGAAAGCCATTACTACGCAAATGCCACAAAGTATCATGCTTACAATACGCCAAACAGCACAGAGACAAGCCTCAAACCTTCTGGCACAAAGTCATTTGGATTGATGAGACCAAAATTTAGCTGTTTGGCCACAACCATAAAAGCTTCATTTGGACTTTAAGGCCTATGATGAAAGGTACACCATTCCTACTGTGAAACACGAAGATGGATCGCTGATGTTTTGGGGATGTGTGAGCTACAAAGGCACAGGAAATTTGGTCAATATTGATGGCAAGATGAATGCAGTATGTTATTAAAAAATACTGGAGGAACATTTGCATTCATCAGCAAGGAAGCTGCACATGGGACGTACTTGGACATTCCAACATGACAATGATCCAAAACACAAGGCCAAGTCGACCTGTCATTGGCTACAGCAGAAAAATTGAAGGTTCTGGAGTGGCCATCTCAGTCTCCTGACTTCAATATCTTTGAGCCACTCTGGGGAGATCTCAAAACGTGCAAGAATTCACAGGAACTGGAGGCTTTTTGCCAAGAGGGAATGGCCAGCTTTACCATCTGAGAAGATAAAGAGCCACATCCACAAATACCACAAAAGACTTCAAGCTGTCATTGATGTTAAAGGGGGCAATACAAGGTAATAAGAACTGGGGTATGTAAACTTTTGATCAGGGTAATTTGGGTAGTTTCCGTTTTTATTATGATTAAAAAAGAGAGAACACAGTTGATTGATAATAAATGGCTTCAGCATAACACTAACCATGAGTGAAAGAAAAGTTTTTTTGTGTGATCATTCATATTCTCTGAAAAAATGGTCAAGAAATCATAAATTCTGCCAGGGTATTTAAACCTATGAGCAAAAAGCTAAAAGTCTAAAATAAAATATAAATATCCCAAAGGGTGGAGTTCAGAAAGATTTATACATGACGATGGTCTAGAAAAATGGGGTCCTCTGCATTGCATGGGTTCTATGCTCATTAAATCTAGGGGTAGAGGAATAAGCCCCGGTTGACACAGGGGCAGCACGACTTGCAGGTCGCTTCACCGAGGCGACCTGCACATGACTTCCACGGCGACTTGCAAAACGACTTCTGTATAGAAGTCTATGCAAGTCACCTCAAGTCGCCCCCAAAGTAGTACAGGAACCTTTTTCTAAGTCGGAGCGACTTGCGTCGCTCCTATTAGAACGGTTCCATAGTACAGAACGGGAGGCGACTTGTCAGGCGGCTAGGTCGCCTGACAAGTCGCCCCTGTGTGAACCGGCACTAAGGGGTAATAGTTATGTTACTTCAGCAGGCTTCGGCGCTCTCCTCCGCTCTAAGTTTTGGGGGGGGGGGGGCCTCTTGCTGTCCTCATGTACAAGGCAGGACTATTGGCCCTGCATTTTACATGATGATGTCATTGTGTGACCATTGACCAAGGTGTCTTAGACAGAAGGCTTTGAGGGACCAGTCCCACAGATTGGAGGAGCCCACCAAAGTGAGGAGTAAGGCGAGTATTACCCTCTATTCCTCTAGCTATAGACTTAATGAGTTTATTACCCCAACACTTCATATTCCTGAAATGTGCCTGCTGTACCATGTACTTGTATGAGAGCAGGACCAGTGCTACCACTAGGCAACCGCCGGTTTCCCTACTCTCCATCTCCCGCCGGTCTCAGTGCCATGTAAGTTTTGGGATGCCTCTGTCTGAAGCATGTAACTCCAAACACCACAACCCAATCCTGCACTTGGGGGCTTAGTCTATAGGTGGGTGGTGCAGCCAACCCTTTGTATAGAGTGTGGAAAGTAAATGGTCTTGCTGCCCTCCTCAGAACAATGGGTATCCTTAGAACTGAAACGTACAGTGAAGCATGTAACTAACTTAGGCAACCGCTCTGTCTGTGTCAGAGGCGCAGCACAGCACTAGAGAACTGTGTTCCAATGGAATGGAAGTAAACACCCCCTGCGTGCCGCCACCACTATGATCAGTGAACTGTCTGTCTCTCTGGTGCTTGTTGATACAGCCAGCTCTGCCTCTACCCGTACGTGATTCCTATACTGAGTCATGTGACCCCCCCCCCCCCCCCCGATGTCACTGCCATTTGTAGAGGCCGCTCTCTCTCCCAGCCTGTCCTGTACAGCGGCAGCGTCACATGCTAACAGCGCTATAGTCAATCGGATTGGCGTTTTAATCACTTTAACAAGCATTTAATCATCTTGTCTTTTTGAAATTTTAAGGGTTAGGCTTTAAAGTAATTGTATGTTATTGTTATTTTCTCACCCCGGCAAAGAAGTCATCCATAAAGGCCGCATTATCAATGGAAATGTCAACATCTTCTGGGTCATCTGTATCTTGGGTCTGAAAGAAGGAGAAAGAAAAACACTTTAAGCAACAAAACAATAATTATTATTAGTAAATTATATATAATTTATTATATATATTTTTTTATTATTATGATCACGCAAATGCGTAATGATATAAAAACATGATTACATGTTGCGATATTTTCTACACTACAGAGGAACAAAGTGCAACTTGTGACCCATTACACATTTGCCTACATATCATCATATTACCTCCTATTTGGCAGTTTGTTCATATCATAGGATGTATCAGTCAAAAAGCATCTACAATGGTCCCCAATGCCTCTGATGGAAGAACATTAAGACACAAGCTGATATCACGTCTAACACAGTCATTGTGCAATGAGTTTCATAGCTGCAGTACATGCATCAAGTGTGACAGAAGGACCCACCATGTCCCCAAAAGAAGAGGTCCTGTAGGTATGCTGTTTGAATGGAAGTTTTGGTGCTGAAACCGAAAATGCAGGATGTACTTTGCTGAAAACCAAAACCAAAAATGACAGTTTTTTAAAAATATTTATATTTTTATATATATTTGTATGATATTCCACGTTTTAATTAATATCATCAATTTAAATTAATATGAATTTATTGTTGGCCATTTTTGGCACCTAGTGCAAGAAAGGTCAAGAAAAATCTGCAGTCTCTAACCATCTCTTGTATCATGTCCTCAGTCTCTGACCATCTCTTGTATCATGTCCTCAGTCTCTGACCATCTCTTGTATCATGTCCTCAGTCTCTGACCATCTCTTGTATCATGTCCTCAGTCTCTGACCATCTCTTGTATCATGTCCTCAGTCTCTGACCATCTCTTGTATCATGTCCTCAGTCTCTGACCATCTCTTGTATCATGTCTGCAATTTCTTACTTAAACACATTGCTAATAGTATTAGCAAAATTTCCATTCGGTGCACCTCTAGCAGACATGATACAAGAGATCAATGCGGCCTCACCAGTGTCCCTCACACGCAGCCCCACCAGTCTCACCAGTACCTGTCATATGCAATGATTAAGCACAGTAGCGTGAAACGGGTTTGCTGTTGTCCTAGAAGCTGTGTTCGTGCATGTCTTGTCCAGGATTTAAATTTTTCTTCAATAAACTTTGAAACTTTTATTTTGCCTCCACTTTTCTTATTTTATCATGGAACTTTGGATTGCGGACCAGGCAGGCACCCGGCTATGACAGCAGTACAGGACTTGTGCCAAGCAGCCTCACCAGTGCACGTTATATACAGCCTACCTGTGCCCAGCAGCCTGCCAGTGCCTGTGGATGCAGCTTGCCTGTGCTCGGAGAGCGGCGATCTCCATGTGTTACGGAGCAGATTTGAATTGCCCGGGCTGCAGTAACAATGTCCCGCCTCCTGTGATGACGTCACACTGATTCAATGTCCCGCCATTGGATCAGTGTGCTGTCTATCACACATTGCTACTGCTGTCCATGCAATTCAGCTCAGTGACACACGGAGATCACAGCGAGAAGAGGAGGGAGTGGAGGACTGGGCATGCCAGAATGATACTTCTGCAATGGGCAGCACCTGGGGCGGATCCCGCCCCCCTTTCGATATTGGCTTTTTTTTTCTTTCGGTAGATACCGAAAACTGAGATTTCGCCCGAAAATTTTCGGCGGCTGAAATTTCAGTGCACCTCTGGTTTGAATAGCACAAGTTCCTACAGTATACAGCCAGACATTTGTGCACATCTGACCACCACACCTACGTGAGCTTGTAGGACAAGCCCTTCCAAAGCCATGGTCATATTATAATATAGAGTTGCCACCAACTCTCATCCTACGGTAAGTCTCCAATCTTCTGGAAGGTCTTTCCACAAGAGTTTAGAGAACATTAGTGAGGTCAGGTACTGAAGTTGGACAAGAAGGCTTGGTTCAGAAAAGTCACGTTAAGTAGTTCCCTAGGGCTGTGTGCATGCCACTCAAGTTCCTACACATCAAACTGGCCCAATCACAGTAGAAAACAAGGCAAAGAACCACCTTCCCCAAACTGTTACCATAAGGCTGGAAAACTCAATTGTCTAAAATGTCTTTGGAAGCTGTACCATTATACATATCCTTCACTGGAAACTCCTGAAGCCAAACAAACATTTGGAGTAGTGTCCACACACTTTGGGCCATATATGTAGGTGCAATAGTCAGGTGTCCACACACTTTGGGCCATATAGGCAAATCTGATGGTCAGGCACCCACACACTTTGTGCCATGTAGGTAGGTGTGATGGTCAAGTGTTCACACACTTTTAGCCATATATAGTTTCATAGTTGTAAGGTTGAATAAAGACACTAGTCCATCCAGTTCAACCTGTGTAGGTGTATGTGTGTCATATGTAGGGCTGATGGGCATGTCCACATAATTTGGGTCATGTAGGTCAGTGTGATGGTCAGTTGTCCACCCACTTTGGGCCATGTAGGTCAGTGTGATGATCAGGTGTCTACCCACTCTGGGCTATGTAGGTCGGTGTGATGGTCAGGTGTTCACACACTTTAGGCTATGTAGGTCGGTGTGATGATCAGGTGTCCACCCACTCTGGGCTATGTAGGTCGGTGTGATGGTCAGGTGTTCACACACTTTGGGCCATGTACGTCGGTGTGATGGTCAGGTGTCCACCCACTATGGGCTATGTAGGTCGGAGTGATGGTCAGGTGTTCACACACTTTGGGCCATATAGGTAGGTGTGATGGTTAGGGATTCACAATCTTTCGGCTATGTGGCAGTGTTGATACCTTATCAGTGAAGTATGTGCAACAGAAGCAGCTATGACATTATGCTCTTCTAATATCTTCTACACCTACACGGTGGAGATACAGAGAGTCTGACTAGTGACTCATTAAATATTTGCATTGTCACCTCCCGTGTCATAATTTCATGACCTCCTCTATTGCAGTGTGTTCAGTGTAGAGGTATTTATACCATCTCTGCTCCTCCCGCGTCACGCAGCTGCTTTATAATGTGAGCTCATTCACTGATTCCGTGACTCATCTCCGAAGTCTCATGAAAACACTTAGGGATCTTCACAGTAGTCCCAAAGCAAAGAAAATTGCTTTGCTTTCTATGGTGTCAGTTTACACCATTGTTTTGCAGTGGTGTGCGCTGAAAAATGAGCTGCATGCAGAGCTTTTCAGTGCAGTAAGCTGCGATGCATAAGGGAAAAAAAAAAAAAAAAAGTGCATTGGCACCGTTTCCCCCCAATGCACACATGTATCACACAGTTGCTGGTGTGAACAAGCTCTTAAAGTGGTTGTAAACCTATAAACAGAGGAGGGAGCTCCTGCATACAGCCTGTGATTGGCAGCCTCAGCTCTGTTCCTGTGTGCTGTGTAAAGGTGGGTGTGTACTTCCCTCCAATCAGCTCTCAGAGCTCTCCGCACTGAGCTCTGCAGTGTGTAATATTTAGCTTTCCGCCCGCTACTTTTAGAATGCTCAGACCAGTAGTATAAATTTTGCAGATAAACAGGTACAGCTTATGTAGGAGGATTGGTTTCATCTCTGTGTATCACCTGAGGATAGCCCCTTCCAGTGCCGGGACAAGGTAATCTAGTGCCCAGGGCGAAGATGCCCAATGGCGCCCCTTAAAAATGTATAGACATTATGTGTCAGCAAAAATCCCACCCCTGCCCCCAAAAAAATGTAAATGTGGAGCTATAAGATCGCAGCATCGGAGCGCAGCACTAGAGGTGCCACTGGCTGTCAAATTGCTTCTATTACGTCCACAACTTTCGACATGTTTCGCTGATGTGGCTTCATCAGGAAAGGGACATGATACTTTATTTTGTAACCATAAAAACATACATCACATGATGTAAACATATATGTTTACATCATGTGATGTAAACAGAGCTGGTAATCGGCTATTGTTTCTGATAGCATGAGTTGAAAAAAAAAAAAAGCCCATCGCCGGCGGCTGTCAGAGGGACACTGATCGCGGAGAGCTGCCGCCGAGTGATCTGTGCCCACCTGTGCCTCCTACCAGTACCCACCAGCACTACCTACCAGTGCCAACAGTGCCACCTACCAGTGCCCACAGTGCCACCTACCAGTGCCCACAGTGTCACCTACCAGTGTCCACAGTGCCACCTACCAGTGCCCACAGTGCCACCCATCAGTGCCTCATCACCAGTGCTACCTAACAGTGCCGCTTTATCTGTACCCATCAGTGCAGCCTATCAGGCGCATATCAATGAAGGAGAAAAATTACATGTTTGTATTAAAAAGATATTTTTTTGTTTTTTGTTTTTTTTTTGTTTAGCAAAAAATAAAAACCCCAGTTGTGATTAAAATACCACCAAAAGAAACATCTATTCATGTGAATCGCACAGGAACGCACAGCGGTGTCATGGGCATATGCTTTTATTGGCCTGATTAGGTAGACCGACCACCATTCCCAAATCCCAACTCTGACAATTATTTCTTGTAGTGAGCTGCAAGTGTTAAAGTGTTACTAAACCCACAATGGGAAAATCAGTGTGTACATGCAGTAAAGCATGCTGGTTATACTCACTGTGGAACCTAAGGGGTTAAACATCCGAACTGTGTAAAAAAGTCTGCTGGATCCCGTCTCCTCTGATCCTCCCCTTCTTCCACAGTCCCCAAACCATCTCCTGATAGACCAGAGCCTTGACGGGCAAGCTGCACATGCTCAGTTTGGTGTGTATTGCTAGTAGAGATGGGCTCGGGCATATTTGAAATCCTACGTGCCCGATCCCGCCAGGAAGCCAACACTGAAATCCCACATGCCCGATCCTGCTAGAAAGCCGACACTGAAATCCCACGTGCCCGATCCTGCCAGGAAGCCGACACTGAAATCCCACGTGCCCGATCCCGCCAGGACACCGACACTGAAATCCCTCGTGCCCGATTCCGCCAGGAAGCCGACATGAAATCCCACGTGCCCGATCCCGCCAGGAAGCCGACACTGAAATCCCACGTGCCTGATTCCGCCAGGAAGCCGACACTGAAATCCCACGTGCCCGATCCCGCCAGGAAGCCGACAATGAAATCCCACGTATCTGATCCCGCCAGGAAGCCGACACTGAAATCCCACGTACCTGATCCTGCCAGGCAGCCGACACTGAAATCCAATGTGCCCGATCCCGCCAGGAAGCCGACACTGAAATCCCACGTACCTGATCCTGCCAGGCAGCCGACACTGAAATCCAACGTGCCAGATCCCGCCAGGAAGCTAACACTAAAATCCCACGTGCCCGATCCCGCCAGGAAGCCGACACTGAAATCCCACGTGCCCGATCCCACCAGGAAGCCGACACTGAAATCCCACGTGCCCGATCCCACCAGGAAGCCGACACTGAAATCCCACGTACCTGATCCTGCCAGGCAGCCGACACTGAAATCCCACGTGCCAGATCCTGCCAGGCAGCCGACACTGAAATCCCACGTACCTGATCCTGCCAGGCAGCCGACATTGAAATCCAACGTGCCAGATGCCGCCAGGAAGCTGACACTGAAATCCAACGTGCCCAATCCCGCCAGGAAGCCAACACTGAAATCCAACGTGCCCGATCCCACCAGGAAGCCGACACTGAAAACTGGTACTCACAGGCAGTGAAAAGTCTCATTGTCTGTGATTAGCCGTGTTCAGTGTCGGTTTCCTGGTGGGATCGGGCATGTGGGATTTCAAACACGCCTGAGCCCATCTCTAATTGCTAAAGATTTTTTTTTCTTTGGCCCTGTGCTGATCTGATCACATGCACCCTCCCATCAGCACTGTCCAGACAGAGGGTCAGGGGTCCTGCATTCTCATAGGACAATAAGATGAGAATGAAAACTCCTCCTACAAGCTTTAATTAGACACTGATAGAAGTCACAAGACTGCTCAAACGGCCATGAGAAAAAGTATTTAGTTTACATGTACTACAACTATTGCATTTTCATGTTCTGTGTACTGTGAGTGAGCAGATATAGTGAATGCAGGGTCCTGGGTTTAGTAACACTTTAGTCTAAGGAAGAGTAAAACCATTTTACTCACCCCAACTTTCGATCTGCCAGCAGATGCAGCTCCAGGGGTGGACTGTCCCTCGACATCCTCATTTCCAACACAGGGTTTTTTTTACCCTGCATCAGTCTTGATGATATCAAGAGCTTAAGCCCCGTACACACGATCATAAAGTCGTACGAAAAATACAGTTTTCGAAGCGATCGTACCATAATCAGATTGTTAGTACAGAGCTTTTCGAGAGCCAATCACCACAGTTCATCTGATAATATTTTATCGGACATGCACAATTTTTTTTTATGCCAGATCGTACAATTTTTGTTTAATCAGTACAGCCATCATTCGAAAATGCATTACAACACATGACATCACTTCTGAATATGTATTCTGTCGTACGGGAATTTTCAGAACTTTAGTAAACTCATGAGATTCGATCTGATATTAGCATGGAAAAAAAAACAAAAAACAGATGATTATTCGTCCGATAATTTCATTGTGTGTAACGGGCATTAGACCAGTAAAACATGAGGGAGAAAACACTGCAGGTACCGGTCTAGCGGTGTGGAGGAGAGGAGGATCAGGTAAGATAATCTACTTTTCTATGCCCCCTAGACTCAAACAAGCCGTTAACATACCCTGGTGCCGCCCTACTGCAAGGGAGAATCCAAAGTTCCTGGTGTGCAGCTTTAAAGTGGAGTATCTGTCTTGATATCAGCAAGCTGTCATTGCCTAGAGATGGTAGAACTGAGATTGGGAGAGCGAGTGCCAACTGCGCAAACCCTTTGGGCTCTGCGGCAGTGAACATATCCCAACGGGGAACATGCCAAACTTGTGGAGACATCAAAGCTAGCAAAGTCTTATCAGTATGCCGCTACTTCTTCCTTGTCCAATCAGCAAGCTAAAGGGTATGTCCTGGACCAATCTGTCCTGCTCCTGCAGTGGAGGTCCAGGGATGGACTGTGTGCTCTGTGTCTCCCAATAAAAGTAGATGATAAATCTTAAAAACCTTTGCACCGCCCAATAACAGTTCCCTCCTTTGGATCATACCCTTCCCTTCCACAGAAATATACTTTCCAAGATGTGACTGCCGCAACCTCTATCCCACAATGCAAGTCCTTTCTCCTGGCCAGGAGACAAACGTAGACGAGTGCCATAGATGTCTATGAACCTGCAATGTGTCTGTGCGGCTGGGAAAAAAGAGGACTTGCTAGGCAGGATTTAAACAACCAATGGTGCGGTGGTAGTCAGATCTCAGTAAGCATACATCTGTGTAGGAGTTGGGTGGGATTGGTGAGCTCAAGGCACTTTGTTGGCAGATGGAGGCCGCAGTATATCCTCCAACCTGAAGGTGGCACTGACATTTCTTCAGGCTGGCAGCAGTCTACTGAGGACTAACTGTCCTCCGCAATGGGCTCCAGGCAGCCATCTTGATGTGAATGGCAATTTTATTGGATACAGATGTCCCACAAAATGTGAAACATATGTGATGCCTTTGGTAAAGAAAAAAATCCCTCAACCTGCACATCGCTGTAAATTCGCTATAGAGGAGTATGTGGCAGTCTCAGCCTGAGCTCTGGCCAAGCCGCAACGCATTTCGCTCCACCCCCTGGAGCTTATTCATGGGGAATATGTGGTGCCTTTGCTGTAAATTGTCTATATTGTAGAAATTGACAGTTCGCAAAAATAAAACAAAGTTTAATCACTTGCCACCATTTACATTTACTGTGGACAGGCGGCAACTACAGGCTAAGCGGTGCGATCCTGTGACCGCTGGGTCTGGCGGACACAGCGGTCACAGGGGTGTACTGTGTCCGTTGTGTCCGCTTAGGGGTGTACTCACTTTTGTTGCCAGCGGTTTAGACATTAATGGCTGTGTGTTGAGTTATTTTGAGGGGACAGCAAATTTACACTGTTATACAAGCTGTACACTCACTACTTTACATTGTAGCAACGTGTCATTTCTTCAGTGTTGTCACATGAAAAAGGTATTTTATTATGTGAGGGGTATATAAAACACACACACACACACCCCACCACCAACCCACACTCAGGGGCGGACTGACCGGTCGGTCCATTCAGCCATGGTCCGAGGGCCCAGCCGAGGAAGGGGGCCCGCCGGCGCCATCTTCTAGTACTTTTTTTAAGTCCTTGACAAAATACTTGTGGCCACGGGCCCACAGCGATCTATTTCGTGCCCAGCTGGGCCCCAGCACGCACTTGTGATGATCAAAGGGAGGGGGGCCCGGCCCGGGAATAAGAAGCAGGGCCTCCTGCTTTGACAGCTTTGATTGTCTGTGGGCGCTCAGTGATTCTGTCACACAAAGTCCTGCCTCCTGGATCGGCCCCTTTGATAGACAGCACACTGGTCCAATGGACCAGTGCTCGGGACTTTGTATGACTGCGAGCGCCGGAAACACTGGGCAACAAAAGCTGTCCTAGCGGGCAGTCCCCACTCTTTGTAATGATCCGGTGGGCTCCTCTTCCATCTCTGATCAGGCTGCACTGATAGGCACACT